>JAKKZN010000008.1:16017671-16040564 GCA_033441825.1 Pangasius elongatus
GCCCAGGTGAACGCCATCGACGCTCTGGGCAAAACACCCCTCATGATGGCAGCTGAGAATGGCCAGACTAACGCTGTGGGTAAGACACATGCTGCTAGCTTTCGTTCTGTCAATCACCACCTAACCAGAATGCACAGAAGTGTGTATTTCGTCCATCATGAACAACACTAGGCTTACACTAGGAGTTTGTATAGAGTGCTTTGTATGTGAGAAGCTTTGATATTGAAATGAGTGTAAGAGCTGAAATATCTCTCCAACATGTAGAGGTGCTTGTGAGTAAAGCGAAGGCAGATCTCACGCTCCAGGATGCAAACAAGAACACGGCCCTACATTTAGCTTGCAGCAAGGTACAGAATACACACTTCAGCTTTTCATCCTGACAGAACATACGCTGCTGTTTCTTGAGGTGTTAAAATGTATTTCTCTTGCAGGGGCATGAAACCAGTGCCTTGTTAATTCTGGAGAAGGTCACGGACAGGAACCTTATCAATGCCACAAACTCAGCTCTACAGACGTATGTACAGGTCACATACACAAAACCCAAACGGCTCTTCAAAAGCATAAAACTAATGAACTGGACGTTAAAGAAAGTTTCATTCACTAACCATACTCTGAAAGCTGTGGAAACTTATAGTTAAATAGTTAAAAATGGCTTTTTCTTTTTATTCACGTTTTGCACTTTGTAGATGGTCCCTTAATGGCTTCTTTTATATTAAAGCTTCAGTGAACTTGATTTTTTGAAACACATTTACTGACATTTAATTAGACAATGTGTAAGTAAGTTACTGTTACTACCCTGAAGAATAGAGATACTAACCTGTGTCTATAGAAAATCCTAACATTAAACCAAATTTATTAGAGAATTTCCGTTAGATATATCAGGTTACATCCTCTTTATTTATTTATTTAGTACATGTTGCCATTTTGATTCATATCTTCTCCGTTCCTCAGGCCGCTGCATGTCGCTGCGCGTAATGGACTTGCGGTTGTAGTGCAGGAGCTGCTGGGTAAAGGAGCCAGTGTCCTGGCTGTGGATGAAAACGGTGATTACGAGTCTTGTTAATAAAGTGTAAAACCCAAGTTTCATTAAAAACACTAAACGCTGACTGATCTTGCTGTACAGGTTATACTCCAGCTTTAGCGTGTGCACCGAACAAGGACGTGGCCGACTGCCTGGCGCTGATCCTGGCCACCATGATGCCCGTGTCCCCTGTCAGTACCGGCACCGTGCCAGGCCTAAACTTCAGTGCCATGAACCACTACTGTAGCCCTTCCAAAGCTGTGACCTTTGACCCTTTACCCGCCCTGCGCTCCGGGCATCCATCTTACTGCAGCTTCAACAGCCTGGGACGTGAAGATGGCCTCATTATTCATGATGAAGAATTTAACGACTCGGATTCAGAGACTTACTGAGGACTTCGGTTCGTCTCAGTGCTGAGGATCGGTCAGTGCCCGAGTGCCTGGAGATTGCCGAAGACGCTAACGCTATGTTGCTGTATCACACTGAAGTGGATTTAGTGCTGTGTCCGTTCTATGCAATGAGAAATGTGCCACTACAATCTAAATTTAAGATATACAAATCTGATTTTTTTATATATATACATGAAATTGAACTTGTATTCCGTGCCTTGAATTTGTCTGCAAGGTTTCAATTTCAATTTTATAATAAACAGGTTCAGAAAATTTGGTTGCACAATCTATTTCAAATTCAAATTTACTAAATTTTCTAAACACTACTCTATAGAGCTGCCATTAAAGATTTTTATTTAATTGCAAAAATCTGAAACTGAATTTCATGTTTAAGGGTGAACGAGTGACCATGTCAATCTAAATGAAGTGCGCATATAATCAATTTCTAAAAATTGTTCAGTATTTCGATGTGAAAAATGTTTATCCTTGCTTTTAATACAGCAACAGTATAACAAAGTAAATGTGCTGACGTTTTAAATAAGATTCTTTTGGACAGTGTTGATGATGGTGTCATTGAGCTGGTTATAGTGAGTTCGCCAGGTTTTCTACAGGTTCTGGATTAATAGAAATACTGAACGCTTCATGTCTGCTTCATTTACAATGTCAAAAATTAAGTTGTAAATTGTTCAGTTTCAGATTTTTAGATCTTTTGCAAGCCATGAAATTCAGTTTCATTTTCTGGTGGCATGATACAAATTAAAATTAATAACATTTAATGTATTTAAGCTGAAATTTTCTAATGGCATGATCCTAACTCCACACCACCACATCGCTGGCTCAAACGGTGCCGATCGAATCTGTGCTCTTTTGCCTTTCCTGAGTCTCCAGATATTTGAAAATTCAAATCTGAATTTGAAATGGATCGTGCCACCAAAATCTGAATGTGAATTTTCCACATCTGATTATTATAAAATAAAAATTTGAAGTCTTGCATGCAAATTCAAGCCACCGAATACAAAAGATTCAGATTGTACTGGCACGTTTCTTATTCCATACCTTTCAAGCGCTATAGCTCTTTGGGAATAATGGAGCGTACCATTTTTGTGGGGTGTCACTCCGGGTTCCCTCTCTTACACGTCTCAGGAGCGTTTAGAGACATGAGAGCAGGAAAGAGAGAGAGAAAAAAACAGGACGTGGTTGATCATCCACACTGCAGCACGATCTGGATTGTGTTTTCACCCTCACCATGGGTTTGCTTCAATATCTCAACGTTCTTGCAAAATACTTCTGTTAATCCTGATCCATTTCATTTCCCACAGAACAGGAACCATAACCTCAAACACAACACCAGTGACTCCTGTGGAAGTTTCTCGAAACACATCCGCTCTGGCAGTAAGAGAAGGAATCATGAACGTGCAACCAAGGGACCAAGTTGCCCTTTTTAAAGCATGATTTAGTATTTTTGTTTGTTTGTTTGTTTTTTAGCTGGGGTTAATTTATTATTAACTAAAGATTAACCAAGATTTGGACAAAAACAGACTGCTGTGAATGTTAAGCGCAAACCTCCGGTCCGTGTTGCTGCAGAGTAACTGAGTAACGGAAGACGGAGGGATTTCTACGAACCCTGGCGTATCATTAAAAGGGCATTCTGATGCATTTCCTACCCACGAGTTCGAGACCAGCTATCGAGGTGACAGGGTTTATACACACTCACTGCTGGTTTTTGGTGAATTGCAACATTTGTTATAGAGCAAAGACGTGTGTGTATACCTGCGTTTACGTGTGTGCTTGTGTGTGAGTGTGATTGTATGTGTTTTAAAAAAAAAGTTACCTTTTATAAAGGGTAAGGACTGGCCACTTGGTGCATTGCTCAAATGATTATTAATAAATCTTGAATATTTTTGTCACACACCACAATAAGGTCAGCTCTGTGATGAGGACTGATTTGATTATTTAAATTTAGGAGTGCTGAAACCCATTTTACACAGAACATGTGATTGCTGTTAGCCGGTTAAATGCAGTCCCTGAAGTTGCTCACAATAAACTGTGTATTTACTCAGAACGAGAAGATGCTCATAATCTGCTCTAAAGAGAAAAGTCCTCCAGAGTCGAGACATTTCCTGCACAAAAAAAGCAAGACAGCCTTACAATGAATTATTTGTAGTAAAATCGGGAAAATATTATTCTATATGTCTTCGATTTGTGCTCTTTAAGTGCTGGAAAGTTCCAGAGTAAATCATTAGACTCTGTGCTCAGGGTTACAGCCAAAGTTTATTATAGAAACTACTAAAATGGCAAAAAGGGTTTTCAGAACAGCAACAGTAAAAATGTAACATGATTTGGTGTGGACGATTAATTTATGGCTTTTTATTAAACATGGCGATATGTCCTGCCGTGTCTTCAAATCACGTGTGACAACCAAAAGACTCTGCTTTTGCTTCACTTCACGTTTCATCTCATTGTTGAATTGTAAAATAGAGGTCAGTTTTCTTTTTTGTATTCAAAACACAAGGGGGATGCAAACTTTTGCACTCAGCTGCAGAACGTGGATACAATACTGAAAGAAAGAAAGAGAGCTGTGCTACTTTTCACTGTCTTTCTCATAGACTCTCCCATACAGCACTGCGGTCACCAGGCCGTTGCTCATTCCTCTTCGGCTCATATAAAACCTGCCGCTCTCCCAGCCGGACTCATCCGGTCTGTCCAGAGTCATCCTGCTGCCCAGCACGCCGGCGTACACGTGCTCAGTACTGAACGTCGCGTGCAGGTGAAAGTCAATTAGCGTGTGCGCGTGCTCAGTCTCGCCTCCACAGCTTTCCTGATGAAGCCCTGTGCATCGAACTAAGGCGCACACCTCTAGGTAGTACGTCCCATGGACCACATGGAGGCCATCAAATGCCCCCAGGGCATAAAGCTCTTCTGCAGGGGTGGGATTTGTCCTCTGGAAGAGCAGGTGGCAGCAGAATGAGCCGTCACATGCTGTGAGATTCCCTTCTTTGCCATGTAGAGGCACTAGTGTAAATTTATCATACATCATTGTGGAGGTAAATGGAGTAGCCTGTTTATTACAACTAGAATCCTCTTTTAGGCAAAATTCTGAGTCTAATCCTCTCTGGAAAGGATTAAACTCTGGTTCCTCTCCTACAGCCACTTTGGGAAGGCCAGAGAAGGGCACTAACTTCAATCTAGCCCTCTCTGGAGCCTCCCCTAGCAATAAGGGATCCAAGACTGGCACTCTGAGCACCAGCAGTTTCCCAGCCTCCCCTTCTGTGTCATGATGATAGAGCGCATCCCAGGGTGTAAAAATCCCACTTCCTGTCATACCCATAGCCGCTGAGCGGATGTTTGCTGCCAGCAAAGTGGCGCCAGCTGAATAAGAGAACGAGCGCTGAAACTGCACAGCAGCCAGCAGGGGGAGCTGGTTCATCCAAGCTGTCGGATACACGAACTGCCTGACACCCATGTCCTTCACCAGGGTCACAGCCGGCTCCCGAAATAATATATCAAAACAGGTGAACACCCCAAAGCGTCCAGCGAACGGAGTAGTGAATGTCACATACTCACACTCAGGAGGTGTGTCAAAGGCTGCCTCAAAGTACAGGTTCTGTTTGTGGTACCTGGCCACGATGGTGCCGTTGTCGCTAAAAGCAACGTTGGTGTTAAACTGGTAGCGGCCGTCAGCTGGACACAGCGGATCCACTGATCTGTTGCAGGGCTGGCAGTCGGGCATGTTGGCCACCAGGAAGAGCCGATTCTTCTGAGCCATGCAGCTCAAACGACGCAGGACCTGGAGAAAATTATTCAGTTATTTCACTTTGCATATTACACAATAAATATTGAAACTTTGCATTGCCCCACCCCAGTGTTTTTCTCTCAATCTCTACTTTACACTGGGTTTTTTCCCCCAAGTTAAAAATAAAATGAAATGGATCCCAATCCGAGTGATTCCAACACATCATTATAAGAGGTATACTCTTGTGCCAAAACAGTAATATAGTAGATTTTATGTATATAAAATGCATATTTGGGCATGGTGCCTCTGTATTTTGGAATCTGTCAGGATCTGCACATGGGCTCCACGTCACTGCTCCAGGATCTGGCACGGTCTCCAGATACGCAGCTATTGACTCTCTGCTGTAGTTGAATCCGTGGATGGCGTCCTCTGGAAACACCAGGATCTGGGCTCCCTGTTAAACAGATTAAGGTTCAGTGAGTTCACTGTTCGGTGAGTCTCTTCAGTGTGTAAAAACTGAATCTTAAAAAAAAAGAAAGAAAGAAATTGAGAAATGTATATTCTCTGTAATTAGTGAGAAACCAATTATTTGATAATTTTTTTAATTAATTTCTATTTTTGTTTATTAAACTAGGATCAAACTTTTTCAAGAATTTTTTTTTTTACCAGCTAAATACTTATTTTTAGGGTTTTTTTCTGGGCTGAGAGTGCATTTATCGCATTTATATATTTTGTGAAATTATTTAGAAATCAATTCAATTATCAATTCTTTTTCCTCCAATAAATTCATTTCTATTTTACATCTTGTTGCTAACTAGATTTCTAATTCACATAAATTCACAAACAATTTATTTTGATTTAATTTAATATAAATCTATTTATTTCTGCAAAGCTGCTTCATGACAATGTCCAATGTTAAAAGCGCTACACAAAAATTTGAATTGAATTGAACTTTTAGAAATTTGAATAAAAATTTGTTGAATAAATATTGGAACAGGTTTAAAAGGTTTACAAGTATGACCTGATATTGATCAAAAAATACTTGTTTTCACTGAGAGCTTGAATGGATTTTCACAGAATGGCCCAAAGCCCCATGACCTGAACAAATCAGTGCCTCTTAAAGGTGTCTCTGTCTGCTTCAGATATTCAGATTCAAATATTAGGCTCATTAGTGAAATGTACTGTAGTAATACTGGAGCATTTTACTCCTGACCTTTGCCCTCACAGGACACATTAGGTCCTAGCTGGCATTCATTACTGACCAAATTGTTTTTGACTTACTGATGTTTGGATTAAAGATGTTTAATAAACACAAGTGATCAGTCAAATATGTTAATAGGTAAGAGAACTGAATAATAAATGTATGAGTTTGGGGTTGTGTCGCTGTGAGCGCCTCGAGCTCTGCATCACCTGCTGTGCAGCGGAAGTCGCCTGTTTCTCAAACACCTCCAGGTTCCGGTTCATGTGCTGCAGCGCGGCTTTCCGTCCCACAGCCACTTTCGGCTCTGGGTTGAGAAGAACCTGGTGCTCATACACTGCAGCCGTGTAAAACAAATCCTCCTTTGCTCTGGTGAAATGAGTTCCGCTAAACCAGGCTGCTAAAATAACTGCCGTGAGTCCACACCGCGCCATGACTGGGACTGTCCCGTATGCCAAAAGTTCAAAGGTCAACTTTGTTTACTCTGTTCATTCCTAACATTCGGATCGGAAGTGGCTTCATCTCGAACCAGAGTGTTTATAGATTATTTTAAATGTTATTGTTTTACATTATTAATGTGTGTTACACAAAGCTTCTCATGGTGAAGTAATACTGAATCGTCTCCAGCTCCCTGCACGTGCGCTGCAGCGGCGGTGAATTGGGTTTTTTTGGGGGTTTTTTTGTTGTCCCTTTTGTTCCGCTTTGTGATGACGTCACAGGAACGAAGCTGTTCCATTGGATGGGGACAGGACGCGTCACGTAGTGAGTTGCGTTCATTGGTCAATAAGATAAAGCTTCAGTCAAGTGAAGAATTATTGAAAAAAATAATAATTATTATTAAAAACTAAAAATTGACGTAAATTAAAATTATTCAAATGTCCACATATAATTATAGAAACGGCTTATCGTTTCTCTGGTAAAATCACACTCGTTTTTTCCTTTCCTTTTTTTACAGTGTTTTTTGTTTGTTTGTTTGTTTTACTCAAAACATACACCCATAAGAATATATAAGAATATTTAAAAAGTGCAAATTGTTCTTGATTTTGTATCCTTGATTTTCTTTTAATTAATCACTTTATTATATTAAAAGACATTTTCTGTCTTTCTCCACTCTCAAACTTTTAAGAGAAATTGATCATAATTTAACTTTAAAATAAATAAACTTCATTAAAAGACATCTAACCTTTAGAAGCAGGTTGCTCAGGATCATAGGGTCTATGGTCATATGATCTATAAGTGTACTTTCTCACTGAGGTGGGATCGCTCTTCAAACAATAAAATAAAATATAAGAAGTTTACCCTGAAACAAACCTTTAGTTTTTGACAGGGATTTTTCTGCTGATACATGAAACTATTGTCTGAGCTGCTGTTCTAGAAAATTAATCAACACCTTCTGAGCAATCAGAATCAAGAACTCAACAGCACTGTGGTATACATGTGAATAGTTTCAGGTTTAAATTGCTGTATTTAGGCTGTAGCCTCCTGACCTAATGAAGAGAATGCTGTACTAGGTGTGTGTGTGTGTGTGTGTGTGTGTGTGTGTGTGTGTGAGAGAGAGAGAGAGAGAGAGAGAGAGAGAGAGGGCTGGAGAACAACATAAGGTAGAAAACAGGAGTCAAATTCAGCAGGAAAATCAATTCAAGCAAGAATGAGAGTGTTGAGTGCTAGACTCAGTGGCAATATTAGACATGGGTGATTTTAATTAAACCGTCAGTAGTTGGAGTGTGTACTGCAGTGTGTGTGTTGTGTGTGTGTGTGTATATATATATATATATATATATATATATATGTTCGGAGACACTGTACACTTAGCATGGCATATGCCATGAACTTATGTTTATTATGTAGTTATACATTACTGTGCCACAACAACACATTGGTCAAGGTAACAAGACTGAATATAAATATAGATTTCTTTGCTACGTTAGTTCTTAGTTCTGTACTAACATGTAAGATTAAATACAGAGAGAGAGAATAGCTGCAGAGAAAAGTACGTAGGCCTACTATTCAACACAGCCAACACACATTATACACATTAACACTGCGAGGTTCAACACACAGGAGTAACATGGTCAGTATGGCAATGTGATACGCAGATCAGGAAGACGTGGCCATTTGTTTGTGACTGAAAACATCCAGAACACATCTAGGCAAATGTCTGCATACCCATTTGTTTATCTGTCTTGGGCTTCCTTGTTTAAACCATTCCCCTTCTCTTCCTCAGTGAGAACTGAGTCTCTAAGCAGTCTCTGTCAGTCTATAAGAAGGGTGTAGGGCTGGACACAAAGGTTCCTTTGACACATGATGCTTTTGGACAAGTACTCAGGAGATTGGACAGATCCGATCAGGTCCTTCCTTTAGTTTAAACTGAGTTAAGCAGCAGCAGAGGGGCATCAGCACTAAACGACTCCGTCTCACTCTTTTCTGTGTGCTGCAGAGACAGACGTCTCGCACCCTCCTCCACGGTAGTGCTCTTCTGACTGCTGGCCCGTGTAGTGTTTTCTGGTTTTCTCTCAGCCCCTTCAGCTCTTTCCCCTACACACACAGAGAGTCATATTTAGAACATCATTGCAGTTACTCTGAAAGAACAGTAGCCCTGAACACAAAACCGAGATGTTTAAATGGGTAACTCCTCTTGAACAGCTGACTCTGATTATATAGACTGACAGTTTGGGTGAAATTTGTTAGCATGGTGCAAAAGTCACTTTTTTCAGTATTTCTGTAAAAAGTCATTCAGGGATTGTCACATATATCTCATAATAAAATGGGGTCATGTGGCTGAACCTATCTTGTCCAATATGCAAGTTATTAGATGATGATGTTAATATTTTTAGTGAAAAAGAAAAACCTCTGTGCTAATTAAGTTATCTAATGTTTGTCACTTTTTTAAAAAAATCATGTTTTTTTTTCGTATCATGAGACCAACAGGAACAGTGGCTACATGATAAGCCAGCATTTTTATATCATCATATACAGATCTCTGCCTATCACCACTAGCAAGACATATTAGTCTGTTTTCATACAGATGCTAAAATGTCAAAGCAGTGTAAATATGCTAGTACAGTACATTTTAAAGAGATGCATGGCAAGATGCTTACCTCTTTCCTGCTCACACTCGGGTGATGAAGCACCGCTGCACTCACTGCGAGGTCCCAGAACAGGCGAGACACGGTCAAAGCCCTCCAGGGGCAGCTCCACACCTATGGGGCAGGGAGAGAACGAGGGAAGAGAGGAGTAGGCGGGGAAAGGACAAGAGGACGAGAGCAGAGGGTAGGGAGATGAGCAGGAGGGGACATATGGGCAAGGAACATCTAGAGGGGCCGAGGTGGAGCTCAGGCTGCAGGTGGACTGGGTTTCTGGATCTTCTTCTGAGGCAGAACCATTGCAGTTTTCCTCCTCAAAGGTCTCAGATATCACTGCAACACACACACACACACACACACACACACACACACACACACACACACACACACACACACCTGCATCAGAGCCTAAACATGCCTTCAGGGTCCTGTTTTGGATCGTAGGAGACTCAGAAACACACAGTGCTCCTTTTCCCACTGAGATTGTAGCACACTCACTGGATATGCCGTCTGACTCCATTTTGAAGTTGCTGATGTCATCCCCAGCACCGACATCTTTCTCAGCCCCAACTCCGCAGCCGCGGGGCCCCATGGCTGCGAGACGTCTGCGAGCGTGGATCTCGTCTGAGATGGTCTCCAGGTTGCGCAGGGCCGCCCTGTACTCCGCTTTGGCCTGGGACAGTTTAGCCTGGCACTCGTCCACTTTTCTTTTTAGTTGCTGTGGGGGAGAAAGACGAGAACGCTGGTCAGAAATAATACGTGTACAGATCAACAGCAAGTCACTTTCTCTTTCTTTTCCCATACTTAATGTTTTTTTTTCACCAAGTACACCATGGCTATGATCGCATTACATCTTCCAAAGAACTTGACTATACAGTACAGAGCCAGTTTAAGCCTAACACTGAGCTAAAAAAAAACAAGCATGAAGCATAACCAATGGAAAGAAAATGAAAATGAAAATGAACCTACCTCGAGCTGTAGATAATATTTGGACTTCAATTCAAAATATGGCCTGTAGGGAAGAGCGAGAGAGAGAAAGAAGTTTGAGTCAGGAACTGCAGATACTGTACAGAGGTTGCCATGGCAACAGCAAAGCGAGAATAACACTCGAACATTCTTGAGCTCTGAAAGCGAGTGAGAGACGGCACATCTGGAGCACATCAGCCCGCACACACCAGCACAGGCACAGAAACAAAGAGAGGCCCCTTGGGTGCGACGAGGGGGAAAATGTTCACTACACAACCACCGCCAAGGGCACGGCTAGTGAGCCGCCTCTCATTCCTGCTTTCTAAGCACAGAACAGAGTTTGGCTTGTAGCTCATAACCACCTTCCAAATTTCTGTCAACCTTTATCAAGATTTAAAAGGAGTAAATTTGCAAATGTAGAAACCTTTAACAAACTCCAGTATCTATGCTGTTTAACTTCCTATACTTTGTCTACATCATCTTCTTCAAGTGATTGTAATGTTTATGTCTTTTGTGTCATATTACATCCAGCTGAAGCAAAAAAAAATCTAAGAGAATGAATAAAATACACATGGATTCATAAAGTAAAAAAAAAGAGAATACATAGAAATAAATATCCTCAGGTATAAATAAATACAAAAAATACATTAATAAATAAATGAACAAATAAATAAATAAATAGATAAACAAAATTGAGTAAGTGAATGAATTGAATAATTAAACAACAAATAATATAATAATGTATTATAGTGCTACAGCACATAATAATATGTAATATATGAAATAATAATAATAATAATAATAATAATAATAATAATAATAATAATGTATAATTTTGTGACTGAAAAAAGGTATAATACTTCTATAAGTATTAAATGTTAATAATGTTTTAGGTCATTTATTCATTCTTTTATTCATTTTGAATATTATTAGATCTGGTCCTCCATATTTTACAGGATGAAAGAGTCATAAAAGCACTTTATTTATGTTAAGCAATTTCAATGATATAATGATCCTTTATGTCATTTCTGAGAAATGCCTTTGTTCTGCCACTTTTCTGTGCTGCACTCGAGAGTGTTAAAAGCAGCTGATTTACGAACCGTGACTTGTTGATGGTACGTTTGAGTTTCTTCTCCAGCTGTCTCATGTGGCTGATGGCTGCGTTGTATTTGGCTGCAGTCTCTCTGTGCTCCAGTTCACTGCGTGTCCTGCTCTGCTCCGCCTCCATCACCTGCAGCAGCCGAGCACAGCGCAAAACATTTATTAATAACGCTCAAGTTCCTGTTTTCTCAACACACGTGAGCTGGTCATGTACAACAAGCAAGTGTGCTACAAAATTCAGCCACTGAACACATGAAAGTGCATCCAGCTGTTTCACAGGACGTATTAGTGAAGTGAAGTGTGACGTGACGTGTGGCTAAGTGTGGTGACCCATACTCGGAATTTGTGCTCTGCGTTTAACCCATCCAAGTGCACACACACAGTAGTGNGACTCTCAGACCATTAGGCCACTGACTGCCATTATTATATTAGGTATAATAATGTAGTAAAGGTGTGGAAATGTTCTGCTCATGTCACTGGAACAGTAGGAAGATCGGCTGATACTCGCGTCCTGGCCGTAATGACTTGCAGCTCGACTAATCTGTGACTCATTTTGTAGTTTATTCGTTGCTAAGGGACTTTGCACTCAAGTGGAACAGATGGCATAGAATCCACATGGATGCTGCTGAGTTCATCACAAAGGATGTATTTGTGGGTAAGTAACCTGACTACAATTGTGGTAATACAATCAAATTCCAGAAGTATTGGCACCCTTCAAGAGAATAAGCAAAAAATAATTATATGAAATGAATATTACACACTGTGATTCAGACTTTCCACTCAAACTACTGACCTTTCCTCTAACAATAATATTGTCATAATAACCTCATTTTCAAATAATAGTATTTTTACTATTCCCTAAAATGTGGCAAAAGTCTTCAGAAAGTCTTTGCTTTTGTCTAATTATAAGGTTGCACGCATATGACGTATCAGGTAATGGATACAAAACAGCAAGCACATAAAACATAATATTAATCACACTCAGGAGCATAAAGGAGGAAAGGAGTACACATGAATATACTGTCCACAATGAGGAAGATGGTGAAGGAAGCAAAGGAACATCATTGTTTCAGTATTGTACAGTTTGGTCAGTTCCTGAAGTCGTCCAGTTCAGGTGCCAAAAATTCTGGAGCTGGGTGCCAAAAACTCTGAAATGATTTTTGTGCCAGTTACAGTGGTATGACTGAGGTATCTAACTGTAGTCTACAGTCTCTTTGGTGTGTCCTGTCTTACCCTCTGGGTGGCGTGGTTGAGCATCTCCTGCCAGGCTGAGTCAAACTGCCGGCTGTCCTCCTCCAGAAGTCTCTCCTCGGCCAGAGCGATGGTTTCTTTCGCTGCTCGCAGGATCTCTATGGCTCGCTGGAACTCCTGTGTGGCCCTCTGAGCCTCCACCTGAGCCTGTGGCGATACAAAAAAAAAAGATTGTCGAGAAAAGTCTCAGAGCTGGTGTTTAAACATGCCCACTTCTCAGAACAAAGCCCTTATCTCCAGCTAAACGTGCAAAGGAATGAGGTTGGAATTTTCTTTTTCCTTGCATCCCCCATATGTCCCGCTTAAAGCATATGTATTCTACATAGAATACCTGTGTTAATGCAAAGGTTAGCCATTTTTATTCACTGTAATCTGTCCAAGTGGCTCCCTGCTGCTTCTGCTCTATGTGTCTCTTGTGAATTATTATAGTCATATCATCTGCTAAAGAATTCATAAGGATAACAGACTTTTTTTTCATAAAAAAGCTTTCCTGCTCAAAGCCTGAGCCCGATCCGGCTCTCTGCTCAGAGAGATATGACACAGCGCTGCTGACAATGCTTCCTCCAAGCCATGGAACGAGAGGTCGGATTAACTTAAACCCCACATCTCGTTCCTCACTACATCAAAAAAAATCACAAATCCAAATAATAAATGAGATACCTTTCAAAAGCCCAAATCAGCTCATTACCATTACAAAGGACGCTGCACACTCTCTCCTTTTAGAAGTGCCTCTGACAGCTTCTCTACATCAAACACACCTTCAGGGAGGAATCACTGATTTGGGTAGCAGGGGTTTGACTTTTCCTGTCCTGCACTTCTTCTGACAGGGTTGCTGTAGCTTTCCAAAGGTGAACCTCAAGCATTTGTCCACTTCTTACATGGAAGATAATCAGACTTGTTCCAGTGTAAAACAAATCAGACTTTTAAGCTCAATAAAGGTCACATGAAAATGAGACAATAGCTAAGCAACAGCTGTGTTCTAATATTACATCCAGTTCAATCACCAACTCGAATGTCTCAAATGCTTTGTCTAAAGGAAGTGATGACGCTTCACAGATTTTGGCCTGTTTTCTACCACTGGCATTGTGAAAAGCTCTGGGGAAGAAGCAACCAGTTCACAATTCACCCTCTGAAGAAATGTAAGCTCCTATTCATTGACATAGGAGACTCTTTCAACAAAGTGACCCAGAGATGATGTAGGGACATAACGCCATGATGGGTTCGAGTGGGTTACACACAATGACACACACAATACTGTACAGTTGTGCTTTGTTCACTCAGAGACTAAATGCCTCCAGCAGAGGCGTTATCAAATAATTGTGACCTTCAATCGTGTAGAACAATACACGCTACAAGATTATTTCCTGTAGCTGCAGTCTGCCTTGAAATGGAAACAGAGCCCGGGGTTGCCAGGTCCACGTGATAAAAACAGCCCTATGTTCAATAAACTCCCAAATCATTTCCAAACCTACTGCAGTACTCACCAGGTAAAAGCATGCCATTTTCTTAAACTTCCTAAAATAGTTTCGTATTATTATCTATACCATCTTAAATAAATGGTAGTTTGTGAAAAATGAGTAAAGCAACATTTAGCTAGATATATATAAATAATCTAATTTATGAAATCCATACATCCCACATCAAGTAGTCAAGCTCCACAGCAAAACTGCAGACCTGGCAACCCAGTCAGGCTCCATTTCTGTGCTGTGTGTGTGCGTGTGTGTGTGTGTGAAGCCGTGATTACTGTAATACATTTCTGCTGTTTTGTAACACACAGGCTCTACCAGTCAGGCCCGAAGCCAAACACCTCTCACTTAAACTCCCAGACATGATGAGCTGCCATTTTACCATTCTTAAGTAATACCCAGGGATTATCCTGGCAGTTTAAAATGACCAAACCTTCACCAGTGATTAGCCTAAAAAGACTTTTTTCCCCCTGTCATCTATGCCGGCAGACCACCAAGAACTGACCTTAAACGACTGAGTAAAATAAATGACGTGTTTACCCAGCGGTCTCAGTAAACACCATTAACATGAGTGAATTATGCCAAGAGTGGCCTGCTCTTGACATGTCCAAGGTTAAGACTCAACAAACACAGTTAAGGAAGAGCTTGAGAAAGTCTATCCTATACGTACAAATGCTGAGTTCACATCATACGGGAATCACCGTAATTACCAACTCTGCCTGGGAAAAAACTTTCACACTGACCTCCGAGTCAAACGCTCACATCGACTAACAAGCTGCAGTTTTCTGAGCTTTCAGAAAGCCAGAGGTAAAGTCGCAACTTTTTTTTTTTAACCATGAAAGTCTTTTCTGTTTCATTTTGTGTCTTATTAACTATTAACTTATTAAACTAACTTCAGGAAAGAGAGAGAAAAAAAAGAGGCTGGTTAGGGAACAACTATTTATAGCTGCTGTAATGTAAGTAATAACAGGACGTAACATTAACTGCAACTATAAGTGGATAAAAAGCACGTGTCATTCTTAATTAATTAAAAAATGTAATCATTGGCAAATTGCTGTATTATAAAAGGAATAAAACGCTTTGGTAACATTGAATCCGCTTTGCTTTGGGCCGCATCACACCACCATGTCACTGATCATTTCTCTATAACATGTCATATTTTACTCCTAACTTACTATTTGCTGATCATTTGCACCACTCACTGTAATGATCCTGAGTATTCCCACATGACCTGATAATGCCTCGCTCCTCCTGTCCCTCCTCTCACTGATGTCTGTTTCATTTTGTCTGGTCCTTCACATGCTCTCATTCTGCTGAGTACATGACCTCCTACTGAACTGGGGCCTCATTTGTTTTTTTGTTCTTTTTTAAATCTTTTTTGCATAGAGTGAAAGCCTGCATGTGAGCGAAAAACAGGAAATGGTATACATACAAAAATAATCTGATTTGTAAAACCTCATCCTACGCACACTTCCTATTATTAATTCCAACTAGCATGAAATCAATTCCGGATCATTAAATTATTCTTAACACACCCATTTTTTTTTTTTTATGAGCAGGTAAATAGAGTCAGAAATTTCAGTATATCTTGTAGGAAGGTCACACAACCAAATCACATAAAATGGAAACGAGGAATATTTCAGAATTTAATATTCGAATATTCTGCTATATGGGAAAAGACATAAATATCCATGCAGACTATCCAGATTTATCAGAGCCAAATCAGTTGCACATAAAAGAAAAAATCCACCCTGAACGACTGCCATGTCAATATTTATAATCAAAATGTGATCTTCAATTGTTCAAAAGATTATTTCATGATTATATTTTTGGTTTAAACTTTGACGTTGGTCTATCTGCACATTACTTAAAAGTTCCCTACATTACCCACAGTGCCTTTCGAATACCTGCTGATAGATAGTGCTGATAGTTCCTTTTAATGTTGCCCTGTTCACGCTAATGCGTAAGAAATCTTTTTAACGTATCTGGCTGATGTTTTATAAGGCTGGTGACAGTCAATTTCCTCTAAAACATTTCCAGCACCAAAACTTACCAGTGCCTGGGATCGTGTTATTACATTTATTACATAACATATTTCTAAGAGCAGATTTCTTTGCCCCCATGCAAAGAAATCAGCTCATTAACCCATCATAAGGAGGCATGAATTCTTGCTGCCTTTAAAAATAAACTCCTTCTTTAGTACATTCACTGTCACACTTTCTGCAACTATTTTTACTGCCTGAAGCAGTTATGACTTTAGTGGAAAATGCTTCACACATATTGACAGAGAATTACACCAGAGTGTTGATTAACTCTGACTGGACTTGGAGAGCTTAACTGGAGATTTCAATTAAAAAAGTATTTAAAACGCACAGAACAGTATAAGTGTCAAAAAACATGATCCAGAGTGCAAGAGTGGACAAATCAGTAGAAGTAGTTTTCATGTCTATTAGATTTTATATTGAAAGATGCCTGGCAGATGAGGAAGTTCCACAAGGTTCAACCAGAAGAAGAGAGAGAGAGAGAGAGAGAGAGAGAGAAAACCCTACACGTTATTAACGTTAGCAGGATGCTTCACAGTGGTGTGATGCACCTCAGTGCTGTAACTATAGTACGCTATTCATCCAAATCCCTGAATCAGGAACATGCAAGTACGGTTTGTGAAGCACTGACAAAACCAAGCAAAATAAAGCACAGAGCCAAGCAGACATATTAATTATAATTCTCCTACTATAAATAACTCACATACTGTATTGAGAGAAAATAAGGCACTAGCCTTAACTAGCTAATTAGTTCCCTGTACATTGTTATAGTATGTTAGCTACCACTTTTTAGCCTAGTCTGTTAGATTTCCAAGCAACCAAAACATGAGACTGGGCAGAACATTTTATTTTTTTACTTGCTTGGTAGACGCACTAATGAATTGATGATTTGTCCACCTCGGAGAGCATGAATGACCATACGCATAGACCCGATCTGTTAGAAAAAATGCTTTTGTAATAATAATAATAATAAAAAAAAAAACTAAGGCACTCATTCTTATGTTTGGCAGGACTATAGAAGATTCTCTAACGCACTGCATGCTTTGACTTATTTAAAGTGGAAAAAAAAACATTCAAGGCAGATATACAGTATAGTTCATAAGGAATCCTGGTTCTGCACTGAAATGCTAAATTAATCAATACGCTAAGAGGAGGACCACCCAGGCACTTCCCAACATTTGACCTACTTCCTAGTCCCTGACCCACTTCCGTACTGCTGCCAGTCTGCTTAATATGAGTTCATTCACCTCGTATCTAAAGAGGAAGTGGACCATTGGCTGCTCTTAAAGACAGTCAGCTTCATGCCACACAATTAGTCACTTCCTAAACAGTGTGAGTGTGGAATCACTTCATCTCTGACATGACATCCTTTGTGGAACAAGCAGTCATTCAGAACGTGTGTGTCCAGTCTCCCTTAACATGTCAGTAGAGACATGTGATAAAATGTGTAGGCTCATGTTATACCCATAACTGTGGAAATGCCATTCCAAAAGCCATAATCGCACCTAACAGAGACAATCGCAGCCAGTCGTCCACCCTGCATAAGCTGAGGGGCCTGAACAGGTTATGAGCAGGGTGGGAGAACACGCTACACACTAATTACTCAGCAAACCTCACCGCATCATTAAAAAGAAACCTCCAGATTCTGAGAAAACCCACACAGCGAACCAGCGACGTTTTCAGGAAGCGACATCATTTCTAAAACACTGAAGGGGGTAGCTGAGGAGATGGTGACGCTGATGCTGACATTGACATTGACGTTCCCCTCACAAATGCCAAGCGCTGAATGTGCTGACAGGGAAATGATGTCATTTTCAATCATTAGATTCCTTATATGAATACAAATTGCAAATACTTTTATTATCAGCATACAAGTGTAATGAGATTCAGTGTGCAGTTCCTCATCGAGCTGGTACATATATTAAATAAGCAGAAAATAATATATACATAATACAAATATCTTTTGTGCAAACGTATTTTGTGCAATATGCAAGGGCAACAGAGAGAAGAAGTGCAACTGAAAGAGTGTAGTAATATCAGCACGACATGGTGCTGCAGTCAGGTCAGTATTAATGGACTGTGTCAGGGAGCATTTAAGTAACCTTGTCACCAAGCATGAATAAGTGTGTGAAATCTGTAAAATAGCCCAGAACATGTTCATTTAATCTGGTGCAACAGATTGTCAGGAGATGGCAAGTTTGAACCCCTATGATGCCAGTGCTATCTGTGGCGAGAGAGTTGGCGGTGCTTTCTGGCTTGAAGGGATGGCATTACTCTCTCCTGTCAATCACAGCCGCAATAAACAACTGTGAGCATCTGCGAGCTCAGGCATGTGGAATAGGGTAGACAGCACTTTCCTCAGAGTGTGTTCAGCTGCCCTGTGTTCAAAACGATGCAGTGACTAGCTTGACG
Source organism: Pangasius elongatus (assembly GCA_033441825.1). Taxonomy (NCBI): domain Eukaryota; kingdom Metazoa; phylum Chordata; class Actinopteri; order Siluriformes; family Pangasiidae; genus Pangasius; species Pangasius elongatus. The sequence continues at coordinate 16,036,334 of JAKKZN010000008.1, forward strand.
TGTCTCGGAGGAGCCTCTGCCTTCCCTGGTTTGTAGCGGTCATGTGATCATTAAATGTTAGAAGGGTGGATCAGACAATAAAGATAAGATGAAGTATGTGGCAGCTATGAGAAAAAAAGTGTGTGTGTGTGTGTGTGTGTGTGTGTGTGTGTGTGTGTGTGTGTTTGTGTGTGAGAATGTGTGTGCACGCCTTTGTCTTCCCCTTGCCTGCATGTCTGTATGCGCAGCTGGTCAGCAGCAGGAAACAGGCAAGGCCGACCTGGGCTGGGTCCACCAGTGTGGCGATGAAGACCCAAACTGCACTGTGTTTTAGAAACAAATCAGTCCTCTTTAGGAAATGTGTCACACTTTTAAATGCTGTTCAACAACCACAAAAAAAGGGTTATTTATTATTGGCCTGACCAGACCCTCTCATGTGCATCTATCATACAAGATCACACGGCATGAGATCCTGAACGGATATGGCATCACTGGCACCTAATTTACTGCCAAGCAAAGGAAAGTCAGTTTGTGCTGTGGAGCCGTGTGTGTGTGTGTGTGTGTGTGTGTGTGTCTGTGCGTGACAGACTTAAATAAAGATGTACAGGATTCCAGTCTACACGAGAGAGGAAAGAGGACGAATGATTCTTTTCATCACTCTCATTCTGCTCATTTGGTGTTTGCTTATCAGACCGCATACATGCCTGTGATTCATCTAAATGCAATCGGAACACTACTCTGAGATGACTAAGCACGCTTAAACCACATCAGGTCAGTGGAAATTCGAAAGAAATGTACATTTCCCGCACACACATATTTCTCCTTCCTATTTCCCAATCTGCAGATAGGTATCTTTCGAGTATGTATGCGCATATCTGTCAAAACATCTATCTAATTATTGTAAATTGTTGGTACATACTGACTCACTGTAGCCCATTCACTTGCGATTTGGGACACAGATCTCAGTCCACTGCACTGACACTGATGCTGATGCTGAAAGGGGATTAAACACTGTTCATTTTAGGAGACACTTTCACCTTGGTGCACTCTGCAGGCGTCCAGTCAGAGGCTGGAGCTCATTTTCTCCATGCACATGTGTGTTATTCATCACTGTTATTTATGAAACAATGCATAATCATTGACATGGTGAAGCTTTGTGTAAGGAGACATTGATATAACAGCTATGGAAGGAGTCTCTAGTGTCAGCCTGTTATATGGGGCAGTAAGCTTTCTACCATGGGAAAGTGTTCAGGACTTTCTGGGTTCTTGGTGACACGACAAGTTCTTTTAACTTTAAGAGGGAGAAAAAGAGAGTCTGCTGAAGGAAGGACCGTTAATAGCTGATACAACAGGAACTAACTTGTCTCACAGATGTTCTGCATGTATAAATGGTTAATAAGTATGATGTATCATTCATTAATACATTTACAATTGTAATCATTGGCAAATCCCTGTGCTGTAAGAGGAATAAACTTCACTTTGGGATGTGCTGTTATTTATGTTTATTTATTTATTTTCCTTACATATTTAATCAATTCTGATTTATTCCAGCTTTTCAACTTCATTTATGGAGGAAATCTTGCTTCTTGTTTCAGTGTATGTATGATCTATGAACTGAAGCTATGAACTAAGGCCGTGAGAGCGCAAGAGATTTTCAACTGCAGCCAATGAGAGGAAGTAAACAGCAGCAGCGCCACAGGTATGTACCCCTATTCACGATCTACATATTAATCTGTCCAAGGGACAGTTAATGTCAGTCCAGACAGACTGGGGTGTAACTGAACAGTGGACTGTGATTGGCTGAAGAGGGGGAGGTTTTGTTCAAGCCCCTGCCTATGAGTGACAGCTGCCTGTGTCCAGAGCCACCTGTCCGCCTGACACTGCTGAGTAAGTGTGGACTCTACAGAGAGAGACAAACAGGTGTTTAGAGGACTTAAGGACTCAACAGAGGTCAGTCACATGGACTCACACACACACACACACACACACACACACACACACACACTAGGTGGCTTTCTCACGCTTGAGATACATGCAGGCCTTATTTTACTAAAGGATTATGTGTGTAAAAACGTGCAAGCAGATTCACTAATACAATTTATGGAGGATTGTCTCTTTCACATGAGCAAAATAGCACCTTTTTGTATGTTTGCTTTAATTAGTGTGCAACTTGGGGCATTTCTACCTGAAGGTAAGAGTGGTGTATATGCAGTTAATTAATTTTACAACCAGAGTCCAATTTACTGCAGTCTAAAAGTCACTGTAGAAACAGCAATTGCATGTGCAAATTAGTACTACCAAACGGCAAGTAGTAATTTTTTGGATGCCTGTTTTTGCCAGTTGAAAAAAAAAAACAAATACACATTTACATACATATCTTAATAATAAAAAATATATATATTGAAATTATTCCTTAGTAAAAAATAATCCAAATGATGCTAATATTACGACAGTAAAATTGGTTTCATACTAAACATTTACCGCACATTAACAACTTCCATCCCAACAGCATTTATAGAGTTTCTGAAAGGATTTTCATTCACAAATAATGCACACTCATGTCTACACTTACTATAGGTTCTCATGGCATTTTAAACAGTTTCTGTTGCTGCCTTTAATCTGCATTTTGAGTTTCTGTTTCAGTTTTACTCCTCTGAAAGTCTCTTTGTGAATATCAAGGGCAAATAGCACACGCAAAAATCTCATTTAAATATTGTTTCCTCATGCATTTACTCCTTGTGAACCACTTGCAAGACACCCACACACTGCACGCAAAACTCGTGAAGTTAGTTGTTTGGGATCTTAGTAAAGCAGAAACAGTGCGCTCCCATGAACACAGGCATTCTTAATTGTGTAAGAAGACAATTTTTAAAACAGTTTGTACATTTTCAATCCTACAAGAACATTACATTCTACCAAATGCTCTGATTGATGACAGCACGATGTCACTGCGTTCTACATGTTAGTTTAGTAAAGAAATCCAGATCCTGAATCCAAAATGGCTCTCTACCCCTTTATCACGGATTGTCAAATGGCAGCATGCAGTTCGGATGCAAAGCAAGTATTTTGGCTGACCATGTGATCGAAAAATAGTGTAGTTTAGCCGATAAACTTAAAAGATGGCCATAGTTCAGCGACTAGATATGAAATCAGCTCGGTTTCAGTAGAAGACCCTCTGCTGTGGTTCATCCAATCACATGCATTTATAGCAACAGTTTAACTGAAGACATCATCTGACCAGAGACAAGCTACATGGCGATAGAGACATTAGCTCAATAAGAGGAGGGTTTTTACACACATTTAAAAGTTTTTTTTTTTTTTATTTTATTTATCCTCTCTGGGCTGATTAGCAAACTTATAATGTCAATGATTAAAGATGAACAGACAGAGAAATGGGTGTTCTCCTCAAGTCAGATTCCAATCAGATGTTTCATCTGTTCAGAGTCCATGTCTTACTGTCTTATTTATGGACATAAACTAATCATTAACGGTTAAAATGTAACTGCTAGCACCATTCAGCCATGTTAGCTGCTTATCTGGACTTTTATAAGCAAGAATTTCATGTAACCTTTACAAATTTTAGTTGAATACCTCTTTCCTATAAACTATGTGAGAATTTACACCTTTACACTCCACTATATATAAAATAACTTCACATTTTTTTTACCTTGTTTTAATCTACAATTATAATTTAAATGTGGAAATGCTACGTTTACAGACATGATGTGATTATGACAGCTAGTGTTGGTCAGAATACTGTAATTTATAACGCACACTAATTCACACTCTACACCACCTAATTAGAAATGTTGCCTGTGTGTGTTTGACAGCTCCTGATGCAGCTGAATAACACTGGTTGGTCAGCAGTTGCTGGCAAAACACTCCTTCAGCCTTCATCAGCATGACAGAGCTACTGGAGCTTTTCCCACAGGCGCCTCTATCCTTTCTGGGTGCTGTCAGCTTTTTCACAGAGAAAACGACACCACACGTGGCAACTAAAGTCACAGTCAGGCATCTGAGAGAAAGGGTTTAAAAATATGCAAGTGTTTTTTTTTTTTTTTTAAACCTAATATCTATCTACAGCAGCTGTAGCATGTGATTACTGCAAACACAAATGTCGACACATTTCACTGCACTGAAAAAAAGAACTGAAAACTGTTGACTCAAAATACTAATAATGGAAGATATTATAAGAAACTGCAAAATGTTGGACTGTAACAATAAAGATCTTAGGATGTGTGAGAGACCAAAA
>JAKKZN010000008.1:16040600-16067395 GCA_033441825.1 Pangasius elongatus
TCCTAAATTTTCCCACACCACCCCATTGCTGCGCTCCCTCCACTGGCTTCCTGTAGCTGCCCGCATCAGATTTAAAATGCTGATGCTTGCCTACAAAGCCAAAAACGGACCAGCACCCACTTATCTCAAAGCACTTATCACACCTCACGCGGCACCACGCTCCCTTCGATTCTCTAGTACTGCTCGTCTGGTCCCACTATCTCTCAGGGTACAAGGAAGGCATGCATCGAGACTCTTCTCTGTCACTGGCAGTCTTCAAATGACGTCTAAAGACTTACCTCTTCATAAAGTACTTAAGTTAGCACACTAGTTTGTGACCTAGTGAGCCAATATCAGAATCTATTTTTGATAGACTTCAAAGCACTATTGTAAGTGGCTCTGGATAAGAGCGTCTGCCAAATGCCATAAATATAAAATGTATATGTGTGGCCATCCTTCTGCAGCCTCCTGTAGTCCACGATCATCTCATGATGTTGAAGCATGTGGGAATCACAGACAGTGTAAGGGAGTGATTAAAGACATCTGTAAAAACCTCTCTGAAAAACTAACTGACTGGAACATACTTTGAGGACATGGCCATGGATGCCATCAGGACCTGTCGCCTTGCGTGGGTTGATGGTCCTGAAGGATCTGATCACATCAGGCACAGAGATGGTTAGTGGACAGCTCTTGTAGTCCACCGGTAGTTTCAATGCAGGGAAGGTGTTGCTTGCCTCAAACTGAGCACAGGAGGTGTTCAACACATCAGTTAGTGAGGCACATAGTACCCCATCACAGATTTTCCCACTTTTGTAGTCTGTGATACAGCGCAAACCATTCTACATGCGCTTGAGGTCATATCCTTGATAGTTTGACACAACCTTTTCTCTGTAGTCTCTCTTTGCAGTCCTGATGGCCCTCTGAAAGCCTTACCTGGCTTTACTGTATGCCACCAGGTCCCTGGTGTTGTAGGCTGAAGTTTGGGCTCTACGTTTGGCCCTGACATCAGCAGGGTAACCCAGGGTTTCTGGTTCAGGAAGGATTTGATACAGATTTTTGGAACAATGTTTTCAGGTCACATACTTATGTAATCGTGTATTCATTAATGTCTGTGTCTGCTGCATGCCGGAAAATCTGCCAATCTGTGGATTGGAAACAGTCCTGAAGTGTGAAGACCATTAATAGTCTCGTGCAAAATGTCCAATGCACAGCATTTGCCTGAGGTGGGATGTAAGTCATTGTTAGAATGTTCGAACCGAATTTGAGGGGGGAGGAAAAAAATTGGTCTTTAACTGTAATGAATTCGATGTTAGGAGAGCAGTGTTTAGCAACAACTGAAACATCCGTACCCCAGTGAGAGTTCAAATTCACCACCTCTGCGCTTAGCAGAGTCTGTTGTTCCGTCCTGACGTGAGTGTAAACAAGGAGGCAGATGCACACTGGAGGGGATGCTGTCGCTTGAATTCGCGTGTGAATAATCACTCTGAGTCTGTACTGAGAGATGATCTGATGTCTAGTAGCATTTGGCGATTATGTTGTATGATTGGGGAAGAGATATTTACAAAAAGACTTAGAAGTAAAATAATAAAGCACAAAAAGCTGTAGAGTTTGCTCGGAGCCCTCACCAGTGCAGCCATCTTGATGCACACCAGAATCGGAACCCACATCCTTGATAAGAACCATACAAAATATTAAAATATTTGCTGTATTACAATTACAATCTCAGTCTCATATTATATTTCTATTTTTAGTGCATTCATTTCACTAATATTTTTAAATGATTCATCTAGGGGTTCATGGTGATATCTTTTCAAATGAATTCTCAATCAGAGAGTTGTTTGTTGCAATAGCCTGTTCAACCAAAAAGTGTGTTTATAGGATAGGGAAATAAGTGCTAGAAGCAGCAGCTTGTACTTTTTTCCTTGCATTCTGTATTGTGTGTTTTGCATGCAGACTCTTGAGCCCCTGGTTTGATGGCAGCAGGCTGAGAAGGGAGCAGAAGTACTGTGGCCCCTTGTGGCTGAGTTTGTTTGGAGCGCCAGGTTCAGTGTTGAAAGGCAGGGAGGGACATATGTGACTAGAGCCAAATCCTGCAGCATTGCTTAGAACTTTGCAAAGAAAAAAAACAACTTATTTGCAAAAGTCCACATTCAAATAAATAAGGCAGGTGAACCCAGACAGAAGATGTGCGATAGATGCAAATTGTTTTTTGTTGAGGTGTGTATATGTGATTATCAGTGGTGGAAAGAGAACAAAACACAGAAACTTGAATAAAAGTAGTGATAAAAAATACTACAGAACGAGTAAATAAATCATCTGGTGAAAAACTATTTGACTAATTACTTTACAAATTACTTTTTTACACGTCTACAATTGAGAAGTAAATTGAAATGTTCAATATCTGCAGAATGCATTTTTGAACAATTATGTTAATTAAGTGAGCTATGCTGAAGTGAACACTATATAAGGAAAGGTAACATTAACTGGCTAGCTAAATTAGCCATATGCTTTTTTCTAGCTAGATATATATTGTTACCTATCTAGCAAAATGCCATTTACACACTATCCTGAGCATTACCTATAGGCTGTAGCAACACTCATTTATATTTAGCACAAGGGGCAATTGAACATCAAAGTGACGTCTTAAGTTTAATACAGAGCTTTCATGCTGTAAAACACATCAAAATTCTAACTACCTTACTTCTGGCTAACTACCTTGCCTTCCTCAGATACCTAATGGCTTACTTGAATATGACATTTGCTTGCATATGGCATTATCACACTGTTTCCTTTGAAGTAGTGAAGGGGCAGTGGTAGCTACTGATTGGAAGGTCATGAGTTTAAACCCTGTGGGGCCCTTGAACAAGGCTCTTAAACCTCAACTGCTCAGATATATAAATGAGATAAATGTAAATTGCTCTGGATAAGGGCATCTGCCAAATGCCTAAAATGTAAATAAAGCATTTAAAAGTGAAGATACCTGATAAAATGGGCCAAGGATGTTTATCTGTCTCCAGACTTTCAGAAGTCCACACTTTTATGTAGATTAGGTCAAAACTGAATATGCACATACAATGTTGTAATTGGCTTACAGGGTTAAATGAGTTATACTCTCTAGCAGTGATAAAATTTTTTAGCAAAGTTGAATATTTTATTTTAAAAAAGTAAAAGTACTTAATTATACTAAAAAATGTACTGTTACAGTGAACCATGTACTCACCTACTATAATGAGGGTACATGTAGATTCGTAGTTTCTACCCATTGGGATTTAAGCATTATACACGTGTGTGTGCTTGTGTATTTGCATACTGTACTTCTTTTACCATTGGGAGAGTGAGTATATTGATGAGAATGATGGACATGGAGCTGCCAGGCAGGAGGCGAAGAGGAAGGCCAAAGAGGAGGTATATGGAGTTAATAAATGAGGATATGAAGCTAGTGGGTGCAAGTGTTGAGGATGCAGAAGATAGGGATAGGTGGAGAGTGGTGATTCGCTGTGGCGACCCCTGAAGGGAAAAGCCGAAAGAAGAAGAAGAAGAAGAAGAAGATTTTTTTTTTACCATTGAGAAATTTTTTTTGGAATTGATAAAAGAGTATGAAAAATAAAGAAAGTGAGCCAACACGAACCCATAAATTAAGACAAATAATACTAGTCACTGAATTATGACAAAAGTAATGCCGCCATGTAATCAGAGGACAAATGGAAGTTTTTTTTTGAAAGCTGTCTTAAAAATCTGTTCTGTTTGCCACTCTACCTTCTTTTAACACTGTGCAACTCTTCTACCAAGTCATCTGAGACACTTAAATCTGTTTAAAAATAACAGCTTCCCTGTGTGTTTACATTTACATTTATGGTATTTGGCAGACGCCCTTATCCAGAGCGACTTACAGAAGTGCTTTGAAGTCTCTATCAATAAATACATCCTGATACTCGTTCACTAGGTCACAGAATAAGAATACCATCAGTCTAAAAACTCTGTTGGAGAGGTAAAATAGTAAGAGAAGCATACAGACAGCACACATTTTTTACATGCTAATGTAAGTACTTCATGAAGGGGTGTCTCATTTGAAGACTGCCAGGGACTCAGCTGTTCTAACATCTAGGGGAAGTTCATTCCACCACCTATGTGGCAGAACAGAGAACAGTCTTGATGCATGTCTTCCTTGTACCCAGAGAGATGATGGGACCAGTAGAACAGTGTTAGAGGATCGGAGGGAGCGTGGTGCAATGCGGGTATGATAAGTGCTTTGAGGTAAGTGGGTGCTGGTTCGTTTTTGGCTTTGTAGGCAAGCATCAGTGTTTTAAATCTGATGCGGGCAGCTACAGGGAGCCAGTAGAGGGAGTGTAGCAATGGGGTGGTGTTGGAGAACTTAGGAAGGTTGAAAACAAGTGGCGCTGCTTCATTCTGGAATGGATGCAGAGGTCATATGGCGCTCAGAGGCAGATCTGCCAGGAGTGAGTAGCAGTAGTCCAGTCTCGAAATGACAAGGGACTGAGCAAGCACTTAAGTGGCCTGTGTGGATAGAAATGGATGAATCCTTCTGAAAACCCATGTGAGGATATGATCTCACATAGAGTATAGAGGGAGAACAGAAGAGTAGTGAAGATGGGGTAGGAGTGAAGATCTGGCAGATTTTTTCAATCTTCCCATCATGAAAGGTGGAAATGTCTTCAGCAGTCTGGACGGAGCAAGAGGAGCCAGCAAGTTAAGTACTGAAGAAAAGATGTGAAAACTTGCAAGGATCTTGTGCAGAAGTTTCCAGCTTTTTCTTGTAGAAGACGTTCTTAGCAGAAGTCACTTCAGATGAGAATTTGGACAGGAGCACGTGGCGAGAGGCAAGATCTATGTCGAGTTGTGATTTCTTCCACTTTCTCTCTGCTGTTCTTAATTCTCTCTGATTGCTGCACAACACACCTGATAACCAAGGAACAGGGCAAGAAATCTTTCTGGGTTTAGAAGATAGAGGGCAGAGCACGTCCATGGATGAGGAAAGTGAGAAGAGGAAAGTGTCTGTGGCTAACACCACTGGTAGGGAGGAAAAGGAGTCAAGGTCTGGAAGGGATGATAGGGTGCAGGAAGCTATGGAGGAAGGGGAGATAGAGTGGAGGTTTCAATGAGTGAGAGAGAAATATGCTTGGTGACCATGATCGCCTGGGTGGAATGTAGATCTTTTTTTTCTGCTCTATTTTCATGTCACACCATTTTCTTTTCATCTCACTTTATTCATATGTAATTAATCTTTTCTGTAATTCGTCTCTAGATTTTGACCTTTTCAGGTGATATTAAACTGCTATATTTTATATTGGCATAGAGTCCACTTCCACTTCTGCCTTTTCTCACATGCAAGTACAAAGAAAATCAGCTTTTTCCGAAGCGTTTGTAAATTTGGCAGAAAATTTTAGTTCGATTTGGCTTAGGCAAACATTTACACATAGTTTTACTAAAAGATTGATAAATGAGGCTCACTGTTCTGAAATTAAAATTCTCCATCATTATTAAAAGAAAGTCTTCCCTGAAAATCATCTGTGCATTACAATTAAATATCACTTAAAGGATTTTGCTGCAGCACTGGGTCCCATCTTCACAGTAGATTTTGATAGTGTGTCCAGTGAACTTATCTGATCTTTCTGGAATGTATCAGACCCAAAAAAATTAATTTAATTTAATAAAAGTATTAAAATATTACTAGGTGGGTATTGTTGGGACCTATGAGCAACAGTTAACTGATTTGGAAAAGACAGTAGTTCACTTGATTAGTCAGTCACATTAGATAGAAGAGAGAAAGTTTGCCAGGAAGGTCCACAGAGCATCTGTGTCAGTATTTGAATAAAGTTATGTTCTGCAATTTGCTATTTATTGTTATAATTTGTGAAAAAAAAATACTTCTTTTTCCAGCAGTCATTTTCAGTGTCCCAGGGCATATGGATAGGGAAAAAAACCCAAAAAATATCTGGTCCATACCATGCCCACTTCTGATTTAAATCAGAATAGAATACAAAATTTAGGGCAGAAGACACAGATAGTGCCATTATGTTACACCCCTAATCTCTACCTACTGATGTAATGTAAATTAGTAGGCACTATAGATAAGAACTTCAATGGAATATAGACTGTATTTATTTATTTTTTATGTGGAACTAATGTGAGTATAAACTGACATCATGGTGCCAGAGGAGAGCACAAAGCACAGAGGGGAGGAGACGATAAAAGAAGGGAATGGAATAGAGGACGAGAGGAGAGAGTAAGAAGGTAGAACTCAACATACAATGAAATGTAAACTACTCCCCTCTATCTCTGTTGGTTCACATCCCCCTCTCTGGCCCAGCCACCCATGACTGGTCCAGCCTCACTTCTGTCTTTGACATCTGCAACCAGTTGCAATACATCACTGTCATCTCTGCTTTCCTCGTGTATTTGCATGTTTATGTAGGTGTATGTGTGTATACTGGAGAGTTGAGGAGCCATGACGCACTCCCTTGTGAGAATGGTGCAGCCCAGGATTTGTAGAGAGATGCTAATTCTTCTCACTGCTTCAGCTGCACTTGAATTGTGATCCTTTTATTCTGATTATATGCTGATTCCATTCATTTAAAGGTACATTAGGCAAGATTAGTCAAAATTAGTGAGAATTCTCTAAGTCTCTTGCAATCAAGTAGGTGGAGTTCAACAACATTTGAATAATTTTTTTTACCCCTTGAAAATTTTTTACCCCATGCTTGCCCTTGTACGCAAAGCTCTTCCCTGAGAACCTACAGTTAGCATAGTACAGTCTACAGTAAGCAGAGTTCACATTAGCAAGGACTGTCATGACAACACTATAAACATGCAAAATTTGGTGCATACCGATTTAAGGGGTCAGGAGTGTCTTTGCTGTTCTATTTTTCTTTGTAATGAGCTGTCATGAGCTTATAGGCTCCATTGTTAGCATCATTAGCATTATTAGCTTTACATACCTGTCTGGGAGCAATGAACACTTTCTGCTACAGTCACACCGACCCTTTGCGGATGAGATTGGACATTCCTGTGTTAAACTACACTATATGGCCAAATGTATATGGACACCTGGCCTTAACACCCCTGTGAGGGTTTTCCCAAAACTGTTGCCACAAATTGTATTTGTACAATTGTCTATAATGTATTTTTTTATGCAGCATAAAGATTTCTTTTCACTTGGCCTAGCCCCAACCTGTTCCAGCATGACAATGCCCCTGTGCATAAAGTGAGATCCATAGAGACATGGTTTGCCAAGGTTGTTGTGGAAGAACTCAAGTGGCCTGACAGTTGCACACCAGGCTTTCTTGTCCGACATCAGTGCCCAAGTCTTGCGCTCTTGTAGCTAATCCAAAATCTAGTGGAAAGCCTTCTGAGGAGAGTGGAGGCTGTTATAGCAGCAAAGGGGAAACAACTCAATATAAATACCCATTGTTTTGGAATGGGATGTTCAATACACAGGTGTCCACCTACTTTTGGCCATGTAGTATATTTGATGGGATACTGCTGTAACAAATAATCAGAATTATATTTTATGAGACTTTAATTAATCATCAGGTTTCAGAAAGTATGCAGTGGTCACTTTCTCACCATGTCAGTGCAGCAGATTAGGTTTTGTGTGTGTGTGTGTGTGTGTGTGTGTGTGTGTGTTCGCACACTCTGGTTAGTGGTGCCCAGCACTTGCTTGATATGGTTTCATTGCTTGGAGTGATGGCTGGGGAGCATGTGGAGGGTTAGCAGAGCAGAATTACTAGAGAGACAGAGAGAGAGAGAAAGAGAGAGATGCAATTACACAGTAATGGGGTCATTTGGAAGGCAATTGCCAGGGGTTAATGTAGTATGGAGAGATGAGGTGAGACTGAAGTGAAATTTGGGGCAAGAAAATGTGTTCGAGTGAAAAAGGCAGCAGTCATCAGACAAGTTGCGCTGAAGTAGGAGTTAGCTATGTGCTTATGTGCATGAGAAAGTGAAAGAAAGTAGAAAAAAAACATGTTGCCCCTTGACTCCATTCTCACACTCCCCTTCATTGTGCATTTTTAGACACTAGCCCTTTCTGTCCCCTATCTCTAGCATCAGTGGCTGAGGAGGAAATGTTATTTTACCCTACACTGTCTCTGACAAAGCAACCCATTGTCTTCTTTTTTTTCCGTATCCTTTAAAAACATGACCATGAGAGCATGACAGCATAACGAGAAGTTATTTACAAAAGTTGCGCTCCTAAAGTGCTCCTATATGATGGGCCATACTTGCGCATTGAATTGTGTAGGCCTTTTAATATGCCCCTACTTTTTAAGGGACCAAAAGTAATTGGATAGTTGGCTGCTCAGCTATACCATGACCAGGGGTGTGTTATTCCCTCAAATATCAAAACAATATCAAAACTCATCAGAGCGATAGCAAAAACATTAGTTGTGGCAGTTGTATTTATAGATACTGTGACTGCTGACAAAAGGAGCAGGATGAAAGTGTATAGGGATGTGTTATCTGTTCAGATACTGCCAGATGCTTACTTTGAAAGCAACTTTTTTAAAGGCAAAGAAGTGAAATGTTCTGCAATAGCCAAGTCAATCACATGACCTGAATCCAATTGAACCTGCACAATACACACTATCTGGCCAAAAGTTTGTGGGCACCTGACCTTGACACCCATATGTGCTTTTTGTACATCCCATTCCAGATTTAGTCCCCAATTTGCTGTTATAATAAACTCCACTTGTCTGGGAAGGCTTTTCACTAGATTTTGGAATGTGGCTATGGGGATTTGCCCATTTAGCCACAATAATATTAGTGAGCTCGGGCACTGATGTCAAGCAAGGAGGCACTCAGACGCATTCCAGTTCATCCTACACAAAGGTGTTCAGTGGGGTTGAGGTCAGGGTTCTGTGCAGGCTAGTTCTTATACACCAACCTTGTCAAACCATGTCTTCACAATAATAATAATAAACAACTCCTGCAGTGATTCACAAGGACTGGTCGGCAATAAAAAATGATTTTTATGAATTTTAGTGGCTGTGTTAATGAATTTTTATGTGGAACATCTTCAATGATTCAAATCAAGTGTGCCACAGATTCTAGTAGCCTGATCATTTAATTCATGAGCAGGTCTTTGATGCTTTTGTTCCATCTACAGGTGATTAGTAGATGTTCTTTAAAAAAATGAAGATGTCTCAGAATCTTCCTGGACGATTTAGATTTTTTTGTGTATAATATCCATCACTTTTATATTATTGGGATGATAAGTTAGCACGAAAGGAATTCTGTCTGTGCTAGCAGTGGAATATGTAGAGGTCATTGCATCCATTCTCTCAGTAGTGCTAACACAGGTCATGACATGATCTGTGACATTCTTAGGGAATCAGTTGTAAAAATAATTGCACAATTCCTTACTTTTATGGAGAAAGTCTTAATTCTGATTGCGTTAAGCATTTAGCTGTGAATATGGGATGGAATTTTTCCAGTGCTTGGGATGTGAAGAGGAATGAGAGTCCATCGTTTTGTAGTGGAAGGTGGTTTTCAAAGTGGTCTCTATTGACTTCAAAGATACAGTATGTCTAAAAATGTTATGCTCGAGCCAGGGTGACGTCATCATTGTACCTAAGAAATAGAGAGGGTACATGTCTCATAAATTGTTCAAAGAATTTTTGCTCATCAAATCCAATGGAGATGTTTGCATAGGAAGTGCCCATTCTAACACCTCTTGGAACTGAAGCTGAAGCAGGTAGCACAAGCTCTAATAATGTTAAGAGAATTTTGGGTCAAGCATCTAGAAAATTTTAGGGCTCTCAATCAGTTCTCATTAGGATTGAGTGTATACAGGCTTTTGTTGTCCATGGGAAAAAAAAAAAGGATTGGTTTACAGGGACTGTTTTTTGAAGCATTCAAGATTATGTCAGGTCCATAAGTATTTGGACAGTGACACAATTATCATAATTTTGCCTCTGTACACCACCACGATGGATTTGAAATGAAGCAGTCAAGTTTCAGTTTTAATTCAAGGGGTTTAACAAAAATATTGCATTAACCATTTAGGAATTACAGCAATTTTTACATATTCCCTACATTTTCACAGGCTGAAAAGTAATTGGACAATTGACTGATAAGCAGTTTCATAGCCAGGTGTGGCCTGCTTCCTCATTATTTCATGACAAATTAAGCAGATAAAGGTCTGGAGTTGATTTCAAGTGTTGAATTTGTATTTGGTAGTTGTTCATGGGAACTGCCAATATGTGGTCCAAAGAGGTGTCGATGCAAGTGAAGGGGGCCATCATTAAACTGAGAAAAACAAAACAGACCCATCAGGCAGAAACTGTAGGAGTGGCCAAATCAACAATTAGGTACATTCTTAAAAAGAAGGAATGCACTCGTGAGCTCGGCACCACCAGAGGACTGGAAGACCATGGAAGATAACCAAAGTTGCAGAATCTTTTCCCTGGTGAAGAAAAACCCCTTCACAACATATAGCCAAATCAAGAACACTTTCAAGGAGGTAGGTATATCATTGTCAAAGTCTAAAATCAAGAGATGCCTTCATGAATGTAAATATAGAGAGTTTTACCTCAAGATGCAAACCACTGGTAACATTCAGGAACAGAAAGGCCAGATAACATTTTACTATAAAACATCTAAAAGACGCTGTCCAGTTCTGGAACAAGATTCTTTGGACAGATGAAACCAAGATTAACTTGTACAAGCATGATGGGAAGAGAAGTGTATGAAGAAGGAAAGGAAGGGCTCATGATCCAAAGCATACCACATCATCTGTCAGTCATGGTTGAGGTAGTGTTGTAACATGGGAATGTATGCCTGCCAATGGAACTGGGTCACTGGTGTTTATTGATGATGTGACTATTGATAGAAGTAGCAGGATGAATACTGAAGTGTATAGAGCTATACTTTCTGCTCAGATTCAGTCAAATGCTACAAAACTGATAGGATGGCGTTTCATAGTACAGAGGGATAATGACTACAAACATACTGCGTAAGCAACCCAAGAGCTTCTTAAGGCAAAGTAATGAAATGTTCTTAAATGGCCGAGTCATTCACCTGACCTCAACACAAATGAGCATGCTTTTCACACTGAAGACAAAACTGAAGGCAGAAAGACCCACAAACAAGCAGCAACTGAAAGTGGCTCACAAAGCATCTCACAGGAGGAAGCTCAGCATTTGGTGATGCCCATGGGTTCCAAACTTTAGGCAGTCATTGACTGCAAAGGATTTGGATCCAAGTATTAAAAATAATCCTTATATTTATAATTATGTTAGTTTGTCCAGTTACACCCTACTGAATCTACAGTTCAATCACATCTTGATTACTTCATTTCACATCCACTGTGATGGTCTACAGAGGCAAAATGAATTACGAAAATTGTGTTACCATCCAAATACTTATGGACCAGACTGTATAAATATTTATTTATAAATAAATAAATTTATCGCTGTATTTATAATTGCTGTGGGACAAGACGCCAGGATAAAACAGGGTGGGCAAGGGTTTGTAAAGAAAACTCAAATGCCAGCAGTCACTCAAAAGAACTTAAATGATTGCAGAAAGTGACCAACAAGTTGAAAAGCTATCGCTCAATAGATTTGTTCTTTTGCCAGTTTGTTAAGCCTGTGGCCTAACTCTCTTCAATTTACACCAATAGCAATGTCATACACACATTTTATGAACTTTGCAAATATTGCTTTAACATGAGCACAAAAACGGCTGTCACAGAATGCACAGATATTAGTGCCTAATATTACATAAAACTAAATCAAGCAGTTGAATATATCACACCTAATAGACATTTACTAAATGAAACAAAACTAGTGACAGAAAATAGACTGAGAAATTCTGAGATGTTTATACTGCTGTGTATACAAGTGCTTTTGATATTTCAGTAAGCCAACTAGAATTTAATTTCATTGAAATAAAAGTTATAGTTATCCAAAATGCTATAGCCACACAGTCTATATAAAATGAAACCACACATTTTGAGCAGCTTTCCCAGTTAATACAGATGCAACATAAACAAAAGAAGGGTTGCCTTGCCTTAGCCTGCATAAATTAGTTGTGGCAGTGACAGCAGTTGACTGGAACATACTACAGGTCAGAATCTGAAAAAATGAGCAGACTCACCCTATGAAGTGTCATAGTTACATAAGCAGTCAGAGATGATGAGATTTGCCGTTTGTTTCAGAAGAAACCAACAAATCATAAATTGTTTTAGCTAAGATTTCTTTAAAAATATTAGGAGAAGCACTGTAATGGTCTATCATATTAATCTTTGGCTGCAATAACCTTTAAAATGATTTTATTTGAGTGAGGATTTTACCAGAAGTAATATACCACTACAGTATATCGCTACAGCCATGAGTCCTTTAGTTTGAGAAAAAGTCTTGTCCTTTTCTCTTCCAGTCTTTTAAATACTCTTTTTGTCTGTTTTCTCTCCTTTTTGAAACGGACACACTCAAATTCACACAGGCAAACACACTGCACTGCTATGCTCCACTCTTCCTGCATTTTGGCTAAGAGCCAAGCACTTCAGCTGAAGCAGAATTTCCCAGGCTCCCACTGGGCTATTTCAGCTTGATTCCCAATGGGCTTTAATCCATTATTAATGTTCCAAATGGTTTACAGAGAACCTATTGCTGAAATGAACCCATTTGACATGGCCCACTCTTTTTCACACACATCCTTGTGAAAGTCATCTGTACAGCAGAGATGCTCTGAACCGTCTATTCTCCATTTGAAAGCTCAGCTTCAGAAGCTGCATTTAACAAGAAGTATTCATTTCGGTTTAGATACGACATAACACAAAATATACATGTTGAATCATGAGCAACTCACACTGTGAAAACTATCTTTCCCCTGGTGGCCAAGCTGCATGGAAGCTCAGAAGTCTTCCTCTCAATCTTCCTTCACCAGACCCATGAAGAGAAATGACTAAATTAAAGCCAGTCTCTTGTCATATCATCTGTGCATCTGTGCTCATGTTAGGTGGTTTATTGAAAGGACCAGGAGTGTTTTGCAGCTGCTCTGGCATGCAGAATATGAGGCATTTAAAGGTTTCCACAATATTTTTCTCTCCTATAACTGTACACTATGTCTGTATGAGTTTAGTCTTGCTCACTATCTCTGTCATCCACTTTCCACCACTTCTATCTATCTATCCATTCATCCATCCATGGGTACTGTTACGTGACTAGACAAATGTACAGGTATTGAAAGATCCTAAAAACTAATAGTGTGATGTCAAAAATAGTCAACATCCACATCATGTCACCAAAAGACATTATCAACGGCAAAGAATGAGAGCGAGAAAAGAGAAGAACAGGAAAATAAATCAATGCTGCATTTTCTTTTTGCCTATCTCCGCTTCATAATTGAAATGGAAAATCAAATGAGTTGTGAGCAGATAATTGTTTTATCAATATTCCCAGTCTGCACTACAAGGGTCCGTGGTGAATGATGTGATGCAGGAATATGACGAGGACAAAATGTGAAATTGAACAACTAAAAGGCAATAAATCAGTCCTGACAAGAAAGAGTGACCACCACAAAGCCAGAGCAGGTGGGTTTCCCCTCCTTTGAACTAGATTCTGTGCAGAGCTAACTTAAAAGGAGAATATTTATCTTGGTGCTGACCCCTATCATTGTCCTTATCAAATACTCCTATAGTCTTATAAATTCCCCAGGAAAATCAAGGTCGGCTCAGCCTATTATTGTTATCATCTTTAATAATAATATCCTGCTTATAATAGAGGCCAGATAAAACTGTGGCATTTGAGCTGATTAGGAGAAATACGGCAAATTAACAAACAGGCAGGAGGGATTCATTTGTATTTTAAATTTGTATTTATTGTATTTCCTTACATTATTGTGATATGAAACAAAGTGCACATGCATTTAAAATAAATTTCTCTGTGGGCCAGAATTAAGATGCATGTTTGTGCTTGTTTGTAAATATAATTAGGCTACATTATGTGAGATTCTGTGTTATGTATTAATTCTGTGTTATGTACAAAATGAAAACCTAAATGCCCAATCTAAGCACTGTGCAACTGGCAACACTGAAATGTGCTTGACCTCCTCATAAATGTACGTTTGAGGGAGGATTGGGCAAAAAATTTGAATAAATGAAGTGCAGTTGATTACATATTATTTTGGGGTTTTTCTCCCTAATTTAGTCTTGGCCAATTCCCACCCACCAGTTAGGTCTCCCCTATTATATGACAGCTACCAACTATATCTTTTCAAACTTCAGCATCACAGTGTAACACACTTGGTGGAAAAATCTGGTGCAAATTATCACCATGTATATTGCTCTGTGCTAAAGTATTGAGGTATTGTTTTCAGAATTGAACTGAAAACTGAGGTAGGGTTTCCAGAATTGGGCTACTTTTGAACTGCACATTTTTTAACTGCACATTTTTTATTCATTGTGAGTTTAACACATTAAACTGGACTTTTGTGACATTGTCACTATTCAAAATGTTACAAAAATGGAATGCAGATTACTTACATGCTTTAATATACAGTAGCTACATTATTTTTTACTCAGCCATCTTTTCATTATAGCCAATTAGTAATTAAATGGCATATCAGTCGTATTATTGCTCATATTAACAGTTTACTTCTTGTGACATGACAGTCTTTATTTAATGTGAAGTTCATTTAATAACACATTATCTTCATTACTAAACTTGTAATTCATCTTTATCCTCAAGTTTTTTCACAGATCTGTATTTAACCATTTTCACCACTTCACGCCAGCTTGTAAACCACAATTTGCACTTCATGCAGAGTAAAACCATTAAACCTTTGCTAAATATTGCCATCCTTAATCATATGCTGATCCCATATATTCCCCTAGTGAGGCAGTGATAAAACTAAGAATTTGATTTGATTTAAGCATTTTGTGTTTAGGAATGGACAGGGCAGGAATTCTTACAAAAAATGAATGGTGGTAGTAGTGAGTGAAAAAGTCAGTAGAGGTTAGAGAAACCAAGACCCAGTTGGCAAATGTCTGCTGATGTAGGCACAAGGATCTAACATTACTGAATTTCTTATGTAAACAAAAAATGTTTATAAAAACTTATAGTCATAAAACAAATAGGCATAAAATTAATGTCAAAGTAATTATATGAGACATGCATGTAAATCAGATGGAGCCTAACCATCATGCATCATTTTATACCCACCATAATCACACTATTGTTCAATTTATCAGTAGACAAACAAAACAAAACAAAACATGAAACTTTACATTCAAATAGTGTAGATCCTAAGCCCATAGAAACTGGTTTTCCAGTAAAAAACCTTCTCCTCTCTGTTGCCTTCTGCTTTGTGGGATTGCATTTATAAGGCCGTAGCCATATGCTGCCTCCCTCTTTAGCTGGGATTATGCCACTATTATTGCTGATAAAGGCTGTTTACAGACTTGGCATGGGCTTGGCGCTTGGAGTAATTGGAAACTGCCACAGCGAGTTTGGCTTATGCCAGATGCTCTCCAATAAGTCTTGCTCTCACACTCTATATGCTCTGCTGCTGTGCACTTGAACGCAGGAACTGAGCTCTGCATGTTTGTTTATTTTGCTTTTCACTGTTCATTCATGAGTAATGTAATTATATCTTTCGAATGTTTATTTAATTTGTTCTTTTTTCATTAGTGTGCCTCAGTTAGTACATAAAGATGTCATACACATTACATGTGATGTGCAAACCACTAAAGTGTTTTTTCTTTGGTTGAATTCAATCAACATTCAGCCATTACTATCTTACAAATATTCACTTATAATCCATGACAAAAATACATCACATATTAATGTTCTTCAAGGCTATAGCAATCAATGTGCACCCTAGTAGAATCAGCATTATGTTTGATGACAGCCTAGTACCTATGTCATTTGATGACCCAGTGGCCTTCGCTGATTGAAAATAATATAAAATAAAGATCAGCCCCATTCACAGAGAGTTGGCTACCTATCCTTTACCTGTGCTTGTCAGATGGATGCCTTTTTTGTGCAAGTTCATCTGTTTCCGTAGCAGAGCCAGACAGAAACAGAGCATCTATTCAGATTCAGCCAAGTCTACCATCCAGATTTGGGCTGGCTGAGTGTATTGATTGGCACAAACTGAATCAAGGCCATTGAAGATGCACATTGCAGCTCATGCTTGCCTGTAATGCTCTCTTTGCAGTGTTGCCAGAGGTGTTTTCTTGTTCCTATACTAAAAATGAGTTTGCACCCCTGACATTGGTAAACTGGTATTTGCTGCTTCCTCAACTTCATTTTAAGGCCCTTGGAAATGGTGGGGTGTGCATATCACATCACAGATAATAAACCCGAGTGAACATTTCTGACGTTTTAGGAAATAATAAACTGAGTTGAAGGGGAGAGTAGGAATTTTGAGCTGAGAGGGCGTTTTCTTTGGCTTTTCCTGGTTGGAGATTGAGAATTAATTGTGACCTCTAGGTGAACAGAGTATAAATAGAACCTAGGTGTTAATGAGTGTGTGAATGTGTGTACATCACAGGAGATTGCTGTAAGACTACATGGGAAGCCCAGCCTCCCCTAAAATTTTGTTAAAATGCTGTTAAATGTTGATATTTGGTGAAATGTGATGAAATTCAATATTTTAGCAAATCAAGTAATCACACACTGTATCTCATTTCACTGTCACACTGATTGTTCATTTAACACAAACTGTTTTCGGTGGACAGCGCAGCCTGCATCAAAATCTCCTTTGAAGCCCCCCAAAACACTTCGTGTAAAACTCCTATGGCAGGTTCAAATACACTCTGTTTTAAAGGAAGCAAAGATTAATGCTCACTGGACAAAAGGCTTTTAATAAGTCATTTTTTGGTCCTGCTTGGATGTACAGCTTCATTGGGATGGGTGAATGGGTGGGTGGGATTTGTGATCTCCATTTTATCTGAGATTGCACTCTTATCTTGTCCTGTCTGGATGCACGGCTTCTCCATTTGATGACTGGGAGACCTCTCAAAGGGGCTTAACCTCATAGCCAGCTGCCAGTCATTGAAATGGCAACAAACATGACTGATAACTCAAACTTATACATATCAGTGCCAGTCAGACTCGCAGTGCTCGGAGCTGTAGTAGTTAGTCAGTAACTGAATCCATAACAGTTTTAAACATCTATTCTATTATTGTTATCACTAAATATATTAAGTAAATTTTAAGCATATAATTATGTTTGGCTATTTGCATTCATCTTTTGTTTATTTACAGGTCTAGCTAGCTGGTTCTCACTCCTTTTTTTCAATGAAATAGTTCGCACAAACTAATTAAAATTATTTATTTTTTTACCTAATTTTGGAAAAGTCTTTTCATGTTCTTACTTATGAGGAGAGACTGAGAATTAAACAGGAGACCAGATCAACAAATGAAACAGATAAACTAGAACACACAGATGTATACTTCAATAGCAGACACTTGTGCTTTCCCCTTTTTAAAACCACCAGCTGCCACTGGTGTACATGGTATGCGGATGGGCATCCCTTCCAGGGTGTATTTCCACCTTGCATTCAGTATTCCCTGGATATAACATATAATAGGTTTATTTTCTGTTTAGTGCTCAAATTATTTGCATTTGTGTTTGTATTTCAATTTTTTAATTAAAATATGAACCATGCCTCCCCTTAAGCACTGGAAAACTAAATAACTGAATAACTGTTAGCTTGATTTAATGCACCATGACCATGACCAGCCATTTACCAGGCAGCAAATGTATTGTGCTGCACTATACATTCACACTATTCGCACTACACAGCACAAATATAAAATTAGGCCATACAATCTTATTTCAGGTTTGTATGACCTCTGTGGCTGGTTAAAGATGAGTGCCCACTACATAACAAAATGTCAGAATCATTGAACCTTTCACACCTGTCTTAAATTTCTTGCTCACTGAGTCACATCACATAGGATTTGCTCTCTTTGTGCTATCATTGCTCTGGAACTTAGCTCCATTCTGTGTTACCTTTTCGATAAAGATGCATTTAAAGTCACTGTCTTACCATCCACCTTCTCTCTAGAGCAGAGGGTGTAGACAAACACCCCTACTGCCTATAAGCAGCAGGCTACCCGGGATGCATCCTCCTTCCTCACGCACAGTATGGGAAAGCCCTAGTACTGGAGTAGACCATATGAATAATTGCGGTGAAACTAGATTCAGTGGAAATCCTAGCCACCCGGTCACCCAGTGTATGGCAGACATTATCTCAACATAGCAGTTTGGGTAGCCCGTGATGAGCAGTTCCAGCCCTTGCTGGCATGATTGGACTGCTAACCACAGCTGTGGTAGCAACTTCCTCAAGGGCAGTTGAGATTAAGGAACTCTCAAATGTAGGGTGAGCCTGCAGCTAACCTCAAATACCACAGACAGGAACATATCCTCATCCCAATGAGAAAGACACAAACTCCAATTCTCTGGAAGCATCTTATATCCCTCAGAATGGAGAGAAATAAGGGACATCAGCCTAATGTAATTTAAGGAGGGCCTGCTGACCCTCAAGTCCCTTCCAGTTGTATTTGTGACAGTGTCACATCTTGTGCAATTCCAAAAATGCTACACAACATTGAACAATAAAACTGCAGTGGTCTACTCCAGGCCCCAAAAGGACAAAGAGTAGCTTCTACTACTAC
Source organism: Pangasius elongatus (assembly GCA_033441825.1). Classification (NCBI taxonomy): domain Eukaryota; kingdom Metazoa; phylum Chordata; class Actinopteri; order Siluriformes; family Pangasiidae; genus Pangasius; species Pangasius elongatus. The sequence continues at coordinate 16,059,227 of JAKKZN010000008.1, forward strand.
TTTCACTAGTGGTTGGAACACACTGGGAATCTTTCCGCAGTTAGAGTCATTGTCACAGATGAGCAGAAAGATGTCCCCCCTCTTCTTGGATTTCTTAATATCACTCTGTATGAACTCAGAGAGGATACTTATCTGGAGTATTGAAAGAGGGCTGGGAGAAATGTATGCCTTGGTGATAAGCTCACCTTATATTCCCCGATGACTAGATAGTTTCTGGGTTGACTGAACTGTTCAGTGTGCTGCAAGGGTCAATATATGAACACCAGATAACCACAAGATAAACACCAGACTTGCCAGCATCAGACTAGGTGTGCACACTGGGATGAAAACAAACAAAAAGAATCATGCAAATGTGAGGTTTTTACTTTCACTTAAAGTTTAAAAGAACAGCTGGCATGGAAGCTCCAGGGGAGGGTTGCTAGGTTTCAGCAAAATTCCCACTATAACTACAACGCAAAAACTGCACAAAAAGAATTGAATCTAGTTCAAAAATATTCAGACAAAGGAAAAGGTACACAGGGACATTTTCTTATTCTATTTCCACTAATACCAAATGACAAAATAATTTGCAAAAATATCAATATATATGACAAGAAGGCTGATTGATAGCTGAATGTTCTAGTAGAGTGACTTAGAAATAACTATTTAAATAAATTAATGTCTTAAAATTGGAATAGAAATAAGAACATCAGAAATGCTTATTTATACAGATTTATAGCCTGATGCTGCCATCTTGTGTGGTAATATTGCACATTGTGTGTATTTAAATGTAACACAAATCCTTTTGAACTCTAAACTGTTTATGGGTTGTTTGTTGTTGCACATACATCACAATTGGCATGACACATTAGCATGAGTTACAACTGTTTGAATAAATTAGGCTTCCCCTTGCATTAATTCACTGATGTATCGGCGAGACCGCAAATGGATTTTATTGGTATTTCTCAGCTGTGCTTTTACTTTTAAAAATAAGTGTTGACAATAGTCAGTTATATATTCTAATATTATAGATTTAAATTTACTCCAGTAGAATTGAGAATGTTTGCATTATTATTTGTATTATTTATCACAGGAAAAATAACAACAACAAAAAAAAAAACAGTAAAATTTACTGTACATTTATACATGTAAAAATGTTGTGGTAAATTACTGGAGCACAGTCTCAACTGTGTTTTTTACCACTATCTTTGTGAAAATAGGCTAGCATTAGTTCAGAAAAAATATGTTTTGCATATTATGCAAATCATCATAAATCTGATTGGAGATGGCTAAATGATTTCAAAAGGATTTTTTATGGCTTGGATAAGATCAGATAATAATTTTCAAATAACACCTTATTTTATAAGAAATGTGCTTGTTTTTACATGTAAATCAGATATACTGATCTTGATAATCAATTATTTACTTAACTCTGCCCGTATGGGTGACCATGCCACAATCTTGGCAAATCCATCAAAGCAATCCTGAATTACAACTGTTTGAGTAAATGAAGCTCCACCCCACTAGGTCTGATTGGCATGTGGACACCATAGTATTTAGAAAGCCTTTCATGAGTATTTTGACACCAAATTTGGAAGGTAGACCCAGAATCCTCAGAATATTTAGCAAAAGTAAGTTTTGCATATTATGCAAATTATCTTAAATGTGAGTGGGCAGGGCTAAATGCTGTGAAGGCACATTATTAGCACATGAGACAGCACTTGAAAGAAATTTCACTGCACATCCTAATTTACAAAAGATATGCTTCTTTCAGTTTGCAAATTGGTCTTACTAATCCTGAGATTTACTACAACTTAACTCCAAACCCCTAATGATGACCATGCCCCAAACTTTACAGACTTCCTCCCAATCTTGTCATGAACATAACTTTCATGGTTCGTACAAAGACATTTAGCCTATGATGAGTTACAGCCATTTAAGTAAATCAAGTTTATTCTGGCTGTGGTGGCCATATTTTTCACATCTAAATATGATTTCAATCACTTTTGAAAAACAGACTCCCCAGAGTAGTTTGACACCAGTTTCTTGATGATTGGCCAAAAAGTCTAGGACTAGTTAGCAAAAGTAGGTTTCAGCATTTTACAACTAAATTCAAAATGGCCAACATTGGCAAATTTCTTGTCATTTGACTGAGTATTCCCCCTGTATCTAAAGAGACCAGGATTATAGGCAAACCATTCAGAAGTTATAAGCAGCAATCTCTTTTTTTTCATATCTCGTGAACACTAGGTGGCGCTGTTCCGCAACTGTGTGGGTACCCTCAAGTCATTTATGGCTATGACACATTAAATTTGGTCTGAATATGCTAAAGTGTTACAGAGATATAACCTCACATCCATTTTGGTGTGCTCATTGTTGAATTTGTTTGCATGTTATTCGAGAACAGTTTGACTAATAAACTTGAAGTTGATAACTTTTTGTCGGCATGGTCTGAAGATGATCTGAATCAATTTTCGTGAAAATCGGACAAATGGTGTAGGAGGGGTTAGAAAAAGGTTATATGTAAAAGTACTGTATGTTTTTTAGCATAAACATGAGTGCAACTTTGAGCTGTTGGTGGCACTAGAGGGTTTGAGATAGTAACTCCAAATTTGCTCAGATAACATTTCAGACTTTTCCCTGTCTGTGTACACACCTGTGGTGCTTGGCCCCTAAATATAGCTGCAAGCAGCAATCTGTGGAGTCTGAGTAGTCTTATCAAATGTTGTACCCAGTGGCCAGTTCTTGAACATACTTATCAAGTTCTGTGACAATAGGTCAATGCTAGTTATGTGAAATGCCTGCTGAAAGCTGATTGGCTGAAGGCAGCAATGTTTTGAAGTACTAAAGTATGTTTTAATGAAGTAATAAAAATAATAAAATCAGAACAAAAACAATAGGTTTCTGGTACTTTGTGCTTTTACCCATAAAAAATAAAAAATCGTGGCGTTGATATGGTATGTTTTGTATGCTTGTGACAGAATGTTGATATTCATCATATGATGCTGCAAATAAGTTCTGTGAGATAAGGTTGAATATTAATAAAAATATTAGACATATAATTACATTTATTTGGTACTTTAGGGAAGGTCTGAATGTTTTGTTAATATTTCTGTCACATTTTTCTTTCATTTATCTGTTTGTTCTCATGTACATCCACCAAACCAGGTTGTAAGAAATTTTTTAAGCCTTGACAATTGAATTGAAACTGGTGATTGAATTTTGAATGTCACACCCCCATTGGCATTGCTCTACCCACACAGGCATGTTCATTTCTGACCATAAAAAGAGCAACTGACTGCACATGGTAAAAAGTAGGTTGCAACCAACCAAGTCTGTTGTGTACTGCTGTTATTCAAGCAAATTTTTTGAACATTGGGTTGTGTATGGTTTTAGTCAAACTGTGTGAATGTCTGAATGCATCCACAGATAATGCGAGTGTGTGTATGTCTGCCCATGTGTTTACCGTGTGTGTGTGTGTGTGTGTGTGTGTGTGTGTGTGTGTGTGTGTGCGCGCGTGTGTAGCTAACGTTTTGAAAAAACGTCACTTTCAGTGGCTGGCTCTGGCTTGTCGCAGGTCATACTCCCAGTGCTGGCTGATCCAGTTATTAACTCCACAATCCCATAAACTGCAGTTTTGGCCCAATTAATAATTTACATAATTAACATGCATTTTTTTTGTAGCAGCTGGCAGAGCTGGAGAGGGGCAGAGGGTGTAATTAAGTCTATTGTTTCTGTGCCCCTGTCCTGTCTGTGATTTCAGCACATTCTCTTTGACTCTCTCTCCTCTTATTGAAAACAGCTGCACCTATATCTCCTGGCTTGCAGCAAAGCCCCTTTCAGACACCAATAATAATTGACAAACTGTACCTTAATACTGGGCATTTTCTCTGTCACTCATTTGGTTTGATGTCAGTGTTTGGCATTATATATCAGTTGTGTCAGGATTTAGTAATGTGTACAGCTGAGCCAGGGTTTTTGCATGTGTGTCATGGACAAATATTCATCATGGTTGTCTATAGATTACAGCCAATAGCTTGTTGGTTCACGCAAACCAATTCTGCACAATCAAGGACCATTCTGACATCCACTTCGATGTTTAAAGCAATTTATTTTCTCAGGATCACAGCCAGATGTTGACCTGACACTGTCTTTCCTTCCTTTGTGCATATATGAGCATTGTTGCGGTTTCACACACACATTAACATTTCCTAAACAGTGCATGAGCAGATATTGAAATATGACCTCTTGTGCCTCATTCAGGAATAATCTTTATCACCTCAGCAATCTCCTTGTCTCGTCTTGTCTTGTCTTACCAGAACCAGATCATAGCCTGCATCTTTACTATAATTTTAAGTCAATGAAAGTAACATTACATCATGGAACAGGAACAGTTGTGCAAAATTAGTTCACAGAAAATACCTATACAAAGCTACTGTATGTCTCTGTGCAATCTCAACTGTGTCAAACTCAGACATTTCAATATTTCAATAATACAATTTGTAAATGTGACTTTCCAAGACCCTGTGGCTCCATGGCTCAACTGATGATAAAAATTCTGCCTATTATGTGCTTGTATGGGTGTGTAAGCATGAAAGACATGCCTTTTGCCTTGGAAATGATTTGTCTATGGTCAGATCTACAGTTGGGGTCATAAGTTTGCATAAACATTGCAGAATCTACAGAATGTTAATAATGAAAAAAAAAAGAATTATTATTTTTTTTTTATTTAGTACTGCCCTGAATAAGCTAATTCACATATTACATATATATACATAAACATAAATACGCACACACATATATACACACACACACACACACAATATATATATATATACTGATCAGCCATAACATTATGATCACTGACAGGTGAAGTGAGTAATATTGATTATCTCGTTACAAGGGTCGAGATATATTAGGCAGCAAGTGACCAGTTGGTTCTCGAAGTTGATGTGTTGGAAAAAGGAAAAATGGGCAAGTGTAAGGATTAGAGAGACTTTGACAATGGCCAAATTGTGATGGCTAGATGACTGGGTGAGAGCATCTTTAAAACTGCAGTTTACATCCCCCTGGCAGTGTGAAAAGATGGATCTCAACATCATATAGCCATTGTTGGAAAGGGGTCAAATATATAGAAGATACTGGAAAAGCAAAGAATATACAGGATCTGGAGGATATTTCTGAAGAACAGTGGGCAGTTTAACTGCTCAGGACAAACAAACGACTCATGATCAACTATCACAAAACATAAAAACAGTCACTGATTAACAGGTAACAGCACACAGTATTAAGAATCAAGCGTATGTAAACTTTTGAACTTTTTTTTATTTGTGTAAAGTCAGTTATTTATTTTGTCTCATGGACTATATGTAAACATGTTATGTGAAATAGATTATTTAGGGCAGTAATAACTAAATAATTATTGCTCTTTTTTTTTTTTTTAACATTATTGACATATTGTAGATTCTGCAAGGCGTATGTAAATTTATGACCCCAACTGTAGCTCTCTGGTATTGATCAGAAGCAGCCACTGACTATCAGTTCCTCTTTTAGTAGGTAGGTCATTAGTTAACCACACATACACATTCATCAGAAATGCTGAATCACTTTGAATGGTAATACCATTTCCAGTTACAATCCAGTTCACTATGAGAAACACTATGCCTGACCTACCTTGACTGAACCTGAGGCTAGCATCTTTTAAGACGAAAAAAAGTGTGTGTGTGTTTAACATTTAGCAGAGAGAGAGAGAGAGAGAGAGAGAGAGAGAGAGATGAGGCCTAGTAAAGCAGCAGGAGGTAGTTTGCTTTTTGTATATTCATGACCCCCCTGATTGATGGAAGGATAGCATTTGGTGACATTGTCATTTGCAAGCTGAAAAGGTAGTGCAGTGTGGCTGGAGCTGCAATCCTGCCCGAGGTGGGGGTGGGTAGAAGCTGCTAGAGAGAGAGAGAGAGAGAGAGACCTTCTCATTTCTATGCTGATGATATCAACGGCCCTTCTTATTTCTTTTGTCTCCAATGGAAGGACATCTGCTGACAAGAACCTGCAATAAGGAAAAAGAATGACTAGAGAAAACAGCCCTCTGGGTTTGCCCAAAATTATTAAGCAAATGAAGGTTTGGCCGTTTTGCCATTTTCCCCCTTATTTGAACTGCAGCATAGCTTTTATATTGATATTTTTCTAACATTAAAAAAAAATCATTTTTACCTTTATGAAAGTCTTACCCTGAATTCACACTGGATGCATTAGCATTGCACAGACAGTCATGTCAAGCATCATGTCAAGCACTCAGTCCATTCATGCCAAGTGTGTTTCAGTTGCGTTTCTGTATGAGCTTCTGGAAGCAGAAAGCAATAGCACACTTATAATCTGTTTTTGCAACTCCAGGGTTTAATTATTGGTTGTAAGTAGTTAATTAAGTAGTTGAATTTATATTTCTCTCTGTTTTCTTTTTTGCATTGAGCATAAGATTAACTGTTTAATGTTTAATAATTATCAGAACACGTCTAGTTTAAGAGTTGCTGGAAACCCCAACCAATAACTGTGCCCCGTCTCAGCCCCCTCTCAGCCAGATGAGTTGCTCATAACTTCACTAGTATCCTTTATAAATGTTGCTTTGATTGTACCTCACAAGTTAAGTTTAGTTTGCTCTGTTCATTTTGTCCCTCCCTAATCTGCTAGCTATGATTACAAAACCTTTCAGCTAAAAACAAGAGAGAGTAGAACGAATACCTGGTGTATGTTTTTGTTTATTTTGTTTCCCAAGTTAAAATTAATATCATAGCATACAAACATGTAGATACATGTTGTGCAATTATATTTTTGTACATTATGATTTTAAATAAAATGCAAAGCATATAAAATGTGTGGTTTTTTGATGTCACTGGGTTTCTATGGAGTTTATGCTTCACTCAAAAACACGAGTGAAAATAAATAGGCTCAGAGAGTGGAAAAAGAGCAGCATCAGGTGAGCTGAAATCTGCTTCACTGATGTGCCTCTGATGCAGTTGGTGTGGACTGAAATGATTTTAAAATTTTTAAATGATTTTAAAATAGGATTGAATGAGGACATGACACCTGACATGACGCTACACGATGCTTGAACACGCGCCTGGTGTGGATTGCCCTTTACTCAGTTAAGGACCTAGCTCTACATTACAGAGGCTAATGGATGCATATGCATTTTTGTGGATTGCTTTAAACATTCTTATATAGAAACAAAATTATTTAGTGTATAGATGCATTCTGTTATATTTTGTCTTAGCTTTCTAATAAACACATTACTTTTATTGCAGGTACATAGTAGGTGTAGTGTGAACTTTGGGAGCACAGCTCCCAGAGTTGTATTTACACCAATTAACACATAAAGTTTAATTACTCCAAAGGTGGCAGTTGGGAGTGTATAAATGAAGGCAACTCTGGGCCCTGACAGATGAGAGAGGGGGAGACAGAGATATGATGATAAATAGGAGAGTATCAATTATATGATGGTGATGCATGATCAGAGAGAGAGATGTCAGAGTGTGTGTGTGTGTGTGTGTGTGTGTGTGTGTGCGCAAGAGAGTGAAAGAACAGTAATGAAAAATACACAAGCCCTAATTATATAAGAATTACTATGTATAGTAACTGATTAAAATATAAATAAACAACACAGTTAATTTATTCAGCAGAAATATAAATTAAACATGGAACTTAAAATGCAGGCTGCTGTGCTAAAATGGCAAAACGAAACAATATGTGTGAACATTGAAGGTTTTCTTTTTTAGTCCTTCAGGTTTTCTATGACAGCAAATGTGTGTGTGTGTGTGTGTGTGTGTGTTCATGCACTCACATATTTAGTCTGGAACTCCATAAAGAGAAAGAGAGAGAGAGAGAGAGAGAGAGAGAGAGAGAGAGAAAATGGCTTGGTGTGATGGATATTCTTAGAAACTGTTTACAACAGTGTGTAAAGCATTAAAGAGCCAGCAGAAGGCCCATTACCATAAATGTTTAAATCAGACAAACAAACTTATGTACCCAAATGAAAATGCTTACCTACATTAATCTGGAACAGAAGGCACTAGCAGAACAATTCGAGTGGGGGGGGGGGGGGGCCCGCCGCCCCCCCCCCCCCACAACAAGAAAGAAAAAAAAAAACAAAAAAAGAAAAAGAAAGCGGGAAGGAAGAGGGGGGGTGGAGGGGGGGGG
>JAKKZN010000008.1:16071199-16086306 GCA_033441825.1 Pangasius elongatus
GGGTGGGCCAACTCCATATTAAACCTTACAGATTAAGAATGGGATGTCATTAAAGTTCATGTGCATGTAAAGGCAGACGTCACAAAACTTTTGGCAATATAGTGTATTTATGTAAATGAGGCTCCTCCTCATCATAATTTGACCTATGCCAGGACATTTTGTTTGCAAATTTACAAAATGTTTTGGATAACTTTTATGGTTCAAACGCTTCCAAATAATTTGACACCAGTTTTTGCAGATAGGGCTAAAAACCTCAGACAAACATGCATGTTATGCAAATTATCTTAAATTGGAGTTGGCAGGGCTTAATGGTCCAAAAGGCAGTTTTGTGTACTTTCAGGCACAGAATCAGCATAATCAAGAAGATTTATGGTACACTTTATTTTACAAGAAATATTCTTCTTTGTGGAAAAATCATGAGTGTGAACCCCCCCAGTAGTCAATTTGTTTCCTATACATGTGAGCCCCCACAAGAACCTAGCTTTCAAATTTGTGACAATAGTTCAATGTTAACCCTGTCAAATTCCATATTGTTTGCAAATTTCAAAATGTTTTGGCATCAATTTGTTGCAGATTTGGTTAAAAAAAACCTAGGAGTATGGAAAAGTATTTTTTGCATATTATGCAAATTATCTTGAATTGCAAAATCTTAAATTGCAATTGGTTGGGCTAAATGGTTCTAAGATTTTTTTTTGTTGTTCATGAGAACTCAAGGAATCAAAAGAAAAAAAGAATTTTGTCTGTAGGCCTCATGGTTCATGAGACATGGACCAAAATAAAACCTCATTCTATAGCACCACCATAAGACCGATTGGGCCTATCTTGCTTGCCCGAGTAGCGGGAATGAGTACTACCTATTGACCAAGTTTCACATCTCTACAACTTATGGTTTGGTCTCCACGATTCAATTTAGCAAGTAATACTACTACTACTACTACTAATAATAATAATAATTAAAGCTGCAAGCATATTTGGGGGCCAAGCACACAGATTCAGTGAGCCACAAATTCACAGACATGCTTCAATTGTTGCCTAAGCAATCACAGGAAAGCAGAGCCATTACTTTAGGCAAAGAGATTTAAGAGTGATTTGTAGTTTCAATCATGATGTGTATGTTTTTACCATAGACAGTGGTGGAATTCTCTGACTGTAGGAGGAAAGGTCTAGATGAACAAATGGGCAGCAGGTTGGCATTGCTGAAGCATTGTTTAGACAGGTGTCAAGATGATGAGAGCCAAATGTAAAGATTGGACAAAATTGGAGGAGGAATGAATGTCAGATGTAAGCATTTTTAGCATGTTATCATTACTTTTGACCAGTAGGAGGCATTGGCACAAAATTTGTTGCATAGCCTCAGTTCATGTCCTGAAGATGCCTAACAAGTTTGTGTCAGTGTGCAAAGTTGTTGCGGAGATCCAGCCTCAATTCCTGTTTGGCAGCTTCGCCGTCGGATTTGTTGGCCCATTATGGACAAACCGTTTGGAATATTCAAAATTCTTTTGATAACTTTTGTGAGGCTTTCTCTGAAGGTGACATCTGACAAATTTGGTGATGACTGGAGAAAATTTGTAGGAGAAGTAGTGAAAAAGCTTTTTTAACAAAACCCAAGATGGTCGACAGGAAGTACACTTGAATTTCAGATGTTGGTCTGCATTCACTTCTGCATACTCCAAGGCATTATAGGAAAAATGAACTGTGAATTTATCACAGTCTGCAAATGATATAAGGAAAAAAAATGAAAGTTGTTACAGTTCTTGACCACAAGGTGACGCAGTCATAAAACGTCTTGTGTACATTCAGGGCATGGTCCTGAAGACTCCTATCAAGTTTTGTGATGATACATAGATGCATTGCTGAGATACACCCTCACATCCTGTTTTTTTGCATTTGCCTGTGCATTACAGGAGAACGGGTTTGAATATCAAAATTCCTTTGATTACTTTTGTTCAGACAGCTCTCAAGATGATGTGAGCCAAATTTGGCAAAAATGGCAGTTAGATGTAAGCATTTTTGCCATGTTATTGTAACTTTTGACCAGTAGGTGGCACTATCACAAAATTTGTTGCATAGCCTCAGGTCATGGTCCTGACGATGCCTACCAAGTTTTGTGGTGCACAAAGTCGTTGCTGAGATACAGCCTCACTTCCTGGTTGGTGGCTTCACCATTGGCCCATTACAGTCAAACCCAATGGACTATTCAAAATTCTTGGCCCACAATTGATCAGAATGTTCCTTGGACCCTCCCCAATCAGTGTGCCAAATTTCACTTTTTAATAGATGGTTCTATGGGCTGCCATAGACACCCTAGCCAGAAGAAGAAGAAGAACAATAGGGTGCCTAAGCACCTTCTGTGCTTGGCCCCCTAATAATAAGAAATAGCTCCAAGAAGCTACTGAGGGGTCAAGCACTGCATAGCACCACCTTGAGGTCAAATGACACCAGTGTTTTATCTTTTCTCAAGACATGGTTCTCAACATACTGTGTATATATATACAATATATTGCCAAAAGATTTGGGTCATCTGCCTTTACATGCACATGAACTTTAATGACATCCCATTCTTAATCCTTAGTGTTTAATATGGAGTTGGACCACCCTTTGCAGCTATAACAGTTTCAGCTCTTCTGGGAAGGCTTTCCACAAGGTTTAGGAGTGTGTTTATGGGAATTTTTGACCATTCTTCTAGAAGCGCATTTGTGAGGTCAGGCACTGATGTTGGACGAGAAGGCCTGGCTCGCAGTCTCCACTCTAATTCATCCCAAAGGTGTTCTTTCGGGTTGAGGTCAGGACTCTGTGCAGGCCAGTCAAGTTCCTCCACACCAAACTCACTCATCCATGTCTTTATGCACCTTGCTTTGTGCACTGTTGCACAGCCATGTTGGAACAGGAAGGGGCCATCCCCAAACTGTTCCCACAAAGTTGGGAGCATGAAATTGTCCAGAATGTTTTGGTATGCTGAAGCATTAAGAGTTCCTTTCACTGGAGCTAAGGGGCCAAACCCAACCCCTGAAAAACAACTCCACACCATAATCCCCCCTCCACCAAATTTTACACGTGGCACAATGCAGTCAGGCAAGTACCATTCTCCTGGCAACCGCCAAATCCAGACTCGTCCATCGGATTGCCAGCCAGAGAAGCGTGATTCGTCACTCCAGAGAACACGTTTCCACTGCTCTAGAGTCCAGTGGCGGCATGCTTTACATCACTGCATCCGACACTTTGCATTGCACTTAGTGATGTAAGGCTTGGATGCAGCTGCTCGGCCATGGAAACCTATTTCATGAAGCACTGTTCTTGAGCTAATCTGAAGGCCACACGAAGTTTGGAGGTCTGCAGCTATTGACTCTGCAGAAAGTTGGCGACTTCTGCACACTGTGAGCCTCAGCATGCGCTTACCCTGCTCTGTGATTTTATGTAGCCTACCACTTCATGGCTGAGTTGCTGTTGTTCCCAATTGCCTCCACTTTCTTATAATACCACTGACAGTTGACCGTGGCATATTTAGTAGTGAGGAAATTCCACGAATGGACTTTTTGCACAGGTGGCAACCTATCACGGTAGCACGCTTGAATTCACTGAGCTCCTGAGAGTGACCCATTCTTTCACAAATGTTTGTAGAAGCAGTCTGCATGCCTAGGTGCTTGATTTTATACACCTGTGGCCATGGAAGTGATTGGAACACCTGAATTCAATGATTTAGAGGGGTGTCCCAAAACTTTTGGCAATATAGTGTGTACACAGTTAGGTCCGGAAGTATTTGGACAATGACAGAGTTTTTGTGATTTTATACACCACCAAAATGGATTTGAAATAAAACAATCAAAATGTGATTGAAGTGTAGACTTTCAGTTTTATTTTAAGAGGTTCCACAAAAATATAGCATTTACCATTTAGAAATACAGTCATTTTCAGTAAAGTACCTCCATTTTCATTGGCTCAAAGGTATTTGTACAAAGTGACATAATTGTAAATATAACCATAATTTTAATACTTGGATGAAAATCCTTTCCAGTCAGTGATTGCCTGAAGTCTGGAGCCCATGATCTCAAAACTCACATTCAGCCAAATGCTACAAAACTGATAGGACGCCGCTTCACAGTGCAGGTGGATTATGACACTAAACATACTGCGAAAGCAACTCAAGACTTTTTGAAGGCAAAGAAATGGAATATTCTTCAATAGTCAAGTCAGTCACATGATCTCAGCCCAATAGAGCATGCTTTTCACTTACTGAAGACAAGACTGAAGGCAGAAAAATCCACAAACAAGCAGAAACTGAAGGTGGCTACAGTGAAGGCCTGGCATAGCATCTCCAGGGAGGAAATTCAGAATCTGAATTTTGAGAACAGGGGCTCCAGACTTCAGGCAGTCATTGACTGCAAAGGATTTTCATCCAAGTATTAAAATTATGATTACATTTACAATCATGTAACCTTGCCCAATACCGTTGAGCCCGTGAAAATTGAGGTACTTTGCTGAAAATGTCTGTAATTCCTAAATGGTAAATATAGTCAGGTCCGGAAGTATGTGGACAATGACAGAGTTTTTGTGATTTTGCCTTTCTACACCACATCAGTGGACTTGAAATAAAACAATCAAGATGTGATTGAAGTGTAGACTTTCAGTTTTATTTTAAGCCATTTTCAGCAAAGTATCTCCATTTTCAGGGGCTCAAAGCTATTTGGGCTTTTGTTTCTTAACCAGTATGTTAGCTTTTCTAGAGGTATACATTTGTTGACTTCTGATAGCCACAAACTTATAGGGATGGCAGTGTCAGATTTCTACTTCAGTACAATACACTTCTTGGCAATCAAATTCGTGAAATTACCCAATAAACAAATCTCCACTGGGAAGGCGATTCCATGTATATCTGATATAGTGCGGTATACTTTTTGCCAGAATACATAAACCTCCATCTATACCACATCTGTAGTGAACGTGTGAAAATTTATTGTTGAACATATGCAGTCTAGATGGTGTGAATAAAAGCTGATGAAGAAATTAAATTGAATTAATCTATCCCTCATCATTGCATAGTTCATGTCACGTCATACTTCTCCATCTATGCTAATGCCTAGATCCTATTCCCATCTGTTTTTGGATTTGCCTAGTTCAGGTAGTGGTTTATTTGTCATAAGAGAATTGTATATTCTAGAGATTGTCTTGTATAGTGGTCGACTCAAATAACAGAGTTGCTACGGCTGTGTTAAACTAGATAATTTCAGCTGAGCCTTGACTTAATTCCATTATCAGCCCAGATTTTATTTCAGTGTTTATGCTGAAAACATTTTAGAAGTGTTTGTTGCCCCATATTGATGTCTTAGGGGAAACCAAATGTCTGTTGCATTTTACCCCATGCCCAGACTGAATGAATAATCATAGGATTATATTGTTTTGATTGATTTATCGTCCCCGTCCCAGGCAAGATATTCATGATGACGTTAATATTTCCAAATTGTATAAGTGGTAGGTCCATCCAGTTAACAAGAACATTCCCTACTTTCTCCAAAAGTTTAGGCAGATTGAGTTTATAAAGATTCTTCAAGTCTCCATCTACTTAAATAACTAAAAATGTAATACCTGTGGGTGAGAGTCTGAAAGGAAGTCTATTACTTAACATTTTACGTTTAAATACAGATATTGGTAGGATTTCACTTTTATCAAAGTTAACCTTGTGTCCAGAAAAGAAACTATACAAGTGCAAGATATTCTGCAAGTGAGTGAGAGAGTCTAACACAATTATTAAGTTTAAATGATCGTCATCAGCAAAAGGCGACATATTGTGTATATGAGGGGCAATATTGAAGCCTTTTACATCAGGGTTATTTCTGCTAGCTTCGGATATCCTCTAGACAGAGGAACCTGGGCAGAGGTGACTCCATTGGAGACAGTATTAGCTTTAGGAGATTTGAAGAGTGATCAAATCAAGTCTATGAATGCTACACCAAAACAGAAGTTCTAATACACTCAAAATAAGTATGGCCATTTGACGTGGTCAAATGCCCTGGTGAATTTCTGTATTAACATCCAGTCTCATACAAAAAAGTTCACATTTACCTTACATTCAGCACCTACCACTGAATTTCAGGATCCTTTCTCAAGCACATGATGTATAACTGCGTAGGCTATATTCAAACTTTCACCCCATGGTTCCAATCCACCCCTCCTGTTTGATTTCCGCTGTGCATGCTGTCTGACAAAGTAATTTAACCACACCCACATCTCCACTAAGCTTTCTGAATAACAATAATAGGTAATAAATAATTTACCTAATCCTATTCACTGTGGGCCACTTTCTGGGTAATTTAGTGAAATTAATAACATATGATTAGACAGAAGTTTAATGAAATAATTTAATTTATTCTCGGCTGTAGTCACGTGGTACGGATGTTTTTTTATGGCCCTTTTAGCCACTCATTCATCTTTATGTTTTCACAGTTTTTACTGCAGTTGTAACAAGTGGACATTTTACACCAAGGGGTAAAATGAAGTGAAGTGAAGTGATGTGTTGCCAAGTATGGTGACCCATACTCGGAATTTGTCCTCTGCATTTAACCCATCCAAGTGCACACACTCTCACACACACACACACACACACACACACACACACACACACACACACACCCGGAGCAGTGTGCAGGCTTTTTTTTTTTAGCTGCGGCACCCGGGGAGCAGTTGGGGGTTCGGTGCCTTGCTCAAGGGTCTCACCTCAGTCATGGTATTGATGGTGGAAAAGAGTGCTGGTCATTCACTTCCCACACCTACAATCCCTGTCAGACCTGAGACTCAAACCCATGACCTTCAGGTTCGACCTTCAAGTCCGACCATTAGGCCACGATAGGGTAAAGTGATAAATAGTAATAATGATCCTCAACATTTCAAAGTTTTATTAGTGATTGTACACTAATAAAATACACCATTTTTGTCCATTTTTTAAATTACATTTTAGTATTTTATTATTGGAAGGTCTGTGTTTCTAATTCCTGTATGATTTAAGCATTTGTCAACTGAAATACACTGAAGATAATTAAAAGTGAACTGCCCTGTCTACCTACACCCTAGCAAAGAGCTGGCATATCACAGTAACCAGCTAGCACCACCCTAGCAACCACCTGGAATACCCTATCGACAAGCTATCAATACCCTAGAAACCACCTATGATACCATAGGAACCACCTGGGATTCCCTTGCAGCCACCTAGCAACACCCTAGTAACCAGCTGGGATACCTGAGCAACTGGAATATTGTAGCAACCACCTCACAACACCCTAGCAACACATGAGCAACAGCTGTAACTTGCTTATGCTGTGCAGTCATTCTGCATTTTCTTCTGCATTGTATTCTTCTAGCCAATCATATTATTCAGGTATGTTGAAACACAGAAAGTGCGATGATACCCAAGGTTTTGGGGAAGGTCTGGAGCCATTAGAATACTGCACTCCTTGCTGTTGTAGCCCATCCACCTTAAGATTTGATGTTTTGTGCATGCTGAGATGCGTTTCTGCTGACCACGGTTGTAAAGAGTGATTATTTGCGTTACTATATCCAAGCTGGCCATTTTCCTTTAAACTCACTCAGTGTTTTTTTTTTTTTGTTTTTTGCACCATTCTGCATAACCTCTAGAGACTGTTGTGTGTGAAAATCCCAAGAGATCAGCAGTTTCTGGAATACTCAAAACAGCCCTTCAGGTACCAACATCCATGCCAAGATCAAAGTCACAGTGATCACACTTTTTCTTCATTCTGATGTTTGATATAAACACACACACACACACACACACACACACACACACACACACACACACACACACACACACACACACACACACNAACACACACACACACACACACACACACACACACACACACACACACACACACACACACACACACACACACAGTCTCCTCTGAAAGTTTTGGAATGGCAAGACCCATTCTCTTGTTTTTGCTGTACAATGAAGACATTTGGGTTTGAGGTCAAAAGAGGAATATGTGACAATGGATCAGAATTTCAGCTTTCATTTCCTGATATATACATATAGATGTATTAAATAAGAATATGGTAAATTAAAAGTAAATGACACTTAATATTTTCATTGTATATGTTCTTTTGTAATGTTTTTCTAGACTTGTACCACAGCTTCTTTCAGTATTTGTTTGTTTTGGGGGGGTTTCTCCCTTCAGTCTCCTCTTCAGGAAGTGAGTTAAGTTCTGGTGATTGACTTGGCCATTCTAAAACCTTCTACTCATTCCCCCTGATTAAGTCCTTTGCTGTGTTGGCAGTGTGTTTTAGGTCATTGTCTGCATGATGACGTTCCCCACAATAACATTGGATGCATTTCTCTGTAAATTGGCAGACACAATGTTTCTGTAGACTTCTGAATTTTTCTGCAACTACCCATCCTAATATCATCAATAAAGGTTAATGAGCCTGTTCCAGAAGCATGTAAGCCCAAGCCATGACACTGCCTCCACTGTGCTTGACTGAGCAGCTTGTATGTTTTGTATCATGAGCAGATCCTTTCGTTTTCCACAATTTGGCCTTTCCATTACTTTGGTAAATCTTGGAGGTTAATCTTGATTCCAAATTGTGGTGGGTAAATTGTGATAGCTTCACCCCTACCCTGTGGAGGTTGTTGGTGGTGTCACTGGCTGTTGTTTTTGTTTTTTCTTCACAGCTCTCACAATGTTTCTGTCATCAGCTGCTGTTGTTTTCCTTGGCTGACCTGTTCATTGTGTGGTTGTTTTTACACCTAAATTGTTGGATTGGCTATGCCCAAGGCTTATGCAATGGCTCTGATTGAATTTTCCTCTTTTATCCTTTTTAACAATAAAAATTCTTATCATTCTTATGAAAAGCTCTTTTTGTTTTTGTTTTAAAACAAAAAGCAGATACATTGTGATGTCCATTTTTTTTTTGGTAGGGTGTTAAAGGATGCTTTGCCATTAAGGAGCATGGGGCCAACTTGTTTTTTTTTTTAGGATGTTTCTCCCTGTTAAACCCTGCAAGGCCACCTGGTGACATCATCTCTGATAGGCTAATGGAAGATGGTTTGTGTGTGTGTGTGTGTGTGTGTGTGTGTGTGTGTTTATAATGCTATCCACTCTGACTGGCTCTGACCTCTTTACAGGCATGAATTCCTTGAATGTTTGCAGGATCAGGTCACTTAATCTGTCTCTTCCCAAACCTCAATGCACAATACCTCAAAGGGAGGGAGAGAAAGTGGAGTGGAGAGTAGGTAAAGAAAAAATGTGAGACTTGAAAGTGGAAGAAGATACTGAATATTCACTCTATTCTATACTGGCAAAGTTTCAGTCAGGAACGTTTATGATTTCACCGTCCCAAACTTTCTCCCATGAATTGTTTATGACAAGCAAAATGGTGACAAAATAGCCATGGGAATTCTGTGTATTGAAACAAGATGGCAGGCTTCTGGCCTAATTGCTGGAACTTCAGTTTGAAATGAATCCCTGTTACAATGTATTGGTTTCAACAAGTGTTACAGGAAATGCTGTGCAGTCTCATCCAATGTAGCATTATTCCAGAGGCTTTGCTCTCACAGACAGAATTCTGTTTGTGTCACCAAACAGCATTCCTGTCACCCACGAATCATAAGCCCCCTTCATCAGGCTACTCTGGTTCCTTTTTGCCATAATCATAATTTTAGCTCTGTCACACATGCATAGGGTAATAGTCTGGCACAGCTGATGCAAAAAGACTATAGCTCAAAGACAGTGAAGCCTTGAGAAATATTTGAGGATCAGTCAGTGATCCGTTCACAGAGCATGGATTCATTATAGATGATGCTGGGCCTCAACAGCACACAGTCACTTACAGCATGTTGGGATTATTAATTTGGTAGTCAGAAACAGATAGCTAGAGAGAGATAGGGAGAAAAAAGAAAGCTGATAAGGGGATAGGAGGAAAGGAAGATGTAGAGAATGAAAGAATGAAGGTGAAGTATCAAGACCATAGAGTTAAAAGACAGAGAGGGTGCACTGTATAATGGACAGTTCCTTCCATCAAGAGTTTACCAGTATGCCATCCAAAGTGGGAAACAATAACCTATGCCATTATACATAGAATGTAAAATTGTATACATATATATTTTTGGCTGTAGGTGAATATATACATTATAACACATTCGAACTAACACTATTAGTGGGAGCTGCTGCTGAGTACAGGCCCACGAGCATTTGTTTACAATGAGAGTGAGACGAGAGGGCAGGCTCATGCGAGTGGGCTCCCCTTAACATTTATGGCATTTGGCAGACGCCCTTGTCCACGGCAACTTACATTTATCTGATTTATGCAGTGGTGCAGTTGAGGGTTAAGGGCCTTGCACAAGGGCCCAGCAGTGGCAACTAGCAGTGCTGGGATTTGAATTCATAACCTTCTGATCAGTTGGCCAATGTCTTATCCACTGAGCTACTATGATCTTCCAAGGGCTAGTTCTCCAAAATAATAGATGGTTGAATTAACAGATTCTATGAACTGGGGACTATTGATTGATGAAAGATTTACTGAAACATAATAACTTCAGTGACAGTTCCTGAGGTGCCATTTTTAGCCAGAAACAGAGCTCTAAATTTGGCTAAGATACCCAAAATCTGCAGTCTCTTTCTCAAGCACTTTAGATCACAGAGGTTACTGAAGAGCTCTTTTTAACAGTTATAACAAGGAAAATGTCAGTCATTGCAATCCAGTGCCATAGGGTTCTTGGTCACTTCACAAGTGTAATGTGATGTGAAGTGTCTGAAAACCCAGTGTTCAGTGTAAACAAAGTCTGTTCAATCAACCTTACATGGCATACACAAACACTGAATGCCACTTTGAAGACATTAATGTAACAGTTTGGCAGAGAGTGTTGGGTAATATGCAATTGAAACAAACAATCTATGATTGAATAATGAGTCAGAATGATACAACAATATGTATCATTTGAGGCATGAATCTCCACCATCAGAAAACTCATTGGGCAATGAGTATCATCATGGGTCTTTGCCAGTAAAGAGCAGCAAGCTTCTGCTGAAATAAACATGCATCAAAAGAAGCCAACTATGTATAAATCTATACAGTCCCCTCTGAAAGTATTGGAATGGCAAGGCCAATTCTTTTGCTTTTGGTGATTCACTTAAGATATTTTCAGGGTTTGAAATCAAAAGATGAATATGAGATGATAGATCAAAATGTCAGCTTTCATTTCCTGTACATCTAGATGTGTTAAACAACTTAGAACATGGCACCTTTTTTGAGCCCACCCATTTTTCAAGTGATCAAAAATATTGGAACATGTGACTAACAGGAGTTTCTTGTTGCCAAGGTGTGCTTTGATAAATTCATTGTTTAAACAATTAATAGCTCTGAATGTCTACTCTTGGTTTGAGCCCTTGGTTTCACCTGTGAAGCCAACATCCAACAACCAGATAACTGTCTATGGGAGAAAAGCAAGTCATTTTGAAGCTGAGAAAAAAGGTAAAATTGATCAGAGCCATTGCACAGGCATTGGGCATAGCCAATACAACAATTTGGAAGGTTCTAAAAAAGAAAGAAACCACTGACATTAACAACCAGACATCAAACGGGTCATCAAAAGGAAAACAACAGCAGTTGATGACACAAGCATTGTGAGAGCAATAAAGAAAAACCCAAAAATAACAGTCAGTGACATCACCAACAACCTCCACAGGGCAGGGGTGAATGTATCAAAAAACAATATTTGAAGAAGAATTAGAGAGCAGAAATATAGAGGCTATACCACAAGATGCAAAACACTTATCAGCAGTAAGAATCGTTAGGCCAGATTGGAATTCACAAAGAAATAGAAAAAGAAGCAAGAGATAAGCCACGAAAGTTCTGGAAGATTTACAAGATTTCAGAAACTGCTGATCTCCTGGGATTTTCACACACAATATTCTTTAGAGTTTATACAGAATTGTGTGAAAAACAAAAAACATCAAACCTTGTTGATAAGAGAAAATTGCCAGATTGGTTTGAGCTGCCAGGAGGGATATAATAACTCATATAATCATTCTATACAACCTTGCTGAGCAGAAAAGCATCTCAGCATGCACAAAACATCAAAATTTGAGGTGGGCACAGGCTTACCCAAACTGAACAGTTGAAGATAAAAAAAAAAAAATCACCTGAACATTTTCCAGTCTTCGACTGTCCAGTTTCAGTGAGTCCATGACTGCCTCAGATTCTTGTTCTTGGCTGACAGAAGTGGAACTTGATGTGGTCTTCTGCTGTTGTAGCCCATGCACCTAAAGGTTTGGTGTGTTATGGATTCTGAGATGATTTTCTGCTCACCACGGTTGTAAAGAGTGCTCATTTGAGTTACTATAGACTTCTTGTCAGCTTAGACCAGTATGGTCATTCTCCTCCTTTCAACAAGATTTTTCAGCATGCAGACCCTTCACACACAAGATGTTTTTTTGTTTTTTTGCAACATTCTGTGTAAATGCTAGAAAATCAGTAGTTGCAGAAAAATCCTCAAACCTTCCCATCTGTCACCAACAACCATGCCATGGTTTAAGTCACAGAGATCCCATTTTTTCTCCATTATGATGTTTGATGTGAAAGTTATTTGAAGCTCTTGACCTGTATCTGCATGATTTTATACACTGTGTTACTGACACATGATTGGCTGATTGGATAACTGCATAAATAGTTATAGGTGTATAGGTGTGCATGTGTTCCTGTTAAAGTTAGCACACAACTGTATTTGTATAGGACTAATATATGTATACACTCCTGAACAAAATCTTAAGACCAGGGAAAATATTACAAGTATTCACACTTCGCACTGGTGGATTGTAACCAGGTTGTAAGTACTTCTTCAAAATGCCAAAAGAAGAAACAAGAGCAAGAGACAAAAAAATTGAGAGTAGGCAATTTATTGAAAACTACATTTAAACTCAAACAGGCTGATTATCAGGTCTTAAGATTTTGTTTAGGAGTGTATATGTTTGTGTGTGTGTGTGTGTGTGTGTGTGTGAGTGATTTTGTGTGTTTGTGTGCTTGCAATCAATCTTTGCTTACTTTTTTCACTTTTAACCATGAGTTCAGTGCTGTTCATGTGGGCAGTCACAGATGACTATATACACACACTGGCCCTTATTCAACAAAGTAGAACAAGACCATGGAAACAACTGCAGACTTGAACACATGGAATGGTGTATGAACATGAACGAATCTGACATATTTCCAAATCAACGCACAAATAGATAAGAAACACAAAATGTTTTCTGCAAACCATCTCAGTCTGCGGATTTGAATACTACTGAAAACCTGAATTGAAAGGGGATTTCCACATGCACCTATGAATATATAGGATCTTAAAATGTTTTTAATGGAGAAATGGACAAAGATCACTCTACTAGTGTCCAGTCTTGTTAGACATTACAGGAAGAGACTTTGTGCTGTTATTCTTTCCAGGGTATGTCTAATTGTAAGGGTGCTGATGATTTTGAAATGTTTTGTAGAAGAACTTTGTATGTGAAAAAAAAGCTTGAATGAAACAATACAATATTCCTGTATGTTTGATCTCAGCATAGCACCTATTGAATGTGTTATTCTTTTTATATGTTAGTACTTGCTTATTTTACTGAAGGGTACCATTAATTCTTTAGCACTTTATTTAACTGTTATAAATAAATCTTTGTCTTATGTTTATTTTCATACTGTACTAGTCTTCCAAATAGTGTTTTTAGACTGTTAGTATTCTTAGTACCCAACCTAAAGAACTAGTATGAGTTTTTTGAGGATATGTTTTTGATAGATCTATGAAGTACTTCTGTAAGTCTCTCTGGACAAGGGCATCTGCTAAATGCCATAAATGTAATTCTGGAGGGCACTGTATATTTTTAGTAATAAAAATCACAATTTTGTGCAATTGAGTTATTAGTTATTTGATTTTTTTTAACTATACTGCTGTCTATACTTTAAATTTTTGCCAATATTGAGTTTGATTATTTTATTTTATTTTATGTAACTTAATGTAACATTAAGTTACTTACTTACAACAATAACGCTTCAGGTTAACAATATTATACACAAATGTGCCTGCACTCTGACCATATGTGACCATATTTGATTGTATAGATACAGCAAAGATGAAATTGGTGAATAAGTGCATGCACATGTTCTTTGAACAGATTTTATGCTTGCAACTTTGATGAATAAGGGCCATTAAATTCACCTCATGACAATGATGTTGATTGCAATAGTGATTATCACTCACATTAGTCACAGAATATAATTTTTAAAATAGGTTAATAAATGTGAGACGGAAATTGATTAAATCTTCATGTGACTGCATGGGGGCTAATAATTTGTTCTATTGATAAGGCATTGCCTCAGATGTGTGATGTTTTTCTGTGATGCAGGAACTAAAATTCAGCCAATGGCTTAATCCTGTTACACTCAAACACAGTCTCTCTTGTAGCTAACTATTTTGATTTCTGGAAAAAACTTTCATTAAGCTTTGATTCAAGCCACTTGAAAAATAACTAGTTGTTTTATTCTTTGTACGCACAAAAGTATCCATTAACAAAATATTCCCATAGTATCCATTAACAAAATATTCCCATGGATAGATTCATAACTTTATTTGGCACCAATATACATAGCCATATTCCTTTTGACAGCACAGCACAAAAGCAGCTCTTACTGTTAACACTCCTCAGTGTGAAGCTCCATGTATGACACAGTATCAGTTAATTACTAAGTAGGTGGGCTTGAGAAAAATATATGAATGTTGTACATGTGATATAAAATATGCATATATGTTCTACATATCAGATCATCTATTATTCCTTAAAAAATTACTATTGGCCTCCCGAACACTTTTAATGTGACAACTATTTAATATGTCACTGTATGGTGGTGAAGTAATGGTGGCACAAGAAAATGATTAAATTATACTTTGAAATGTGGCAGGAAGTGATGAGCAGATTTAAAAGTCTTATTTGTTTTAGTTCTAGTGATAAGAGCCACTGGTGCTAAAAGAGCTGCTTGTATATATACATATGTATATACACTCCTGAACAAAATCTTAAGACCAGGGAAAATATTACAAGTATTCACACTTCGCACTGGTGGAT
>JAKKZN010000008.1:16092476-16108251 GCA_033441825.1 Pangasius elongatus
GTGTGTGTGTGTGTGTGTGTCTATATATATATATATATATATATATATATATATATATATATATATATATATATATACACTGACCAAATGTTTTTATTAGGAACATTATACTAATACTGAGTAATACACAGCTCTGTGTTCTGTGGTCTATGTAGCACCAAGGTTCTGGAGAAACGTTGTTTCATTTCACTGTATACTGCATCAAATATATAGTTGAAATGACAACAAAAGCCTCTTGACTTGACTTGACTTGAGTAGAGCCTCCCTTTACTCTCAAAACAGCCTCAAATCTTCATAGCATGGATTCTACAAGATGTTGGAAACATTCCTCTGAGATTGCATAACACAATTCCTGCAGAATTTTCAGGTGCACTGTCCTGCTGCAAATCTCCCATTCTACCACATCCATTCTACCACATGTTCTATTGGATTCAGATCTGGTGAATGGGAAGGCCACTGAAGAGCACTGAACTCATTGTCATGTTCATGAAATCAGTTTGAGATGACTTTTCTTTGTGACATGGTGCTTTATCATGCTGCAAGTAGCCATTAGAAGATGGGTAAATTGTGACCATGAAAAGAAGCACATAGTCAGCAACATACTCAAATAGGCTTTGGCACTCAAGCAATGATTGACTGGTATTAATGGTATTAATTAGTATAATGGTATTACTTAATCTGCACAACATTACACTACCTCCATCAGCCTGGACTGTTGACACAAGGCAGGTTGGGTCCATGGATTCATGCTGTTGCCGCCAAATTCTGACCCTACCATCTATGTGCGTCAGCAGAAATTGAGATTCTTCAGACCATGCTACGTTTTTCCAGTCTTCAGCTGTCCAGTTTTGGTGAGCCTGTGTCCACTGCAGCCTCAGCTTTCTGTTCTTGGCTGGCAGACATGGAACCCAACGTGGTCTTCTGCTGTTGTAGCCCATCCGCCTCAGGGTTTGACATGTTATGTATTTATGTAGTTATGTATGTGCTTTTATGCTCTCCACAATTGTACAGAGTGGTTATCTGAGTTACTGTAGCCTTTCTGTATGCTCAAACCAGTCTGGCCATTCTCCGTTGACCTCTCTCATCAACAAAGCATTTATGTCCGTAGAACTGCTACTCACTGGATGTTTTTTCTTTATTGCACCATTCTCCAGAGATGTTGTGTGAGAAAATCCCTCAAGATCAGTAGTTACAGAAATACTCAAACCATCCCATCGGGCACCAACAATCATGCCACAGTCAAAATCACTGAGATCCAGTTTTTCCCCATTCTGATGGTTGATGTGTACACCCTATGCTGCCGGCCTGTATCTCTATGAATTTTATGCATTGCACTGCTGTGACACAATTGACTGATTAGATAATTGCATGAGTGAGTAGGTGTACAGGTGTTCCTAATAAAGTGCTCTGTGAGTCTATATACAATCAGTCTTATCCAATCTGCAGCGCAATGTATGAAATCATGCAGTTATAGTTTCAGAAACTGGTGACCTCAAATTCAAAGTCCTTATTTGTCATTTGCACAGTTGACACATGGAAAACTACACATTGAAATTGTGCAGCTCCACTAACTTGTGGTAGCTATACTAACAACTACTGGACATACATTAATATATAGCAACTTAGTGGATAACTTACTTTAAACAACCTATACAAATGTACAAAAACAAAATATACACAGGACAAAAAACTATCAACATGCAAAAACAGATGAAGTTGCAAGATGAAATGTGCAAGTAGTGAAAATACTGTGCATATGCAAAAATATGGCAGTGCAATTTGCTGTGATTGACTGTTTAAGAGTCTGATGGCCTTGGGAAAGTAACTGCTTCTGAGTCGATTTTTATGCACCCCCGGTTGCTCTGGTAGTGCCTGCCAGATGGAATCAGCTGAAAGAGTGAATGTCATGGGTGGCAGCTGTCTTTGATGATCTTTTTGGCTCTTCTCATACACCTTTTCAGGTAAATGACCTGTAGAGAGGGTAGTTTCCTGCTGGTAATGAGCTCAGCTGATCTCACTGTAGGTCTCTGCAGTTACCAGTGGAACAGCTGCTCCACCGGGCAATGATGCAGCCATTGAGAATGCTCTCAGTGGTGCAATGATAAAAGTTGTAACAAATGTCTGGGTCCATTCCAAACCATCTCACTTTTTGCAGGAAGTGTAGACACTGCTGGGATGTTCTCACCAATGTGTGAGTGTGGAAAGACCATTTGAAGTGGTTCGAAATGTGGATGCCAAGGAATTTAAAACTGTAAACTGTTTCCAGATCTGTTCCATTGATATGAACAGGGACATGCTTACCCTCCTGTCTCATCCTGTAGATCACACTCATCTCCTTTGTTTTGCTGACAGTCAGGGAGAGGTTGTTGTCTGAGCACCCAGTAGCCTCCTCTATGTATGCAGTGCCAGGGTGATGGTGTTGTCAATGGACCTACTGGTGTGGTACACAAATTGCAGGGGGTATATTGTGGTAGGCAGGAAGGAACAGGGAGGAGTAATTGAAGGATTTGGCCATTAAAGCATTTGATAACAATGTTGGTTAGTGCCACAGAATATTACTCATTCAAACAGGAGATGGTGGATTTCTTGGGGTCTGGCACAATGATTGACTTCTTAAAGGAAGTGAGGACTACAGATAGACCAAGTGACAGGTTGCGCATGATTTTAGGACTCTGCTGCGAATCAGGTGTTGGTGCTTTCCTGGAATTGACTTTCTTGAAGGATTGTCTCACAGATGCTGGGATTAGAGCTAGCATGGTGGTATTTGGGTCAGCTGGAAGCTTCACAGCTGTGGAAGTGTTGCTTACCTCAAAAGTAGCATAGAAGTTATTGAGCTCATCTGGTAGTGAGGCAGAGGCTTCACAGTGGCTGTTTTTGTGGCTGGCTCCCTTTGTACTCTGTGATAGCGTGCACACAACATGCACTGGATGTCAGAGCTTTGATAGTAAGATTCCACACTGTCCCTACAGCTCATCTTAATGGCTGTCTGATGGTCACTAATAATAGAATCTGCATAAAGTTTGATGTCTTCCTCTACTGCCTCTCGAAACAGCTCCCAATCTTTGGTTTCAAACAGTCTTTTAGCATGCTACTGAATTCCTTTTACTTTCCTTTTACATTCCTTTATTGGATCATTTTGCAAAGTGGAGTTTCCTTTTTTAGCCTTTTTTGTAATTTGGCAGCAGGATCATAACAGAGAATTCTGTTGTGATCTGAGTTACCAAAAGTTTGTAACAGTCCAGAGTCTGTTGACAGTGTGTGGGAAAGTCAATGTATTGGTGATATTTAAGTAGAACTTCTTCATCTTCACCCTGTTGAAGTCCCCAGGAACAATGAATGTTGTCTCAGGATGTGAATACTTTAGTCTGTTTATTATGTCATAGGGATAGTCCAGTGCATATTAGAATGACTTAGCTGAATTGCCTGGATGTGCCTTCATGGTAGAAAGTTCCAGGTTTGGACAACAATAATTTGCTAAAACAGGGAGTGGATGATGTCTAGTAGAATACTGGATAGAGAAGGGTTGAAATGGCTCCTTTTCATTTGGCACAGAATGCCAGGACACTTATCTCTTTTGGTCAATTTCTTTGGGTGTGTTTGTAAACAAAAATAAGCAGTAAGTAGCATTTCTGTAGGTTGAAATTCATTGTTGATGAGCGAGGTCAGAGTAGAATGGCCAGACTGGTTTGAGTTGACAAGAAGGCTACGGTGACTCAAATAACCACTCTTACCATAGTGAGCATAAAAGCATCTCAGAATGCACATGTCCAATTTTGAGCAGATGTGCTACAACATAAGACCACAATGGGTTCGACTCCTGTCAGTCAAGAATGGGAATCTTAACAGTTGAAGATTGGAAAAAGGCCAGGGCAGCATCAACTAAAGCTCTTGACCTGTATATGCATTATTTTTTATTTTTTGTGCTGCTGCCACATTATTTGCCTGCTGGATAATTACATGAATGAGCAGGGATAGAAAAGTGGCTGGCATATACTTTATGACGTATCTATTCCTGATACATCTTATTGCACTAAAACAACACGGGATGTGCTGGGGATTAAAGACTAATGCGCATTGCTTAAAGAAAACGGAAGAGGCCATCATGTCACTAGAGTCCAATGCTAAGATATTTACACACATTGCATAGTCAGTGTATGGGGGAAAAAAAAACAAATGAAATATTTTGCTGGGGTGAAATTTTTGCCCCTTAGTTCAAGTGAAGGAAAATTGTAATGCAACAACGTTCCAGGACTGTTTAATTCTAACCTCTTGGCAACAGTTTGGGGAAGGCCCACATGTAGGTGTGATGGCCAGATGTCCACAGACTTTTAGCCATATAATGTATTTGCTTTCCTAAAGTGGTGTTATATTCTTAATCCTGATGCACCTGAGGTTAGGTGAGGGTTTTTAGGGTCTGAGAGTTTGCTTTTCCATTTTTATGGTGTCTAGTGTTACTAGTCATTACTTTTCTATTTCGGTGGCAAGAAAGGGACATATTGTACTGAGGGAAGAGGAAGAAGTAAAAAGAAAAGATGGTACAGGAAAGAGAAACAAAGAGAATGAGGGAGTGGAAGTCCAGGAGTGACAGAGAGGAAAAAGAGAAATATGACCTGAAATGATAACAGAAGATCTCAAAAGCAAACTAAGCAGTATCTTTATTTGCAAGTACTGGCTACCAGTTCATTTTTTCCCTAGCTGTCATAAATCTTTACAGTTTATATGGTTAAATTGGGTATATTTAAGCTGACAGATATAGCTGGTGGGTGAATGCCTGTTGCTGTTGGGTTAAGCAGCCGGTAATGTGCATGCCATTTTTGTGCTGGCGAAAAGAACTAACTTATATATGTATCCCCTTCACACAGTTGCCTCAGTGCTGCTGCCTGGATTTATCAACATGTTTTACTGGCCTAAATCATGGCACTTCTACACCCATCTGCTCTGGCTTGGGACTTTACTCAGAGCTTTTCAAATGCATTAGTCTAAGTAATGTGTTTTTTAGATATATTTATTTGACCACTTGTCATACACATTCATATATAATTCTCTGCAAACTAGGGCTACACCATACAGATTTGACAAAAGATGCAGTAAGGCATGTCTGCAAAGGCCTGTGAGCTTTTAACCAGCAAATGGTTTGTGTGCAAAATGAAAGAGTACACCATGTCTGGTGTTAAAGCCAAATACCAAAGCCACAGAAATATCACCCTACTCACCCATAAACAGAAGACAATAGTAAATATCATAGATGCTATTTAATTTTGTATTCCTTTTTAGAATAAGCCCCTACCCCCTGCCCTACTGGAAGGATATTGAACCCATTCACACAGGCCATCTTAACCAAAGATTATTAAAAAGATGGACACAGTGGTTAAGCTTGTTATTTTTCCCACCCAGACTGCAATTGCCAACACAAGGCAGTGAACATCAGTGTGACTAGGAGAGGGAAAGGAGCTACAGAGAAGACATAAAAAAGACAGTGATTCGTATTCTAAGTTAAGTGTGTGTACTGAGGAGGAGTTACCAAAATCGTGCACATCAGACCTCAGGATCTGACAATTACACGTATGATGCATGCACATTGCTGAGTATAGTAGAGAGTGGTGTCTTAGTTACATGGCTGTGGCTGAGTGCCACAAATCAGTGTAACCACAATATTTCACACGGAAACACATGGAATTCATATTACTAACTCTTTTTTACCAGAGGTCAAAAAATGGAATTTCTGCCTGTTTTGGGGGTGTCCATGTTCAGCATTGAATTTATTTGTGATGTCACATCCCACAGTAGTGGTTAATAGCTCATATGAAAGTAGACACTTAGGGCTTTAAGAATTTATAGTTTTTTGTAAGTAATTTTGTAACTTTTTAGCCTATTAGGTTTAAAAGTTATGCTTTTATTGTGGCAGTTGTATAGTGTTTTACTATCAAAAAAGCTTTAGTTGTGCTGTATCTCTGTACCAAAGCAATTTTGGAGAGGTGTGAATTTTTGCTCAGCAGGGGGTTCACACCCCTCCACTTTACTATTGCTCTGCTCACCAGCAGTTAAACACAGGGTCATGATATTCTACACACAGAAACCCAACAGTGTCTTTACTCATCTTATAACAGACTTGCGGCAATAAAATGATTAATTTGTTTATATTGATTGCAAATGTCCGATAAGTCAATTTCCATTCTGCCAGTGTACTGTGAGAAAAGGTTAAACTGGTCCTTTGCAGTGGGCATGTGATCAATGTGATTATCCTTTCTGTGCCCTGTTCATAACAATTAGCCCATGTAGTTGAAGCTAAGTTTACATACACCTAGGCTAAAGACATTTTTCACAACTCCACACATTTCATGTTACCATACTTTTCCAGTGTTAAGTCAATTAGGCTATCTACTTTATTTCCATAAAAGGTCATTTCAAAATAAAGCTTAGACACACATTTATTTTAGCTTTTAGTTTCTATATCAGATTTTCAGTTGGTCAAAACTTTACTTACATTTTGTTAGTATTTGGTGGCATTGTCTTTTAATTGCTTGAACTTCAATCAAACGCTAGAAGTAGCCTTCCACAAGCTTCTCACAATACTTTGCTGGAATTTTGCTCATTCTTTTTGATAGAACTGGTGTAATTCAGTCAGGTTTATGGGCATCCTTGCTTAGACATGCATTTTCAGTTGAATACTTTTAATTTTTTGTTTTAAAGCCCTTTTGTTACAACTTTGGGGGTATGCTTAGGATCAAAAAAGCCACTGGTTATTAAATACAGCCCCACATGCACTCCTAATTATGGCAATTGGCCAGTCAGAAGCTTCTCCAAGTCATTACATCAATTTCTGAATGTAAAAATGCATTTCAGAATGTAAACTTCTGATCTGCTGGAATTCTGATATAGTGAATTAAAGCTGAAATAAATCTGTCTCTAACTAAATGTTTTAAAATGACCTCTGATATGAACAAAAAAAAGATGCCCTTTTTAACATGCAAAAAGACATGTATGGTAACATGAAATGTGAAAATGAGTAAAATGAGTTGTGAAGAACTGAGATTTTATAATTTTTTTTAACTGAGAATATTTTTAGCCTAGATGAATGTAACTTTTAGCCTCAACTGTATATATTTGCAATATATTAGATTACTATTATCTGATTATGTGAATTGTTGCCTTCTCATTCATACATTGTCATATTAGTCTAAATTTTATTATATTTTTAAACATTTATTTATTGTTTCTTGCTTCATTGTATTGCAGTTGACAGTAAAGTGAAACAAATTTATTTGCTTTATAGTCTGTAGAGTGAGAACGTCTCAGAATCTCTCAATGGGCCATATTCCTATACATCATGCTCATTTCATAGTGGAGTGCAATTTCACAAACATTTAGAAGCTCATGAATTGATAAGCATTTGGCAGCCTAAATGCTAGCTTCTTTAAGTAGCAAGAGAGTAGTGGTAAGAAAAAAGAAATACAGTTTTTAAGTGTAATACCATGCATTTGACCTTGCTTTGCACTGTCTGGCTGGTCATTTGTGCAAAAATATACTGTACATGTAAAAAAGGTAATGTAATGGCAAAGCTATCTGAAAAGGTCAGCTGGTACTACACTTTCCTTCATGTATTACAATGAAAAATACAGATTCTGTTAGGCCAACTGAATAAGAAAATTTAAAGCTTGAAATTAGTAAAAAAAAATAATAATGAAAAGTCTAGAAATACATAAATATGTAATCTTATATATGGTTTATTGAAATTTTATAATAGAAAATACCTGATATATTCAACATATTTCCAATTCCTAAGATGTTTTTAAGTGAACCATTCTACTGGCTACTGTATAGGTGCTCATGTTGTGATGAGCATGTGTACTCTCATTAACCTAAAAGCTCATTAGAACTGACCCTTTGTATCTGTGTGATGAGGCAGTGCATATCAACCCCAATGTGTATCATGTCAACATAATCCAATCCTCACTTGAGACAAAAGCACTGAGGTGACACTGCATGTCCACCCTTGCTGTGAGCAACAAAACACCCTCTTGTCTAATGCCTTCCCCTCCGATTATAGCTGCAACTGTTAATTACTGTAATTAGCTAAGAAAGCCCTCCCCCTCCCCTCACATCCTCTCCATTTTCAAGAAGTAATTTTCACTTTCTTTTGGAAACAAGGAGTGCATTTCATGTCGTACAGATTGAAATTTGAAGACCTATTGCTTTTGTGAATACTGGAGCTGTAAAATCTGTAGTCATACACCTTGTGTATACAAGCAAGTTGTACTTATTGCATTGCTTCATTTAAACAGTTCATTTGGAAGAGATGGAACTTTGTTGGTGTAATCATGCAGTCTAGGTTTGCTTCCTCTTGTAACTACATATCTCTTGCTATTAGTTGTGCTGTTGTTACCAAAGTATTCACTGTAGTTACTGAATTATGCTTTAAGATGAATAACTGGAAAATAAGAGGGGACTTTCCGCCATTTTTCCATTTCATCTGTAAATGAAAATATTGTGCATGTACATTCTAAAAGTGATTAAAAACATCCCTCTCTCTGCCTTATTTCAAGCACTGGCCTGTTTGTGTCAACTTTGGTATCCACTCATGCTTTGATTCCTGTTAGTTTGCTGGTAGCAGTGCAGAGTACTATGGTAGTTACCAATCAGATTGCCCACTGAGACATGCTGACTCTTTTTGGGAAACTGCAGTGCTTTGTTGTCCTCATCCTTATCTGTTAACTAGTGTCTCATTGTGGTTCCTGAAGAGCATTAGTAGTGGATTAGCAGCATGTGTGAGTGCAGAAGGAGGGGAGCGATATTCGGAGTATGTGAAAGACAGGCCCTATATCTTTGTCAGATTGAGTGTCAGCAAGTGGGTTTGCCTTCTTTCTGTAATTGGGGCTCTGCAGGTTCCTAGCCGCAAGATGCACAAGACAAGACATTGTTAATATGCAATTTGGAGGAGTATTCTTCTCCAGGGGAAAAGGACACAGTGTTTAGAGTCTCTCTCTCTCTCTCTCTCTCTCTCTCTCCACTTGCTTTATGCTTGAGGCAGTGGAAATATTTGCCATGGTTCCACTGTAGTCAAATCTAAATGATGTACTGTCAAGTCTGGTGCAGAGGATGCTAGTGCAAAAAGTAATTTCTTTGGCATTGAATCACAGCCAGCTGTATGTTTCTGAAGCTGCTTTTGTTGTTTATCAACACACCCTCACACATGCGGGCACACAAACATGCAGATGCTCCAACTCTCACATGTCCACCTCTTGTGAATAATAACTTGGTGCGTGCAGTGTATATCAAGCTGTGAGAAATGAAAATGAAAGGCATAGGGTATTCTGGAATTAATGAGTACATATTGCACTCACTTTGATTAACCCTCTACCTGTGGAGGAATGGCCTTTGTGTATGTGTAGTAAGGTCCATATAAATGGGAATATGTGCTATATAATATTGTAAATAATATTGAATAATATTAATAATTATTATTTACACACTTCTCTGTTGTTTAATTAGGTGGCAATGGAGGAGACTGAAGTGGCTAGCATGGATTAGTTGCCTTTGGGTATTTTAAGTGGCTTTCAGTGTCACATTTGCATTATTTTCTTGGGGTGTGCATTGAGAAGCACACTACCTTGGCCACAAATGAAGGCCAGCAAATTAATAAGACAAGAACAGATGGCCCAACAAAATATTTACATGAAATATAAGGAATAAAAAGTAATAAATTGAGAGAGTGAAATTTTAAATTAAAAATTTAGAGGCATATCATTGTGCTTATACTATAATACATGGTGAGTTAATATGCATGTATTTGGATTTTGAATGATGAATAAAACTGATTTTTGGATGTAAAGATGTAAAAATATGGAATGTACTCTTTTGGCCGTCTGTTGGCCTTCTTCATTGCACATAAAAATAGACTGATGTTGGCTTTGGAATCATTGAGTAGCACCTAACTATAGACACAGACTAAACAAATAATTAAATAATGGTAAGTCTAGGAGGACTTGCAGACCCCTAAAAATGCCTTACTAGGTACTCTCCAAATATATTGGAATGCAAGGCCAATTTCTTTTGTTTTTGATATGCACTGAAGACATTTGGGTTTTAGATCAAAAGATGAATATGTGACGAAAGATCATAGATCTTTCATAGACATAGACAACTTTAATTTCCTGATATTTACATTTAGATGGCTGTGTTAAAAAACCTAGAACATGACACCTTTTGAGCACAAACATTTTTCAAGTGATCAAAATATTTGAACATGTGACTGACAGGTGTTTCTTGTTGCCCAGGTGTGCCCTGTTAGATTGATTGTTTAAACAAGAAATAGCTCAGAATGTCTACTCTTGGTTTGAACCTCAGGTTTCACTAAACTAAACTAACGTGAAGACAAGAAGGCTGTCTATGAGAGAAAAGCAAGCCATTTTGAAGCTGAGAAAACAGGGAAAATCGATCAGAGCATTGGGCATAGCCAGTACAATAATTTGGAATGTCCTGAAAAAGAAAGAAACCACTGGTGTACTAACAACTAGACATGGACCAGGTCAGCCAAGGAAAACAACAGCAGTTGATGACACAAACACTGGAAGAGTTGTGAATAAAAACCCAAAAACAAAAGTCAGTGACATCAACAACAACCCCCACAGGGTAGGAGTGAAGGTATCACAATCCACCATTAGAAGATGACTTTGAGAACAGAAATATAGAGGCTATACCACAAGATGCAAAACACTTATCAGCAGTAAGAATCATTAGGCCAGATTGTAATTCACAAAGAAATACAGTCATGATCCATAGAAATTTGTGAAACAAGATTAACCTCTACCAAAGTAATGCAAAGGCCAAAGTGTTGAGAAAGAAAGGATTTACCATGATCCAAAACATACAAGCTCATTAATCAAGCACAGTGGAGGAAGTGTGATGGCTTGGGCTTGCATGGCTGCTCCTGGAACAAACTCACTAGTCTTTATGGTTGATGTAGCTCATGATGGTAGCAGCAGAATGAATTCAGAAGTCTACAGAAATATTCTGTCTTCCAATTTACAGAGAAATTCATCCATTATAATTGGGAGAAACTTTGTCATGCAGTAAGACAATGACCCAAAACACACTGCCAACACAAGAAAGGACTTTATCAGGGGAAAAAGTGGTTTTAGACTGGCCAAGTCAATCACCAGACCTTAACCCAGTTGAGTATGCATTTCACCTCCCAAAGAAAAGACTGTAGGGAGTAACTCCCCAGTTACAACAACTGAAAGAAGCTGTGGTACAATCCTGGAAAGGCATCAAAAAAGGAGAATACAACAGTTTGGTGATATCAGTGGGCCGCTGGCTTGATGCAGTTATTGCAAGCAAGAGATATGCAAACAAATTTAATATGAACCTGAAATCAGTGCTGCCAAAATTCTACCAGCCTGTTGATTTCATGACCCACGGACCAAACACTCTAGACCTTGTTTACACCAAGATTCGTGGTGCTTACAAGGCAGTCAGCATCCTGACCATTTCTGAAGCCGGCCAAACTAGTTCTGAAATGGGTGAGAACCTTATCTGAAGGATCCAATGTGTCCTGAGCTATCAGAGAGGCAAAGCGCAACTATGGACAAAGAATCCGCAGCCACTTCCTAAACACCAAGGACACACGGCACATGTTGCAAAGTATTCAGGTCATAAAGCTACACTACATCTGTGATGATCATGCCTTGCTCCCAGATGCACTGAATGATTTCTACTCACGGTTCGAAGCACAGAACAACATGCTGGCAGGAAAGTCCACTCCAGCTCCCATTGACCAAGTACTTTGTCTGTCTTTAGTAGACATCAGGGACTCTCTGTCCAGAGTTAACCCACAGAAAGCTCCTGATCCTTAAAACATACCTGGCCAGGTGCCCTTACAGACACTTTCAGCATCCCCCTGAGCCAAGCTGTTGTCCCTGTGCTTCAAGGCAACCACCACCATCTCTGTGCCAAAGCAATCACCTGTGTTCTGCCTAAATGACTACTGGCCTGATGCACTCACACCTATCACCATTAAGTGCTTCAGGTGGCTAGTCATGAAACACATAAAGAGGAGTCTTCCCACCACACTGGACCCTTTTCTGTATGCCTTCCGTCCTAACTGCTCGACAGAGGATACCATATTTACTGGACCCATTTCAGTATGCTTCTGTCCTAACTGCTCAACAATGGATGCCATATCTGCTGCCATCTACCTTTCTCTGACTTTCTGACAAAACTGACAGTTATGTTCAGACGCTGTTCATAGGCTTCAGCATTCAACACAATCATCACACAGCAACCGGTAGAAAATCTGAGCAACAATGATGAGTCACCTTACAGGGAGGAAGTAAAACAGCTCGCAGAATGATGTAGAGGCAACAATCTATATATTAATGCTAATAATACCATAGAGCTGATTGTTGTCAGGTCCCGAGTAGACCACTCACCACTGCACATAAATGGAACTGTGGAGAGAGTGAAAAGCTCCGGGTTTCTGGGTATGCACATGATGGAGGACCTCTCCTGGACTCTCAATACCACCTGCCTAGAAGGCACAGCAGCACTTCCACTTCCTGCAGAGGCAGAAGAGAGCCAACCTCCCTCCTCGTATCCTCACCACCTTCTGCAGAGTGACAACAGAAAGTGTCTTGACCAGCTGTCTCACCTTGTGGTATGGGAACTGTACAGTCTCTGACCATAAGACTCTACAGCAAATTGTGAGACCAGCTGAAAACAGCATCGAGATCTCTCTACCCACCATCATCACCTCGTACAATAACTGCTGCAGTCACAAAGCCAACAGAATTATGGATGACACCTCCCACCCATCTGTGCCACCACCACCACCAGACTCAACAGTTTTTTCCCTGAGGCAGTCATATTACTCAACACACTGTGGCCCCGCAATGCTCATTTTGACTGTTCAAACACCTAAACCAGTATGACTTAATACCACTGCACACCTGCACTTTACAAAGCTGAATTAGACCCTTTTTTACTTTATGAGCCTCTTTTTGCTGCCAATATTGCTTCTACATTTATTGCTGCTACAATACACAATAGTTTACAGTCCATTGTTGCAGTAGCTTTCCCACACAACTCTGTTCTGTTGTCGTCGTTTATCTGTTGTTATGTGTGTTCATTATACTATGTATTTATTGTTCTGTGTAAGTATTGTTCTACATACACTGTTCTACGTATTTATTGTCCTGCAGTCATCTCACACTGTTGTGTTTTTGCACTTTTTGTAGTATTGTGTACTGCACCACTGTATTGGTATGTGTTACACCATGGTCCTGAAGAATCAACACTTCGTTATTTACGTCAATTTACTTTAAGACTATCTGTTCCTATACTTTTGCTTACCTAAAAATTGGGTGGTCTGCCACCAAAGGTGCCATGTTCTAAGTTGTTTAACACTAGATGTAAATATCAGGAAATCAAAGCTGAACTTCTGATCCATCATCTCATATTCTGTCACAGACCACTGTGGTTTTTGGCCAAAGGTCTACTGTGTCCAAGCAGAGAATAGGCACGTTCATATACACACTGGCATACACACGCTGTCAACTCTTCAAAAGGACAGTGATTAATTTTGTGTGTGCTTGGTAAAATGTCTACAGTATGTTTGTGCTAGGTTATCTGTTCCCGTCCCTATCCTCTGTTCCCTTCCTTGTCTCCCTCTGCTTGTCAGAGATCCCTCTCCTGGGGACAAGGCCTTCGTGAACTGACAGCAACTTACTTTTCCTGCTGCCACCTTGCACTCTCTTTGTCTGTCTCTGTGTTTGTGTGTACTTGCATGTTACGATGTGTGAGAGTATGTTTGAGAGTTCTGTCACACATCAGTGTTTGAAGTTTTGATTAACTTATCACTCAGTTCACATAGATGAGTTATCACCAGCATCATCTGTGTATCATCAGCATCATCCACCACAGACATGGCTTCCTCTGCCCTCCTTTCTCACTCTCCATCTTTCTCTCCTCCTCTATCTTTCTCACATTATATCAAAGAGCCCATTCATCTCTAGGGCTCTGTGTTTCAAAGCTTAGCTTCTAATTTATCAGTGATCACTGGGAAGCTGCAAGATAAGCTCCCATATATTCTTGACTGCCCTAATCTTCAGGACCCCCTGTTAAAATGCCAAGTTATTTGTCTATCCCTCCAGTTGACACAGTATTAACAATGGTGTGCAAGGCTGTTACACTCCATCTTGCTGGCCGGTAACATGCAAAATTAGTCCTCATGCACTGTTAGGCATTCCAGCAGTGCAATCAGTTTAACCAGGGGTTCCTACAACTGTGAATGTGGCAGAAAAGACAAGCAATGGACCAAGTCCAAAGTTTAAACTGTGTCAATTCTCAGGTAGGAAACCACATTGTAGCCTCCTCTCAGTTCATTCTCAGGTATGGTAATTAGTCAGTCATTACTTTTGGGAATTGCTCATTTGCATTAATGTGTTAATGGTATGTTAATTATCCTACATGTGTGTGAGAGAAAGCAAGCCTGCAAGCATTTTTTCCTTAGCCATCTCTTTGCCATGTGGATGTTGGCCAGGGCTTGATTTGTTTTTCACTCTTGCATCCACAGACTAATTTAGAGTACATGATAGCATGTGATAGATGGTGAGGATAGCATAAGCAAATCTTTTGCCAGAATAAAAACGGTCACACTCAGGTAACCCAGTAGCAAGAGGACCAATTTAAGGTATGAGGACATAATTGGCAAGAGCTTGACTGTTTCTTGAGCATTGTAATCTCTGAAGTATATATAGTAAGTCTTAGTGTTTTTCTTCTGTTCAGTGATCACAGTGACTTAAGTAGTGCCAAGGTTTTACATTTGCTCTGTCACTGAAACTGAGACCAGTTTAACATGGCAGACTAGATCACTAATTCTCCCTCCCTCTTCTCTTTAATCTCTCTCTTTCTCTCTCTCTCCACTCAATGAACAGAGAGCTAGTCTAAGAGAGATGACCTTTCTAGACATTGACAGGAAATAAATTCTCTTTCGATTAGTTAGCTTGGGGAGACCTACCTCAGTCAATGCAATTAGATGTGCAGAGGGATCACTAGGTTCTAAACTCCTCCAGAGAAACCCACTGAAGAGCAAGAAAAAGTGAGAGATCAGAGGAAGGCAAAATTTGTTATTTTTAAACAAGCTTTTGAAAGATAGAATTATGAATGACGCTTATTCATAAGCTTATTGGAATTTAAATCTTTAAACACATTTTAGGCATGATAAATCTTTTATTACTCCATTGCACATATGTGGCCATGCTAACGAATAAACAACTTGACATGTTCTCACTCACATTGTGTGTGTATAAATGAGGGAGAAAGAGATGGGCTGGATTTGGTAAATCTGTTGTGCAGAGAGCTACACATATGTGAGAGAGGTACAAGAAGTTTAGAGTCTCAAGTCCATGTGTGAGTGTTTGTGCGTGTGTTTGCAATTATGTGTTGCAATTATGAGAGGATATAGCATACTTGGCTAGGCGTTCCTTGTCTGTAACTGGAATCTATAAGAAGAGGCCAGGAGTGAGGAGGGGTGGATGATGTGGGTGATGATTGTTTTCCTTTATGCATATACATTACTGTGCAAAGGTCTTAGGCACATGCAAAGAAGTGCTGCAAAGAGCAAAGATGCCTTCAAAAATAATGAAATTAAATGTTAAAAAAGTTTTACTGAGCATCTTGCAGAATCAGCCATAGTTCTTCTCGAGACTTTGACTGTCACACTTGCTTCTTATTTTTGCAGCAAAACCCAGCAGCCTTCATTATGTCTTTTGTCTGAAAA
>JAKKZN010000008.1:16108271-16121641 GCA_033441825.1 Pangasius elongatus
AAATCTAATCTAAGATTGGGAATCTAAAATGTTTTTGTACTGACACGATAAGGTAGAAGACATGAAATAAAAATCATTTTAAAGTTCGTACTAAAAAAACAGAGTGCCTTTAGAGACTTTTGCACAGTACTGTATATCTAGTGCAAATCCTACAAACCCAGACTACATCACATCAGGGCACACAGTGTGATACATGTGCATACACCGTCTGTATCCCTTTCCATTCTGAGAGAGATATACATAAAGTGTATACATACATACAGTGACATATACAGCGATTCTTAGAAAAAGATGACCTAAACTCAGCTCTCCTGCGAACACTGTGTTCTGACAGATCTATCACGACACCTGTGACTCACGCTGTGACGATTCAAACCTGTGTATCCTGGCAGTAAGCTCCACATTTGCAGTCAGCGAGCCACACTGGAAGCTCTTTATTGCTTGTATTAATCTCGCAAATTAATTTTGTGTTAGCTCTAAGGAACATTCTGCAATTTCCCTTTGATTAAAAGCCCCAGCATTTTTGGAATATATGACTTTAATCTTGGAAAGTTAAAAAAAAAAAAAAAGGTATACAGTATATTTTACAAGAAAGAATGGAGGAAAGAATAAAACCTGAAAACAGAGCAATGCAGCTTTTGAAAGACTTGATGAATACAGAAATAAATTCACGTAAAATCACCCAAAGTAAACATAATGGAATCCACTGATCCACTGATGTGACAGTGTGTGTGTGTATGCGTGTGTGTTTAATATTAAAATATCAAAAGCCTGCAGCATTTATTTCATGGTGAGTTGTGAGTTTAATTCTAACAGAATAATCAAAGAGAAATCAAATGAAACTGCGAAAAGTATGGTAGATACCAAGCAAGCAATACCAAAAAACCAAACCTCCACCTTAATGTACATTATAAGAGATATTCAGGCTTTTTAATATGCTGTCCCTGTTTTTTTTTTTTTTTCCTTAATTTATTTTAATGAGTCACGTACCTGTGGTGGATGGATGTCAGTGCTTGAGTCATTAACTTAAAAAAAAAAAGAATTACAGGAAATTGTGCATGAAACTCAGTATAATTATTTGCGCAAAAATGCCAAAATATTCATTTAACCTCTGAGCCTATATACAGCAGAAGGGGCTCAGGTCCCTCACCAACGCTTAATAATAAATTAGCTGGCTCTCAGCCTCAGGGCTTTGTTGCAAGTAATTTAATTCTTACTATTTTGGATGATATTCCACTTGCTAAATGAATGAGTGTTAAGGGGATATTTGTGTCCAAAACTAAAAATACAGTGGTGCACTGTTAAAAAGTTGATTCAACTGGACAAAAACAAGTCGTTAAAATGGCTGACACACTTCATTCAGACGCCGATTACCTGAATTCAGTCATCACCAGCCATGCGCTTAGACAGCTACCTTGGCATAACTCAGGTTGTATATTTTGAACACTTTTAGTGGGAATTTAACAAGATGGAGCATACTACGAGGTAATATAAATGCTGAAAAATGGTGTGCTGAATGCTGGACATGGTTTGCACTCAGGGACCAAAACCTTTTTTTTTTTTTCCTTAATAACTGACATACAAAGCAAGAACACTGCTTTCACAGCCAAAAGTACAGGATGAGATTATTGATTTTAAAATATGCTGGTTGTTCCTAGTCCCAATGAATTCCATTTCAATTCCAGTTTGTGACAATACAAAATTAAGGAAAGTGCAAAGGGGCAGGGGTGAATACTTATGCAAGTATGTACATGCAAGCCCAAAGAAAGAAAGGTAGAATACCCCGAATACTCAAGCACACACACACACTTTCCTTGATTTTGTACTGTCACAACCTGGAATTGAAATGGAATTCATTGGGACTTGATTTACACAACATGTCTAACAGTTATTGGTTGCACAAGCATTCCCCCCACCTTTGGCAGCAATTCCAGCTGAAAGCCTTCTAGGATATGTCTCTTTCAGCTTTGCACATCTGGATCCTGATATTTGTGCCTGTTCTTCTTGGCAAAATTGTGCAAGCGCTGTCAGATTGAATGGAGAACGAAACCGAACACCAATTTTCAAGTCTTGCCACAGATTCTCAATCGGATTGAGGTCTGGACCATTCGAACACGTTCACATTCTTGGATTTGATCCACTTCAGTGTAGCTTGCTTGGGGTTGTTGTCCTGTTGGAATGTAAACCTCTGATCCAGTCTCAAGTCTCCTAGAAGGTGGTGGAGCCATCAGGTGCCATTTTGGATTTTTGCTACACTCCTGATCCATCACTTTTCAATTGTGTGAAGTTATCACATCATGTTGTTTGATTTGAGGCACTACAGGTTTCTGAGTAGTTAAGTGCATAGTGTATAGTCTAAAAATATACTGTAGAGCATATTGGTGAATCAAGACTATAACCATTGTCTCATGGTACTTCCTGTTCTACTTCCCATCTTATGCTGTTTCCATACACATTCTATACACAGAAATGCACAAATTATACAATGATGTACAGTATGCATGCATATTTCTAAACAAATTGTTATGTTCTGACATCGTCAATAAAATGAAAATTATTAAAATTTGAATGGACACTATGCTTCACTATGACATTCAAAGAATGAGTTGTACTTTAGTATGTATAACCCCCTACATGCACACACACACACACCTCTCTATTACCAATCCACTGGAAAATGGAGCAGCTATATGCTGCACCCTGCTGCTTACCAAAAGGTGACACTATACCTGCTATGGACGTTTGCAGAGACAGAGAAGGATGCCTCGTCTAAACATTTTATTTTTTACGCATCACACGTTCAGTACATGTCTCATTTGTGTTGTGTTCCTGTCACGTGTTGGCGATTTTATTAAAGTGAATGCAACGTGCCTATTTCTGCCGCTAATATGCACACCATGCTTGATGCACAGCAGGCTTCATGGTTATGGGCAGATCATTTGGGAGCTGGACTGAATAATGTCGGGATGTGTTGACAGACAGATGAAAAGGTGAAAAGCCTGTCAAGCTGTGAATGGCCACCCGTTCCGTGGCTTTTGTGTGCGTTCTGTGTGTGATGATTATAGCCACGGCTGCAGCCTCCTCACAAAAGGGGTGAAGTGCGAATGGACAGTTTTCCTGGCAGCCCATCTCCTCCCCTTTAAACACAGAGTCCACAGCTGCCTCAGCTAAACTCTGCATTTCAGCCTCTCCTGATTCTGCCCCCATCTAAACTGAGCTCATGAAAACATGTTTATTTAAGACCAGAATGTGAGCAGCTACTTTATTGCCAATCATGTGGCAGCAGCGCAATGAATACAATCATGCGGATACAGATCAAGGGCCTCAGTCTCCTACCCTTTAAAACACAGTCTACAGCTGTTCTTGGCTGACAGGATGGGAACCTGATGTGGGCTTCTGCTCTTGTAGCCAATCTGCCTCAAGCTTATGTTTTCGGAGATGCTTTTCTGCTCACCACGGTTGTCCAGAGTGGTTATTTGAGTGACCATAGCCTTCCTGGCAGCTCAAACCCACATGGCCATTGTTCTCGTATCTCTCTCATCAACAACGTTTCCACCCGCAAGAACTGCTGCTCGCTGCATGTTATTTTTTTTGTTTGTTTTTCACACCATTCTGTGTGAAAATCCCAGGAGGTCATCTGGTTTTGAAATACTCAAACCAGCCCAACTGGCACCAAGAGTTAAAGTAACTGAGTTCACGGGTTTTTTCCCATTCTGATGTTTGATGTGAACATGAACTGAAGCTCTTGGCCTGTATCTGCATGCTGTTACATTATTGGCTGATTGGACACTTGTAAGAATGTGTAAGTGCACAAGTAGATAAGACGCATAGAGAATTAGTTGGTAATCCCACTTTCTTATTGGGTGCCATCAGCAAGTTCACATTACAAGCTTCTTTGCACAATTCTGATTTTATGCTCAGATATGGCTCACATTCACCTATAGCTGTCTATCTAAATGTGCCATAGGGGTACTTTAATTTCTTGTGCAATTGTTTCACTACACTACTTGGTATAGAGAAGCCTTCACTTGTCACATATACATTACAGCACAGTGAAATTCTTTTCTTCACATATCTCAGCTTGTTAGGAAGCTGGGGTCAAAGCACAGGGTCAGCCATGATACGTCACCCCTGGAGCAGAGAGGGTTAAGGTCCTTACAGTGGCAGCTTGGCAGTGCTGGGGCTTGAGCCCCTGACCTTCTGACCAGTAACCCAGAGCCTTAGCTACCACAGTTGAGCAACCACTGCCCTATGAACTACCCTATGTATGAAGAACTCAGTAGGTTCCTCCCGGTTTTGCTTGAACAGCTTCCCCTTATATCGAACAAATCACTCATTTCACCGTCCTTCCACTGAATATAGTTACTGCCATTGATGTAAAAAAAGTGTTGAGGTGCATCTTTGCTAGCTAGTTAAATATATCACTAGAAACATGCATGAACTAACATGAGGTAGGTAGCTATCTAACAACCGAGCCAGCTACTAAAACCCCAACGGCGTCTATCATTTAGAACATTTTCAGATTAATTGTATCAATTGTAGACATTTAAAAAAAAGTCATTTGTAAAATAATTACTCTAGTAGTTTTTCACTTATTTACTCTTAATTGAGTTATTTTCTTGATCTTTACTTTTACTCAAGAAAATTATTACTAGTGTAGCAGTACTTTTAGTCAAGCCAGTGTGATTTGTACTCCTTCTAGCACTGCCAGAACCCTGGAGCTGTGACCTGGTGAGGCTACCCTTTATCTGTTTTCAGTTTTGAAGAAAAAAATGGAGCAGGATATAGTGTGATAGGACTGACCAAAATTAAACAGGATGAAACAGGATTAAAAATGTAGCTTCATAATCTTGAACTAAATCCAAGTATGGAAGAGTTTATGGAGCACTATAAGCAGCCCCCGTGACAGCATTCGCACCAACCAGCTGGCCCCAGGGCAGCAGTGCACCATGGGATTTGGTGTGAATAAACTAGAGTCATACATCACTGAGAAGAAGGCTGCAGGAGAAAAGTGCAGGCCAAAAACTCTGGGGTTAAACAATGTAATTTGGATCGTGTACGCACAATTTATTTCAAGTGTCAAAAGTAGTCTCAACTTGTACTTATTTGAATACAAAAAGAGGAATGAACAATAACAAAATAATGTACTTCTGTTTTCTGGACTGGTGTTCTGCTAATCCTGCTGGTGGGTAAGGAGCACACCGAGTTAGTTGGTGGAGTGCCAGGCTACATCTGTAAAGAGTCCAAGTGGCTAAATGGGCTAATTCTTCATGATGACTTCTTAAAATATTGAACAGAAATATACAGAGATCATATGGGAAGAACAGCTGGAGTGAGTTCGTTGTGCATTATTTGCCATGGGCTGGTGGAGACTGAAGCCGTGATCAACATAATAAACAGCAAGAGGGAAAAAGTATGCTAATTGTGATTAGTATGATCTACCAACTAATGCTTT
This sequence comes from Pangasius elongatus, assembly GCA_033441825.1. Lineage (NCBI taxonomy): Eukaryota > Metazoa > Chordata > Actinopteri > Siluriformes > Pangasiidae > Pangasius > Pangasius elongatus. The sequence goes on from JAKKZN010000008.1 coordinate 16,113,727, forward strand.
TATAGGAATATAATCAATGATATCAAAGTGGGTTACCATTACCACCACAAAGCTGATTATTGACCGATAAAGGCATGCGTTTTATTCTTCTTACACCACAGCAATTTTCCAAAGATTACACATTTTCATTTATTCAATAGCTTTTTATCCATTTAGAGTTACATTTAACATTGTGGAAAGTTCGCAAAACAAGTTAGTTCCTAATATGTTAACAGCTATAAACATAGGTTCTCTCACTAGCCTGTCTTTCTTTCTCACTCCTGTAGTTTATAAGGGATAAAAACCACAGCTTGTCATGTTACCGAGAAACCAGAAAGCCCTCTTTCCTAAAGATTTTCCTGTGGTCTGACTGTTAAAGCACTGACACCGGAGACTCCTTCTGAGTCTTCCTAAACATCTAATACAAAACACTACCATATTACCATTTTACCGTTTATTGCTGTATCTGCTATACAAGTCCCTGTGCAAGTTGTCACTTTAGAAACGATTACATAGAGCACATTAATATACAAATATTGGATTTGAATTAGAGCCAATACTACTACCAGAGCTACTGTTATAGAAAACCTAATCACCTTCAGACCAATCAGACTGGAGCACTTTGAGTAATTTCAGAGAAAGGTATAAGAATAAACCACATTGCCACATTACCATCAGGGATGTTATAGAGTTTAAACACACACGAACAATTTTAACACACTTTTATAAAATATCAAGTAGCATTTGCTCACCTTCTTGGTTAGCTTACATTGTGGGAATTTTAAAAAAAAAATGGTTCAAAGAAGGAATTAAGATTCCCAAAATAGCATTTCTGTATTGTTCACAAAACAAATGCTTTAATAATTGTTTTTCTTAACAATGTTAACAGAATGTTGCTTACACAACCTAAAAAATATGAATATTATGGAAACCTAATGCTCACATTAACATTACCAAACCTAAAAATGTTGAAGCAACGTTGTAGGAGCTGTCTTGACCTTGGAGACAGGTGGATGTTAACTTGAGTAAAGTCGTTATTAAATAATCCTAATCACAAGGCAGAAACATAGTCAGTAAAAACGGCAAGGTCAAAACCATGAGAAAGCACAGCAATAACGGAAATGCGAAACAGAACATAGCAAGGAAAAAAAAAACAAACAAACCAGAAATAACTGTCAGAACTGACAAAAACTAACTGCTTAAATATACTGAGTAATGAGTGAAAACAGGAAACAGGTGTACACATAAGGGAATAAACCAATGAGAGTCAGGGGTGGAGTTAGGACCAGGAAGCAAAAGTGCATATGAAAATAAAAGTGAATTCAAAACAATTGAGCAAATGAGGTCACATAAAAACATGGACATTTAAAATATTATTGGAGGTAAAAAAAAATCCCAGATTTGTAGTATTTTAGTCATTTGTACAAATAACAAATTGTTAGCTGGGATGAAACGCAATCAACTTTATTATTTGCGTTTAGCAACATAAGTGATAACAGAAGCTAACTTGTTTCATGGACATTCCACAATATTAAATATAGCTATAAACAGATCATTAATTAAAAACTGTAATCATTGGAAAATTGCTGTGGTAGCTATAAAAGGAATAATGCACATATTAAACTTCAGACATCCTGTGTGGTTTAGGGTTTACCCATCATTAATACATCCCTACTCATCATACACTGCACTACAGCTTCCATCTATGGAACTTAGCAGAACTTGTCATTCTGAAAATGGACATCATAACTCATTTTACTGAAACTGAATATACACCAATATCTATAACCATTTTTTTTTTGTTTCAAGATATTGGCATGTCTTCATTATCATGGTGGCCCCGTCTTGCAGGTTGTCAGCGCTGAGGTTTAGAAAGTGGGAGGAAATCTCCTGCAGTTTAGAGGATTAAGGGCTACAAAGTGCCCGCCAGAAGAAAAACGAGGGCCAGCCAGTGGAGTGATACAAGTGAATTAAGAGATTAAGATGGTTTATAAAGACAGATTACAAAGCTATAGGGGTTTCTGAATGGGAAAGACAAACCCTGAGATGGGATAATTCCCTTGTACTTTTCTCTCATGGATAGGCTATTATTTCACATCGCACTCTCTCGCTCATGAATCGATTAGTAATGGACACCCAGACTGAGACTTTGGCCTCAAAGAGGGCTGAGAGATTGAATGCGAAATAGAGACGACAGATCGAGATAGAGAAAGATAGACAGGGTGAACAGAATCAGTTTTGTGGTACTGTTACACTATCTATGTGTCTCTGAGTCTCTGATTGCTCCTGTTCCTGTGTAGACTACACATCCAACATGGCTGTGAGGAGAGATTTACGGACATCATCCCAGCACAACAAATGGGATGTGTACAAGGCAGCTGGCTGACATATGAGAATAATTTTGGAGTGGAGAATTTTGATACACACGTTGTAACATGGTGTTTTTTTTATGTTTGACCCCATACTGAGTGTTTGTATGGGGTTATTTTGCATACATTATAGGAAGAAACCCAGCTCAGCTAGTGTGGTACCAAAGAGAACATGTGGGCAAAAGTTGAAAAAAAAAAAAAAAAGCTTTCCACTATAATACCAAATGAAATATGTAATTAAGTTGTTGGATATGGGAATGATCATGTGATATTATACATATTAAATGCGTGTCTAACTAGATGTCTTCTAACAAAATACAGAACAAAAGTCTTTTTTTTTTGTTACCTAGGACAAAAAAATGTCATGTCATCCATCAGATATATCAATTTATCTACCCTATCTTGTCTAAAACAACATTAACAACGAAAATAAAATAAACAGAGAAATACGTGCTCATTTTGCCTGCGCCAAATTAAAAACAAGTCTGCGAGTCAAAAGTGGTAACACAAAGCACTACTACAAAACAAAATATAATCACTTTCAATAGCCATATTTATATCCATGAACGAACCACCAGTGGTTATGCATTAAAACATAACTCTAATTCAGTCATATTAGCTGCTTTGCTGCATTCGTGAGCAAGCAATTTGATGTAGCTGGACCTTCGCAAATTTTAGTTCAATATCTCTAGGTAGAATGTGTAAGTAGTAAATCGGAAGTTACTTGAGATTTAGTCTAATTGGCTGTGTTTTCTGGGAGGGATGGAATATTCTCTCTCTCGTGTCAATCACAGCGACACTAGCCAATTGTGAGTATTTGTGAGCTCATGTATGCGGAAGAGGGCAGATAGTGCTTTCCTCTGAGTGTGTTACGCAGCTTCACATGTCTTGAAGGAAGCACGTGTTTGTGTTCAACCTCTCTGATTGGTAGCTGTCGTATGATAGGTGGGTGGGAATTAATCCAGACCGAATTAGAGAGAAAACAGGGGAAAATAATCTAAAAATATAAATAAATAAACTACAACTGATACAGGCAACAAGAGACCTGCTAGCATGAACGTTCTGGGCGTGGAGAAGCAGTTTGAAATTATGTAGAAAAAAAACCCCAAAAATGAAATAAATAAATAAATAAATAAATAATACAGCCTCTGAAAAGTACCAACATTGGAAAACAAGCCTTAGGAACAAATGAACTGGAAATGAGAGCACATAGTAGGAGGGGTAGATAGAAAGTGCTGTCCGCTGCAAAGTCTCCAAACAAAAGGCCGAGTGCAAGAAGAGTTCCTCCAGCCTCCTTCCCTTCTCAGAAGAACCAGTAAGCACTTTTTCCCTCACTTGAAAAGCTTGCAAGAACTCAACCCATCAGCCCTTTTTTTCCCCCACGCAAAAAAAGCGGATCCAGGTAAAGCGAAGCTCGCGCACAGGATTTCTCCTCCATTTCCTTCCCGTGTCAATCTTGCTCTCAGGATTTTTGTGTTTCTCAGTCTCTGTTTTTATCATGTTTTTCTTCACTGTATATCCACCTATATGGGTCGCTCTCTTTTTCTCTCTCTTTAGAGCTTCATCTCTCTAAATCCCTTCCTCCTCCTGAACCGCCTGTATAATGCCTGGCTGTCAGAACCCATTATACAGGCAGAGTTCAGAAAGATAACTCACTAAGATCACAACATGTCCTTTAAACCCGCCGTTGCGTCTCACATCGCGTTTTATTTTGCTGTAAAAAAAAAAAAAAAAAAAAGGGACAAAGATATTGCTTCCACTTGAACTGTCCCAGTTTGTGCCACTAATAGACTGGTTATGTTCATTGTTTCAGTAATTGGAATACCTATTGTGTTAGATTAAATAAAATCCTTAATTCCTCATTAAATGCGCTTTTTCGACAATAGGATGTGATTTATAATGAGCACTAACAAATAGCCATGTTTATGGAACAAAAGATGAACGTGGTTTAATGATAAAAAAAAAAGGCACTCACAAAGCTGCAGACATCCACGGATGAAGGCAAGGGCACACGCCCACACATGGTGTGTGTATGTGTGTGTGTATGTGTGTGTGTACACTGGTTGAATGGCAGAGCTATTCATGCAACCGGAGTCCCCCACTGTGAGCAGCACTCTCAGAGGGAACTTGAACTGAGACACAAATTACATTTTCTGCACAATTAAAGCAGCGGCAGGGCTAAGTGTGGAGAGAGTGGCCTGCGCCCCTGCAGGCCCTGCTGCTCAGCATAATGGCCATGTGATGAAGATGGCCCCCAGTTAATTAGCTCCTGAAAATACTCATTCTCGCCTCAGCACCACTGACGGAAAAGCGGTAACCTTGTGCGTGCAGACAGGCATCTCTCGTCAGACCTGGTGCGACAGCCCGCAGACCCGGTTACACCGTCCTTTCCACTGAGTGCCAGGTTCATGTTCCATTAATTAGCGAGTAATTAACGTTCATTAGTGTCTCTCCTAAAAGAGGAACAAACATATAAACAAGGTGAAAATGAACAAGGGTGTTCTGTGTTCAAAATATTCGATGTAGCAATATATTAGAGACATAACCAAATATGAATACGTTATTCAGAATAAACAGATAATGGAATATAAAGGAATACAAATACAGATGCAAATAGGAGGTGCACTATTCATTGCCAGAGAGATGCACATCTGGTTGAGTCTGGAGATGTGCATTGGGACTGCGATCATTTTGGGACACAACAAAAAAAAGCAGGGGGAACAGGATGTTTTTATTTCATACAAGACCACAAAAAAGACCACTTTTCTTAATGTAAATGTGATACAAGCTTAGTAACTGCCTGGTCAGGGGTTTTGGTGGTTTAAATTAGATTACTATTTTGTTTATATTTTGGGAATTAAAGCCAACTAAAGTTGCTATTAGTAAAAGAATTAACTGCATGAGAAGGATTTAAAAAAATCTGTAGTTGAAACTAGTTATGAACTTGAGTGATGTAGCTGTGGTTGAGGAACTGTCAGAGCCAGACTTCACACACCGCTGACACTGCTGATATTTCTACTTCTGGGTATTTCCAGTGTTTTCTGGAGGCAGTAGGGTTCATAGTGGTAGAGTTCTTATTTCATTTAATTTAATTAAAATAAAAAAAAGGCTACACCCACTTCAGGTTTAAATCCAAATACACACATGGATATTTGTAGCACTAAACAGATACAGATATTGGTTTCTAATGTTTTAATTTAATTTAGATTAACTAGATTAAGGTTTTAATTTGACCTGAATGAAACCTTCCCTAGCAGCACTAGGCTTCATTCTGTAATGTCTAATGATATTGGAGACATGTGTTGAGAGGGAGTTTGGTCCATTCATCCACTTTATATTCTCAGATTTGCACATGTGGACTTCCCTCTTCAAATTAGACAAATTAGAGGTATTATTTACTCATTTATTTACTTGAAGTATTGTCAATGTTCATGATGCCGTCAATCTTCACAAAAGCTCCTACACCACCTCCAAAGTATCAATGATCCACCAGCATATTTTACATAGTAAAGCTGATTGTGGTTAATGGTAATATTTAACTGTTTATGTATTTTTAAATGCATTAACAGAGTTGTGCAGGTGAACGACAATATGTCGCTTTGGTTTTGAAAGATGTTTGGTTTCTCCATGGCGATGGATGACAGATTTGACACTTTATTTAGTTTGCATGCTCTTTAGGGATGTCACTGATTTTGCCACATATAAATAAAATTGTAAGAGTTGCACTCAGTTACTAAGTTGTGTGTTTATTGTATGTAATCATTTTGCCCATTCTTGCAGGTGCCAATAATTATGGAATTGACAGATCTGACACTTTGTAGCATGGACGTAAACACAATAAAAGTTGTGACTGCATAAATATTCACCCCCAATGCTGGGAAACCCCACAATTATTTCTGGTGCAATCAGAAATCACCATCAGAAGTCACATGACTGGTTAAATTTTATGCTTTTTTTTTAATATTATTGTATGTAAAGAATTTTGAAGCTACTGTATCTTTAATATTATGGGCTATTTTGTGTAGGTTAATAACCTACGGCATAATCCTCATTAAATCAGTTCCCGGTTATACCACTACAAAATGCAGAAAAGTTCAAAGCGGGGTGTGAATAATTATGCAGGGCGCTGTGTTCCACTTTTAATTCTCTTCTGTCTCAGGTCTCAGGTGTTAAGGTGGAAGGAAAAGAAATTGGATATTAAAAGAAAGTCATTCAGAATAATGATCTGGATTACACTTCTGTAAAAAAAAAAAAGTCACACCAAAAGAGAAAAATTGGTATTTGTGCCAGATTTTATAGAATAGTCCTTTCTTATTTATAACTTCATTTATTTTTGCTGTTTTGAAATCCCTTTCATATTTGACCCATATATTTAAAGATAGATGTATATTTAAGGGAACTACAAAAATCCCATCAAAAATGTTACCATTATATGGAATGGATTTTGTGAGAGAAAATGATGATTTTATCGAGTGTGATGAGAACAGAAATGTCTAAATAATCATGGACTGAAAGCTAGGGAGCCAAAATGGTTCTTCTACGACACCTTTATGTTTACGAATGCAGTACATATACTACACAGCATGCCAATATTTCTATATAAAGTATAATTTTCTCTCTCTCTTTTTTTAATCCCACTCATCTTGTTGGCTCACGCTTGACATTGGCCGATGGCTCCAGGCAATATTTTTGTCACTCAAATATTTTGGAAAATAATACTACCCACTTCTATTTTTCAAAATCTATTAGTGGTCTTTACAGCAGTGGTGAAAGCTTCGTGTCATCGCATGAGTGATTAAATACCATGCTGCTCTGTTATTTCCAAAATATTGACTAGACATAATGGTAGAAGGAGCTCCAGCCTTTTCATCTCTTCTTATCCACTTGAAGCCAATTTTCTCAGTCACTAGGCTTCACTTTAGTCATCTGAATGCCTCAGAGCTCCCTGGAAGAGAGCAAAATGACCTACCGCTGTTGTTCAAAAGCATTCGAACATAGTGCATGGAGTGTCCATAATGACTATCTGAATTTAGACAGCTAGAGAGATGTCACTCTGCCATATTGTCCTCCCAATCCCAAATTGTGCTTGACATCTACAAAGAGTGGGGAAAAAAATCTCAGACACAAAGTGTGCGCAACCTGTCTGTTTGGAGTTCTTATGGGCTGTCATTAGGAACTAAACTCATTTTCATGCCTCTAGAATATATGGACAGCCATCCATATATATGGACAATATATGGATGGCTGGACAAATTAGTAGCATAGGGTGGCTAAGACAAGCGGATTTCATGTCTGGGCTTTTTTCATGTCCGCCTTAGTTCCTACTAACTTTCACAAAACTCAAATTTACATTTGGTATGTACAGTATATGTAAACGTAATGCACTTTATGGTGATCAGCTGCACCTCAATGCTGTATCTATAGCATGTCCTGCCTAATCCCACCTCCTGCTGCACTACACACATCGACGATCTGCTTATCGTAGAATGATTTTTACTAAGCAGATTGATTAGCATTCGTAGATGACTAAATCAGGAATACATATGTACATGGAAATACTGGCAAAC
>JAKKZN010000008.1:16121741-16142748 GCA_033441825.1 Pangasius elongatus
TGTGTGTGGTTTGGGGTGTCTCTTAATTTCATATGTGAGTCAAGGCAGGTGACAGAATACTTTTTGTTATATATATATATATATATATATATATATATATATATATATATATATCACTGCTCACTTTAATAGCAACACCTGTACACCTGCTCATTTATGTTGGTACCAGAAGGGCTGGTTTGTGTGTTTACTAAACTGCTGATATCCTGGTGAATTTCACACACAACACTCTCTAGAGTTTACACATAATGGGACAAAAAACAAAGGCCACTGAAACAGTTCAAAGCTTACAGATTACATTTACAGACCTATCCAGGAGCAACATCACTAATTCTATGTCAAGCTTTATTTATTCATCAGTGATAAAACTGTCCATTTTGGAAATGTCCATTATCCTAGTGTTATTTCATTTCATATCTTTAAGTTGTATTTTTTCCTGAAGCACATGATGATTTTTGCTAACACAAGAATTATCTTGCTGCACTGAGAGCTTGCAGACTTCGGCCATGTTTCTTTTCTCTCCCAACCAGCTCTGGTTGGGGCAGAGTGAAGTGGGGGCGTTGGGGAGTGTCTATCAAGTGACTGACATGAGGCCCATCCAAACAATTCTGGTCTGGATTGAAGTGCATTTGCAGTTTTGTGAATGTGTTTTTTCTAGCCACATAATACACTTGTGCATTTTACCATGTTCTGCATATTTTCCAGGGTATTTGTACATGTAAGAAAAAAAAAATCAACTATTGCACCTTTAAGGTTAGGGTTTGATTTAGGTGTAGTATAGCATTAATAATTAATATCAATGGAAGATCCTCGCAAATGAAGTAATACAATTTTGTGTGTGTGTGTGTGTGTGTGTGTGTGTGTGTGCGTGCACACATGTAAGTCAGTGGAGCAGGGTCTCATTGTTCCTTGTGTAGCCTTGGCTCGATACGCTGACACTGCAATGTTTGGAATGGCCAAATGGTGTCTCCCACAAATGACCTCATTCATCCTTGGCCTCTCACACCATTAAACTACATGGCCTCATACCTACAATATACACACACTTACTGATAGGTACAACACTGGCTCAATCACTGGCTTATATTGTGAGGTTTATATATTTATGGAGTTAGCTGTATGTGGTATCCTGAGATTGACAGTGGATGCATGTGGTTTCTTTAGAGTGCTAGGTGGTTATATACACTTGACACGCCTAAAGAAGGTATGTGTGTGTGTGTGTGTGTGTGTGTGTGTGTGTGTGTGTGTGTGTGTGTGTATACGCATCCTTTGAGGATATGCTTGTTGCCTCTACAAATTTTTCTTCTAAGTTTAACTGTGATTGTACTCAGTATATGAGGAAAGTGTTTGCATATCCAAGAGACCTAGGGCAGCATTAAAGGAGCTGCAGGAATATCTGGCAAGTGCTGGTCACTCCCTGCATGTGACAGCAATCTCTCCTATTCTTCACATGTCTGGACTATGGGGTAGGGTGGCTAGATTGAAGCCTTTTCTCATGAAAAGAAACAAAAAAAATAAACATCTAGCACTCTATCACCCGAGCTCATGTGGCAAGGCCCAGATCACAGGCCTGTCAGAGCCAGATCTAAATCTTATTAAAAGCCTGTGGAATGACTTGAATAGGGCTGTGCACGGGCATCTCTTCATAATTTGATAGATCTGGAGCATAAGTGAAATAAAATAACCAAATCAAGATGTACATTTGTAGATTCTTATCCAGAAAGACTGAGTGCTTTTCTACAAGCAAAAGCTGTTTTAACAGAGTATTATTCGAGCGGTGTGCACACGTGTGCATTACACACTCAGATCAAACACAAGTTTCTTTTTCTTTTTTCTCTAAAATATTTCTTTTTGTTTTTTACTTAAATTTTATTGGTTGCTCTATCACATTTTGAGTATGAAGAAGAACTGACATGATTGATCTTGGTTCCAGTTTTTTACATCACAAAAACCTGAAATTTTAACAGGGGTGTGTAGACATTTTATATCCACTGTAGGTAGTTTCCCCTATTAATATGCTTCTTAACGGGGAGCTTCTTAATGAACAGTTTACAGCTTTGAACCCTTTTATATATTGTTTTATATATATTTATATATAAGTAGCAGATGCAACATTGTGCCAGTAGCATATATTTGATTATTTGTTTTACTTGGATTTTTCACCCCTCATTTGCTGTGAATGTAGGTCATGTAGGATACTGATTTACCAAAGCAGGTGTGCATGTTCCATTGTTGAGTAAGGACTAATTAGGATTTGCTGAAAGATAGGAACAGGAGAAAAGAAAGGAAAGAGAAGAGGAAGAAACATGAGAGAAAGGCGGTGGGCCATGAAAACAAACGCATAAAGCATCAGGCAGAAACAAAGCAGGATTCTCTCAGTCTTCAGTCTCCTTAGAGTGTTGTCATAATCAAATATATGATAAAGTCTGATTAAAATATTTTACCATAAAGAGATTTCTTATACCTACCCTGGTTCATTATTCTCATGCATGAATTGTGTTCATTACACAGATTGAGAGAAAATAGAGAAAGAATGAGAGTCAGGCACTGATGAGGAAGACTGTGATCAATCTTGATGGCTCTTTACTACTTCGAGGCTCATAAAGAATATCAAGCAAACATAATGAGCTATCCTTCTCCTTCATATCACAAATTTACATACGTATGGAGCAGCCGGCTCTGTGCAGAGAGCAGAGCTACATTGTATAATACACTTTGTTAACCACAAAACATAACGGCACTTGTGTCACACTCAAGGCAGTTGAGCGGCATGCGCACACACACATACACACACACACACAGAATCTTTCTGTTTAGCAATGTCTTGGTGAGGGGACATGCCATTTTGCTGTTGAGTGTGTGTCAGTTGTTGTGTGTCGCTGTCATGCTGGGTGGTGAGTAAACACATAGTATCTGCTTTGTGGTATGTAAATAGAAAAAGGCAGCCCTGTGAAATAGAGGGAAAACAAATTCATTCCTAGAGGCTCTTTCAGCACACCCTCAGCCCTGCAAGCCCCTCTTTGTGTTTTCTGAGAGATTTCTGTGGGTCAGAGATGACTGTATTTTTACAGTTATATCATCCAGCATTTCTACAGCAGTATCATCATTCTGAGCCACTGTCATATTGCATTTGCTGGTTACAGGGCATTCACTAAAATGCTTAACACACTGCCTCTATTGTAAGAAATTATCACTCTTATGTGAGCCACTTTTTGCTCTTATTATGGTATGATAATAAGTCTCAGGCATGCATTTCTGTGTATCTGCTCATTCTCAAAGAACTCCTTCATTGAACATTTCTGCATTCTCTCTTTTCTGACTCCCTTTACTCAGCTCATGACTGTCTTGTTAATTAGAGCATGATTTGTATAAATTTTTATTTTGAAAGCACATAAAATGTTAGAAATCAGATTAAAGAAAGTTGTATGTTCTAAGCATTATACTTAAAGGTGCTATAGAATCTCAACCAGTTCAGCTGTAACTCTCTTGATCCAGCAGACACACCAGATGATTCATTAGGTCGGTTGTGTCTCTCCAGGTCTGAGTATTCGAGGGGCTCAGGAGGAGGACCCTCCCGATCCTCAGCTCATGCGTCTGGACAATATGCTGCTGGCAGAGGGGGTGGCTGGCCCGGAGAAAGGCGGTGGATCAGCTGCTGTGGCAGCAGCTGCAACAGCATCGGGAAGCCCTACTGACAACTCCATTGAACACTCAGACTACCGGGCCAAACTCTCACAAATCAGACAAATCTACCACACAGAACTGGAGAAGTACGAACAGGTCAGGGTTAATTCAACAGCTCACACACCAGACACAGAATTTTGCTAGAATTTTGTTTTGCAAAGTGAAGGTGTCAAAGATAAATAAAAACAAATATATTCTGTTAAAATCCCAGGCATCATGAAATTCAGAATTAAACACAAAACAGGCTTAGGTTATACCATACATACACTATGCAGCTCAAAGAATAGTAGTTGGATAAAGCATTTCCTCTGTGTCTGAGCTATTGCCTGGCACCTACTGACTGTGGTTGACTGTATGAATGAAGATATATAAAAAGGAGACCATCTATATGGCTTTTAACATGTACAGTTCTCTCCAAAAGTATTGGAATGGCAATGCCAATTCTTTTGCAATACACTGAAGACATTTAGGTTTGAGATCAAAATATGATCAAAAGTATTGGAATATGTGAATGGCAGGTGTTTCTTGTTGCCCAGGTGTGCCCTGTTAGCTTGATTGTTTAACAATTAAAAGCTATGAATGCCTATGAAGACTGAATTTGTTGTCAAACATTATAAACCAACATGAAGACCAGAGAGCTGTCTATAGGAGAAAAGCAAGCCCTTTTGAAGCTGAGGAAAGAGGAGAAATTGATCAGAGCCATAGCACAAGCATTGAGCATAGCTAATACAGCAATTTGGAATGTACTGAAAAAAAAAAAATAAACCATTGTACTAACAACCAGACATCAAACAGGTTGAAAATAACAGCAATTTATGACAGAAACATTGTGAGAGCTGTGAAGAAAAACCCAAAAACAACAGTCAGTGACATCAGCAACAACCTCCACAGTGCAGGGGTGAAGTTCTCACAACCAACCGTTCAAAGATGACTTCGATAACAGAAATATAGAGGCCTTGCCACAAGATGCAACCTATTCATCAGCAGTGAGAATCGGAAGGCTAGACTGTAATTCGCAAAGAAATACAGAGATGAACCAGAAAAATGATGGAACCAAAGTGATGGAAAGGCCAAAGTGTGGGGAAAGAAACGATCTGCTCATGATCCAAAGCATACAAGCTCATCAGTCAAGCATGGGGGAGGTAGTTTCAGGGCTTGGGCTTGCATGGCTGCTTCTATAACATGCTCTTTATTGATGACTGGAAAAGCTAAAAAGAAGAATGCAACAGTCTGGTGATGTCAGTGGGTTGCCAGCTTGATGCAAGTGTTGCAAGCAGCGGATTTGCAACCAAATGTGTTATTTACTTTAAGACTATCTGTTCCAGTACTTGGTCACCTAAAAATTGGGTGGTCTGGCACCAAAAGGTGCCATGTTCTAAGCTGTTTAACACATCTAAACATACACATTAGTAAATGAAAGCTGAAATTCTTCTCATATTCATCTTTTGCTCTCAAACCCAAACGTCTTCAGTTTGTAGCAAAAACAAAAGAATTTGGATTGCTGTTCCAATAATTTCAGAGGGGACTGTATATGATCACAGGTATGGTACAGTATATGGTTGTCATAAGCACAACTGTCATACTGTAGGCCCATGGAGTTTGACAAACATAAGCAGACAACCAGGATGCCCCCTGCTACTGCTTAGCGGAAGTGTCAACGAGCAAACCTGAGCAAGCATCTCCTGTTTTATGGTGACATTTGTCACAGTCTGATCTCATAAATTATTTTTGCTTTGAAGGCCCAAGTTGTACAGACTGCCTCACTAGGGAACTAAATTTGGAATGGGATGTTCAGAAAGCACATATGGGTGTGATAGTCAGGTGTCCACAAACATTTGTCTATATATTTGTCTAATGTATAATAAGTGATTTTGTGAACTACTGCTTTCACCAAAAGCTGTTATAATTCTGTGGAACAGTAGCCATGCAAAGTCAATGCTAATGATTGCATTTTTTTTTTTTTTATCAGCCCACAATTTTCCCAAGCAAGTTGCATTGTCCTTGGCTCCTTTTTAATGGTCTCTGGAATGCAATTAAATTAGAGACCTGCTGGGCAAGTGCAAAATGGCAGTTCACCATTTTCATTTATAGATTACTTAATTTACTAGTCTGCTCAAGTACTCAACTCCACCACAAACAGCACAAACTTTTCAAGAGCTGATGCTTTGAACTCTGATTGCAGTTCAGTTGAGTGCAGTCAAGATGATAGGGTTCAGCCCCAGAAATCTGTGAAGAATAATTATTGCATGTGTATTCACAGAGCTTAAACCATTTATAAAAGGTATAATAATCTATAGCATAATCTATATTTCTTTTTTTTTTTAATTTTACTGCGTAAATAATGTCAAACCCCAAAGCTAGACAGATACACTCAGATACACTATATTGCCAAAAGGGCCTTTCTGAAATGTTGCCACAAAGTTGGAAGCACAGAATTGTCTAGAATGTCTTAGTATGCTCTAGCATTAATATTTCCTTTACCTGGAACAGTGGGACCTAGCCCAAATGTGTCCCAGCATGACAAGGCCTCTGAGCACAAAGTGAGATCCATGTGTGGAAAGTAGTTATAGCAGCAAGGGGGGGGCAACTCAATGCCCATGGTTTCGGAATGGGATGTTCAATACTCAGGTGCCCACATTTGGCCATATAATGTAATACCAAATCACCACGGTTGAAACAAAGTAAAAAGCTTGAAGTCCAATGGCTCATTTCCAAACTTAAAGAACTAGCTATCAGCTACTTATAAAAATTCATAAAAATTACAGTTAAGATTCTCTGACCTCTACCCCAGGCATGTAACGAATTCACAACCCATGTGATGAACCTGTTGCGGGAGCAGTCACGTACACGGCCCATCTCACCCAAAGAGATTGAACGCATGGTCAGCATCATCCATCGCAAGTTCAGTTCCATCCAGATGCAGCTCAAACAAAGCACCTGTGAAGCTGTCATGATCCTGAGGTCTCGCTTCCTTGATGCCAGGTCTGTTTTTGAATTAAGCATTTTAAGTTTGACCTGCAGAGTGCATCTGACCTCTGTTTGTCACTGTCTGAGTTGAAGTAAACTACAGTCCCCCATACACACAGGTATTTGTTGCTGAAATTATGTAAATGACAGGAAGACATGGCAGTGCTCGACAGATAGCCTGAGCATTGCCAAGCTATGCACCTTAAAGCGCATTAGATTTCTGCAGTGAGAAGATGAAGTCATTTGTGTTTGCTGGATAGGAGGCCATCAGCATGCACTCTAGATTACAGTAATCACAAACAGTTGGTGCAAATGTTAGAGAGGTCAATAGTAAGACAGAGAGAGACAAATAGTGAATAGGTGCAGTGCTCAAATGCTCATATGTCTCCTGGCCATAGCTGGTGCTCATTTGAAAGGCCTTAAACAAGGTGAAAGTAAAAAGCCAGTGTCTTATCACTAGTGAGCCTGAGGCAAGGAGAAGAGAAGCAGAAGACAGAAAAGGCAGCATTGAGAAGAGACAACAAAACTAAGCACAATTTATTCAGTCAGTTCAATCAAGGAATTAAGCAGTGGAGCAGTACTCAGCTGTACTCAAGCTGTGATGCTAGTTTTTTCTCTATTATAATGAGATACACTCATAATCCACTTTAATAGGAACACCTGTACACCTGCTCATTTATGCAGTTATCTAATCAGCCAATCATGTGGCAGCTCCAAGATCTCTGTGACTTTAACTTTGGCATTGTTGTTGGTTCTAAATGGGCTGGTTTGATTATTTCAGAAATTGCTGATCCTGAGATTTTCACACACAACAGTTTCTAATGTTTACACAGAATGGTGCGAAAAACAAACAAAAAAAAACATCATGTGAGGGGAGAGTCTGCAGACTGAAAAACTTTGTTGAAGAGAGAGATATCAGAGGAGAACGACCAGACTGGTCTGAGCTGACAGGAAGTCTATAATAACTCTAATAAGCACTCTTTAAAAGCATCTCAGAACACAAAACACATCAAAGCTTGAGGTGGATGGGCTACAACAGCAGAAGACCGCATCAGGTTCCACTCCTGTCAGCCAAGAACAAGAATCTGAGGTTATCATGGGCACACACTCACTAAAACGGGAACATTTGAAGACTGTTTTTCTAATTTTCAGCTGTCCAGTTTGGGTGAGTCTGTGCCAATGATAGCCTCAGATTCTTGTCCTTGGCTGACAGGAGTGGAACCTGATGCGGTCTTCTGCTGTTGTAGCTCATCCACCTCAAGGTTCGATGTTTTGTGCATGCTGAGATGATTTTCTGCTCACCAAAGTTGTAAAGAGTGATGATATGAGTTACCATCTCCTTCCTGGCAGCTGGAACCAATCTGGCAATTTTTCTCTGACCTTTTATAAACAAGGAGTTTCCACTCACAGAACTGTTGTTCACTCAATGTTTTTTGTTTTTCACACCATTCTGTGTAAACTCTAGAGACTGTTGTGTGTGAAAATCCCAGGAGGTCAGCAGTTTTTGAAATACTCAAACCAGCCCATCTGGTATCAACAACCCTGCCACTGTTAAAATCACAGAGATCACACTTTTTCTCTGTGCTGATGTTTGATATGAACATTAACTGAAGCTCTTGACCTGTATATGCATGATTTTATGCATTGTTTTGCCACCAAATAATTGGCTAAATGGATAACTGCATAAATGAGCAGGTGTACAGGTTTTTACTATTAAAGTGGACAGTGAGTGTATACACAAATGTATTTTAATTCCTCCATCAAAGAAAGAGAGAGAACAGGTAAGCAACTAAGAGAAATAGTCTCCACGAAACACTGCACATTTGAACTTGTCCAGTAAACTAAGTGTGTGTGTGTTAGTGTAGGCTCTTCCAAGTTCAAAAGTCCAGTGTTTTTTTCTCATGAACTCCTCGTCCCCTCATTATCCTTTAGTTCTCTGGGTCAGACCTTTTTCTGTTATTTCTGTTATTCTTAATAATCAACGTCCTCTTCTCTTCTTTCCTCACCCCATCCCAGACGAAAAAGACGTAATTTCAGCAAACAGGCCACAGAGATCTTGAATGAATACTTCTACTCCCACCTCAGCAACCCCTACCCCAGTGAAGAAGCCAAAGAGGAACTGGCTAAAAAGTGCAGCATTACAGTATCCCAGGTGAGACCTACCATTCCATTTACTTTCCTACTGGCCTAAACATGCAGACAGCAAAGATGTACCGAGGTTCAGAAATGGATTGACTAAGCAAAGCCCCCAAAAGCCAAATCAATGTGTTCCTAATAAGTAAATGTATGTAAACAGTAGTGCTATCATTTAGTACCTCATTTTGATCACAAAAAAGATTATCTATGTAGAAGCCTAAATAAGAATGGAAACCATTTGAAGGTTGGCATGGTTCAGAGTGCGAGTTTAAGAATGGACCCAAGAACTTCCCTTTCTTTGCTCTCATCATTGAGCACTGAGTTTTGAGGGAAGACCAACCTGTAGCCATAGCATCCCATGCACCATTGTTTGTAAAATTTCATGTTAGCTGCTAAGCCTTTCAGTGACTATGTGAGAGTATTCCTGCATGTGTGTGGCTGTTTATAAGAGTTACGAAGTAACAGAGGTGGCTGGATGAAATGTCACACCCAAAGTGATTGTCCTACTCCAAAAACACTAAGTTAACATATACCTGAAGGCAGTTGTGCCCCCCTCATCCGTTTCCCCACAGACAAAAATTGTTTTAGCACATGAAGCCACATTGGTGGTCTTTTATGTTGTCTAATGTTAGCCTGCAGGTCCCAGCATGTTCAGAATTTGTTTGTCATGTGTAAATGTCTCTATTTTTTCTGTGGGGAGGGGGTTGTGGAGGGTCACTGAGGAGTCAGATACTGTAAAAGCCATTTTTTTTTGCCTTCAGGGGGTGGGAAGCACCATCACAGTGGCACAGGTATGTCAGACCTCTCCTGTTCCACTCTTGTTTTGGTCTGTTTTTTTTTTTAATCTATATATCTTACACACATTTTGTGCATTAACCAAAACTCAAAATACAACCAGATGTAATCACCACCCCCAGCAATGTAGTTGAACTGACATTCTTTTGAGTTTAGTAAATGTCTTTATTGCAGCATTAAATATTGCATATATGGAAGGCCCATTAGCACAAAGCACTGACCCTCATTTTGTGATAGACCACTTACTGATCTTTTAATCAAATCAGGTTGAATTAGCTGACAAATTCTACCTTGATCATATGTCCAGGTGTATGTTCCATGTTTGTTACACGCTGATAATGGGAGATACCTGTGTTTAATTCTGTTAGAAAATATCTCATGTATTTCAGTGTTATGATCCATACTCGATTATTCTGTGTAGCACAAATATGCTGCCTTCAGAATATCAGGGCCTGGGAACTGTTGCATTGTGGTTTGTGTTTTAATGGCTGTTGTTAATGGCTTTTTTTGTACTGGAGAACTCTTTCCCTTTAAACACCTCCATAAAATGGGGTACCATAGAAACAAGCCAGCCAATCAAAGTACATTAGGAATTAAGGTGGCTTTGACAAAATTCACTTGAAGTTAATTGAAGAGCACACAGGAGGATCCACTGAAAGTGTTCAAAAAGCATTTAGTAGAATTGAGGAACACACTATTTTGAGTATCTTTAATTCAGAAAGGCCAGGCCAGTGGCCAAGTACTGTCATATCAAAACTTCTCCGTTTTTTTTTTTTAATATCATTTTATGTATTGTGTCCAAATACATATGAAGAGTAAAAGTGTTATTTTCTCTAAATACATTATTTACTTGAATAACAGTAAAATGTACCTATAAAAACACATTTATTTATTTATTTATTTATTTATTTATTTATTAGTACATTTTATTAAATGAAGGAATTAATGATTTTATTTCTAAATTTCTTTGCCAGGTCATCATTGTAAATGAGAATGTTATTATTATTAAAAAGCTACTTAAGTAAATGTAAGGTAGACCACACTGTTCAACACATTTTACATAAAACCTGGGATTGTGATGGTCATCTTGTTTATAAGCTGAAGCATTGCAAGTCTCTGCTTTTCTGTACACCACAAAAAATTATAACAATTGAAATATCTTGAATATGGAAAATTTATCAAAGTGTTTCTTATTATGAGATCAAAAATTAATCAAAATCAAAATTAAAATAATCAAATAATATTACACATAGGTTTTTATAGATGCTTTTGCGTATTTCAAGCTTTAAATTTTCTAATTCTGTTGGCAGAATTTTTTTCTTTCTGAAAATAAATATTTCATTAATATTACAAAATTACCTGCCAATAGAACAAGACTATTTCAAGATTCAGATTAGTAACATTATCTAGAAATGTGTTTAATAAACGTATATTTGGTTTATTGTAATCTTATAATAGGAGATACTCAATTTGACTATATTCAAGATATTTTCACTTGGTAAGATGTCATTTTTAGCAGTGTAGCCATTCCTCCTCACGTACAATCTCACTATTTTTTTTGTGTGTACTTGACCGAGTAGCCCTTATTTTATCAGTTTAATTGCTAGCTATAGTGTTTGACACTAAAGTCATACAATTTGAATGATGCTATTATTTCCCTGCAATGGACAATGCTAGGATAGGCACCGGAGCCACTGCGACCTTGACCAGGATAAAGTGGTTACTAAAGATAAATGAACGACTGAATGATTTTATTTCTAAATTTCAAGTCGTTTCTTGTTCTTAAAAAGGACCAACAAAGAGATTGAGACACAGTGTCTCAGTTACTTAGGCAAGGCTGAATTAGTTACATGAAGACAAAGTATTATTTGTCACTTGATTCCCATTGTTATTGATGTTAGTGAATGTAATGGTGATGATGAAATTTAAACATTGGTACATGTAAGCACATCAAGGCAACCTCTCTATTCAGCCAAGTGAATGTGTGCATGTGTGTGTATGTGTGTGTGTGAGATGTCCATGCCTTCAAACAAGCACCATCATGGCTGCTCCGAATTCAAATTCAAATTTTATTGGACACACACACAACCATACAGAAGGGCCTTATGAGATAATCATTAATGTCATTTGCAGTCTGAGTGAGCAGGAGTAGAAGTGAAAATGTTTGGCAGTAGCCAATTAGGTTGACTTCTTCGACTATGATACTCCTGAGGTTAAAACAAGCGGTGCTTATCAATATTTCAGCTTATAAATGTAGCTAAGCAGTGAGGTAATGTGTTAGCAATGTAATGCAGTAATATTTATTATTCCAGTCAGATAAACACTACACTCCTGGGCAAAAAAAAGAAAAAAGAAAAAAAATACTAAGATATTAATGGTCTTAACAACAAACCATTGGTCAGGCAATTAGCAGAAATTAAACAAATATGGTAGATCTCTCCCTGCTCTATCAATTCTGGTTCCATTTATGAGCTTGTTATCAGGCCCTGCACCAGGTGTGGCAGATAACCAAATAATGACTGATCTTTTAAGAAATAAAATACCAGAAGATATTTTTGGAAAATTTTCTATACCCAGACATGTGTTAGTTTGATTTTTACATCAAACATTTTAATCATTATCATGATTTTACCATACTATATAAGTCAATTTCCCTGTTTATAGCTTTTCCTCAAAAAGCAGAAGTAAACGAGCAAATAGTAGCACAGGAGGTCTCAGGAGTGCATTTGTTTAATTGTTTTTTTCTGACCATGATTTGTTGTTAAGACCATTAAAAACATAATATTTTGCCATTTTGTGCTTGGCCCCCTGCCCAGGAGTGTATTACATTTTTTTTTTAATTATTCAGCTGATTTTTATTTTTTATTATCCAACCACTACTGAATCCACCTATGACAGTTTTATTTTCCTTGTATGTTGGTCATGTTGTATGAGTTCCTTAAGAAAAGCTGAATAAATCTGATGTTATATAAATCTATCCTGTTCCCTTGCAATAACTTTAGCAGAGTATGTATGAGCCAAGAGCCAATCATGAGAATGGCAAGCTGAATTATTTATTAGAAACCCATTGGTTCCCCTCTCCAATGGGAAAACAAACCTGATTTTGGGTTGCAGACATAGAGAAATAATGCATTACCTGAACACTGTCCTAATGCCAGTCAGGTGTACAGCAGAAGTCATTCAGCTTAGCGGTCAGTGTTGCATGCTGTACTGATCAGTTGGTTGAAAGTCTGAAAGTGTCTGTCTCACACACACACTGGATGAAGCCAGTAATGTAAGACTGTAATGTACACTCCTGGGCAAAAAAATGGTAAAATATTAAGCTTTTAATGGTCTTAACAACAAATCATTGGTCAGGAAATTAGCAAGAATTAAACAAATGCACTCCTGAGACCTGCTGTGCCACCATTTTCTCGTTTACTTTTGCTGCAGTGAACTGCTTGGGGAAAATCTAGAAAGAGGGAAATTCGCTTAGATGGTCTTCTTGTTCACAAAGTATAATATTCTTGTATGCAAAGGTAAAATCATATGTTCAAATGTTTGATGTAAAATTCATAATATGCCTGGGTGTACAAAATTTTCCAAAAATATCTTCTGGGATTTTTTTTTTCTTAAAAGATTAGTCATTATTTGGTTATCTGCCACACCTGATGCATCAAGGGCCTGATAACAAGCTCATAAATCAAGATTGATATAGCAGGAAGAGATCTACAGTATTTGCTTAATTCTTGTTAATTTCCTGACCAATGATTTGTTGTTAAGACCATTAATATCTTAGTCAGGAGTGTAGTGGTCATCTGATTTGAGGATAGCTGGACAGCGTTCATTCACTTTCAGTTTTCCACATTGTGATTTTGGTGTAAATTTACATTTAAATAATTTGACTTAGATGCTACAAACATTTTTAAGAGTGTGTATTCATTCAGTAAATACCATATGTAAATCCTTTTGTTGGCATTTCATTCTTTTCTGTTGCACAGTTTCCTTAAGCCACAGATATGTTTCCATAAAGATAATTCATATCGAGTTGTCAGTGAATGATTTCCAGTCAGTCTGGAACATAATTTCTGATGTGAGATTTCTTTCTCTTCAGCATATCATGTTAATATATTGGATGTGTACAGGAACTAATCACTGATTTGGCCTTTGTTCACTCTACAGATTCAGTGGACTGAGTACTGGCAGACACATGAATGGCTTTAAAACAAACATGTACAAAAAAAAACCAAAAAAAAAAAAAAACCCACAACCAGACTCACCAAGAATGAGCAATTTAACTCTTCTTTATAAATTATTTTTACTTTTTACCTTTAGATATTTTTCCCCTTATAAGTAAATACAAATTTCAGACATATATTCCAGGCACAATATAAGAGATATTGCTCCATTTGGCTGAATAATTAGAGAAGCCTCCCAGTCTAAAGCTTAATACCTAAATGTGAATTTTACCCTGGCCCTTAGAAGCTCTAAGCAGATTAACCAAAAAGGATGATGGCTATTGCATTCATTATATCTGATTAAACCTTGCTTGTTAGTTTAACCTCTAGGTAAACCCATCAAACAATTGATGTCAAGGCAAATGCCTGCCAACGGTGGGGGTTTTGGTCGAGCGGTCATTAATTTTAATTGCCTAGATATTAAAGATTTAGAAACGCAGTGACATGGTGGGGTAGGACTGATCAGATGCCATGTAAATTCACTCGCTTTGGCATAGCATGGCTGCAGCTCTTCAAGATATTAAACAGGAAATGCAGAGGAGGAAATTAAATAAAGCTTCATTAAAGGGGTTTGGGCTTTCTGCCTGGCCCAGTCAGTGTAGCAATATGACAGGAAAAATAGCCACAGTGACAGGCCTCTGTAATGTATAGGGCTATTAAGAAACAACCCATAATCTCTTTATCATTCCACAGTTATTGCAGTGCAAGCATTGACACTTCTGGTGCCCATGTGACCTACATCTTATTGTTTTCAGTGTGCTCCAGTTTTGTATTATTGTAATAAATGTATGAGGTAAAAGTTGTAGGATGGCACTAATATTTTCTGTATGAAACAGTTTATTGCAAAACTTTATTTATTACTGTAATGTGTGTACTATAAGTCTAAGAGGTCTATTCTTCTAATAAGCAAAACTGAATAATTAAAACTGATCAAGTGTCATTTAAATTGTCTAATTATACTACTAGATTTAATTTCAAGCATAAACCTGACAGTTTTTGTACGGTTAATTCATACTAGACCAAAAACTTCCCTAACATCGAAAATTTTGTCCCATTGCACACCAAGGATTCTATCCATCCTTGAAACAAATATGCCATCTTCAACTGCAGATTGGTGGCAGAGCAGCACTGAGCTCTGCTTCGTCACAAGACAAGCAGTCTCTGGTGTGTTGGTTTTGTCTAGAGACAAACAGAGAGCATGTCATGCTCTCATGCATAATAGTGCACAAGCTCTGTCTGATAATCGCTTAATTAGTCTGTGAGCCAAACGGAAATTACTGCAGGAGGCTAGGGACCATCAACTTGATGGACCCGAACGAAACAGCTTGAAGCGATCACACTGTGCGGTGTGCAGTACCTCGTCCACCTTGACATCTGACACCCTTCCCTTTCCTCCCCCACCCCCCCCCCCCCTTTTTTTTTTCTCCCCCAGGTATCTAACTGGTTTGGCAACAAGAGGATCCGTTACAAGAAGAACATTGGTAAATTCCAAGAGGAGGCCAATCTGTATGCTGCCAAAACTGCTGTGAACGCAGCGCATGCTGTGGCTGCTGCTGTGCAGAACAGTCAGACCAACTCCCCCACTACACCCAATTCTGGTAAGCATCACCGAACCTGAACCATCACCCCCTAATTCTCCTTTCCTGATCTCCTTTCCTGATCCCTTGCACTAGCTTGGCTTGATGAAATGATAGCAAGTTCTCTTCAATTCACTATGGTGCGTTCCACAACATATATGCCACACAAGACAAGTAAAGTTAAGCAGACAAGAAGCTCTTTTTTGTATATAGTGAAAAGAGAAAAAAACAAAATGGTTCTATACTACTCTTACTGTCCCCACTCACCATAATCCAGTGCATAAAGGTGTTACCATTAGAAGATTGACAGCATTTGACTAGTAGCATGATGCAGTATACCACTGCCACTAAAAGAACATATTAAGCAGAAGAGTATGTTGTGGATATGGCCGAGTCCCCGAGGGTTTGTGGGCAAGCGATTTAAAGGGATCCCCTTTTTCTTGCATCCAGGATTCCAGATGAAAGATGAAGAATTTCAGCTGGATTCTGCAGAGAACAAAAACACTCTTTTAACCAGCATGTTTACTGGTACTGACCTTTTCCATTAGCTTCTATCTGTTTTTATTGTCATTGGTACATGATCCCTTATACACTAGTCCATTAGAATAGCAGGTGATACAAAACCCTCTGGAGGGTAGGCTGCTATTCCCATACACATTCTTTGTGTATGTCTTCTGATGTTATTTTATTTGTTTGTATTTTTTGTTTGTTCATTAGTATTTGGGTCTTAGGTTGTATAGTATATAGTATAGAACATACTCTTGGGTCAGTTCCATCTCGTCAATTCTTTTCTCCTTTTAGCTTTTGAGACACTCTAGTTGCTTGCATTTTTTGGCTTTGTGTGGTGTGTGGTTGTAGCTGTAGTATGAATATGTGTGTGTTTGTACGTGTGTGTGTGCCTGTGTAAATCCCCTTCCCTTCCTTACTCTGTGAAGTCATTTAGACACTTACATCTTTCCTTTCCAGGTTCGTCAGGTTCTTTTAACCTCCCAAACTCAGGGGACATGTTCATGAGCATGCAGAATCCGAATGGGGATTCTTACCAAGGGGCACAAGTCGGAGCCAATGTGCAGTCACAGGTAGGCTCTACGTACAGGGACTGGGGCTGTATGCCAGAACAGAGAATCTATTAGTTAGCTAGTCATCCTCAGTGCAGCCTCAAAAAACATAAATTTACAGATAATCACATTCACAAATCTCATTGAATTGTATGCTCTCTCCCGAGTCCCATTTTAGAAAAAGATTATTAATTGTTGATATCTGATGCATGAAGTGGTCATGGACAGACAGTTTGAACAATCCATAATTCCCCTTCAGTGAATTATTTTTATCTTGGCTTATAGTAGCCAATAAAAGCACATTATCATTACAGTTAATAAACTGATCCCACCTCTGGAACAGATCCCATTTTACAGTTGATATTGCAAATGCATTTGGCTCTGACTTACGCTCTTGGGTTGGTATTGAGTGTATGTAACTTTACTTTCCTTTAAGCTTCTGTATTCTTGTATTTGTTTAATTGTGTTTGTCTATATTTGATTTACTTTAATATACATCACATTGTCACCAGAAAATTATTTTCAAATGGGAAGGAGGGTTTTCTGAACTGTGATGATATTGTTAAAGATGATTGTTAAACATCAAATTTGTTTTGCTCTTTTAACATGCTGCATCATGTACGATTACTGACTTAAGAAAACACATCCATGTAATTAATGTGAATATTTTTCTTTGTACAGATCAATCTCTGTTTTTGTTAGGAAAGCTCTGTGCTTTCAAAGAAATGCTGTTTACAAAAAGTAACAAACCTACACTTTGCACAAATTTATACACTTGAAACACATTTGCATATTTCATTTACTATAAAATATAGTCATAGTAGAGAGATAGCTAGAGAAAAAATATAGCAGCTGACCAATAGCCTGACATAAATGTTGAAACAAAGACATGGTTTCATCAGCTCAGTTCAGTTCAATGGCTCAGTCAACGAACTAGCATAAATATCATGCCAAAATGGCAGACCATGAAAAAAAAAATCTTTCTACTGTAGGAATGGTAAGGTTTACTTCACAGAATGGCTCGTAGTATTCAAAGTGCTTGACATTTAGCCTAGACACTTTTAGAAAGGAGATGGCAGAGATAAATAGGCAAGTACAATATTTTTGACATAATCTCAGATGATAAGAAATGCTAACATTCAGATTTACAATCAACTGCATTTAATTGGAAGAGTCATTTGCTTTTGCTTTGCTTCCATTTTTAATTTGATTAATCCAGTCCATTAATCCCTCCACTGTTTAGACCTGAGCATTTAATGTGTGTTAGCACAAAGCATATAAGTGATGTTTCCTGTGTTCCTGATATAGAATCTTGATAGACTTGACTTCCTGTTGTGTCCTCTGCAGGTGGATACCCTGCGCCATGTTATCAGTCAGACGGCAGGATACAATGATGATCTGGGGGGCAACTCCTTGTACAGTCCACATGGCTTGGATGTAAGTGAATTTTGACACACCACAAATAATCTTGAATGAATTTCAACCTGTGTAGGGCTATTGTTGTACATATTAGTGACATCACAGGCTTGATGGAGCTCGCCAACATAAATTCATACACATTCCCCCCCAAAACCATTGGAATGGCAAGGCCAGTTCTCTTGTTTTTGCAATACACTGAAGACATTTGGGTTTGAGATCAAAAGATGAATATGGAAGATCAGAATTTCAGCTTTCATATCCTGATATTTACATTTAGATGTGTTAAACAACTTGTGCCATTTTTTTTTTGTTTAAATCCACCCATTTTTCAAGTGATCAAAAACATAAATGTAAATTAAAAAAAAAAAAGATGTAAATATCAGTAAATGAAATTCTGATCTATCATCTCATATTCATCTTTTGATCTCAAACTCAAATTCATTGGTCAAACTCAGAAGCAGAAGAATTGGCCTTGCCCTTCCAATGATATCAGAGGGAACTCTATCTATACGAGAAAATCAAGCCAGTTTGAAGCTGAGAAAACATGGAAAATCGATCAGAGCCACTGCACAAGCATCGGGCATAGCCAGTACAACAATTTGGAATATCCTGAAAAAGAATGAAATCACTGGTGTACTAACAAGCAGACATCAAACAGGTCAACCAAGGAAAAAAAGGAGTTAATGACCGAAACAGTGTGAGAGCTGTGGAAAAAACCCCAAAAACAACAGTCAGAGACTGTTATCACCAATAAACTCCACAGGGCAGGGGTGAAGGTGTAACAATTCACCATTCGAAGAAGACTTCAAGAGCAGAAATCTGCCATACCACAAGATGCAAACCACTCATCAGCAGTAAGAGTCAGAAGGCCAAATTGGAATTTGCCAAGAAATACAGAGATGAGCCACAAAGTTTCTGGAACCAAGATTAACCTCTATCAAAGTAATGGAAAGGCCAAAGTCTTAAGAAAGAAAGGATCTGCTAATGATCCAAAACATATACGCTCATCAGTCAAGCATGTTGGAGGAAGTGTCATGGTTTGGGCTTGCTGTTTGAGGAACAGTCTCACTAAACTTTATTAATGATGTAACTCATGATCGTAGGAGTGGAATGATTTCAGAAGTCTACAGACACATTCTGTCTCCCAATTTACAGAGAAATGCATTTCAATTGGGAGGAACTTCATCGTGCAGCATGACAATGCCCTGAAACACACAGCACATCAGGGGAAAAAAGTGGAAGGTTAGACTGGCCAAGTCAATCACCAGACCTTAACCCAACTGAGTATGCATTTCACCCCCTGAAGAGGAGACTGAAGGGAGAAATCCCCCAAAACAAACAACAATTGAAATAAGCTGCAGTACAAGTCTGCAAAGGCATCATAAAAGAATAATGCAACAGTTTGGTTATGTCATTGGGACACAGGCATGATGCAGTTATTCCAAGCAAGGGATATGCAAAAAATATTAATTGTTATTTACCTTAAGACTGTCTGTTCCAAATTTTTGCTCACCTAAAAATTGGGTGGTCTGCCACCAAAGGTGCCATGCTCTAAGTTGTTTAACACATCTAGATGTATCTATCATCACAAGTTAATCTTTTGATCTCAAACCCAAATGCCTTCAGTGTATAGCAAAACCAAAAGAATTGCCTTTGCTGTTCCAATACTTTCGGAAGGGACTGTAATAATACATAAGATGAATGTAAAGGCTTCTTAATGCACAGCATGTAGTTTCAATGCAGTGAGTTATTTGTGTACCAGTATTAAAATATTGTGTGGATAAACATTCTGATGTACCAATGATGAAGCAAGTGTATTAAAATACAACTTTTGTGACTGTGTTTAGATTTAGCTCTAGGTACAGCATTTAAGTATGTTAAAGCCTTTTGTAAAAGCACCATAATCACATTAAAACAACTATGTCCATATTTGTTTATTTGTCCATGTGTGATCTTGTTTATAACTAAATAATTCTACAGATGAACCAGAAGGTGTCAGTGTAAACTTCTGTAGAAAGGGACAAATAAAGCATCTCTTTAATGCCCAAAAACATTGATCACACTGATGTACTTTTATTAATTTATTCTTTCTTTTTTCTTTTTCTTTTCCCAGTTTTTTTCACTGTCTCGCTTCTTTTAGTCAGATACTTGTTTCAGATTAACTTGAGGCCACAAAGCTAAACACACATTTTGTCATAACACCAAAGAGCATTATTCTTAATAAAAAAGGAGATATAAAATGAAAATTCAGACAGATATTTACAACTTGTCAGTTTTCTGTTTCTGTGTCTCTTATCTCTCATCTTTTGCATCTTCATTTTCACTTGACATGTGTTTAAATGTAAGGCAATGGCACACTGTATTAAAAAAGTTAAAGGCACATTAAAGGCAAACAGTGACTGCACTACTTTAATAAATGTTTCTGTTAAACCCAAGGCTCACACTAATCTTATTTCACTGAGCTTTATTTTCTTTGATTTATTTTAACTGCACAATAAATAAATATTATGGCTTAATTTCTGGAAGAATATTTTTGGCACCAAATTTTGGTTGATATAAAATGCATTGTAAGGAATTTTACTCAACACTCAATGCAGAAAAAGACTTCCCTGTTCAGCATGCTACATTTAGGAAAACAAATGAAGCCTATGAATGCAGAACAAATAGTAATAATAATAATAATAATAATAATAATAATAATAATAATAATAATGAACAGCATAAAGGATTTCAGAATCCACAACTAGTTACCTTTGCAGGTAGTAAAAACAAGACTTAAAAATACTCACTGTTCTCTTTGGTTTCTAATTGATAGCCCACCAGCAAACCTTGCACCTCTACTTGACATCCTAAAACAAAACATTTACGAGACTTACAGTGATTTTAGAATTCTCTCACTAGTGTTGGGTTGACGAGTGTTCTTGTGTAAAATAGACAAGCACAAAA
The DNA here is from genome assembly GCA_033441825.1 of Pangasius elongatus. Classification (NCBI taxonomy): domain Eukaryota; kingdom Metazoa; phylum Chordata; class Actinopteri; order Siluriformes; family Pangasiidae; genus Pangasius; species Pangasius elongatus. Next base: position 16,142,541 of record JAKKZN010000008.1, read on the forward strand.
TGGGTTTTGACAGCATGTGAATCAAATAAGCCTGCTCCCAGTGCATGTAGACATCATAGCCAACAACCCACAGCTTTTGTAGTGAACTACTAATTCACTGGAGTTGTTTTTTAGAGAAAGAAAAAAGCATTTACAGTCAGGTCTGGAAGTATTTGGACAATGACAGAGTTTTTGTGATTTTGCCTTTATACACCACCACAATGGATTT
>JAKKZN010000008.1:16147100-16157294 GCA_033441825.1 Pangasius elongatus
AGTAAATGTTTGTGTGACTAAACATCAAACTGCTGAGTAGCCTAGAAAGACTTTTTCTTTCTAGGGAGTTGAAAAATTCGGACTTTAAAATGCCAGGGACATATCAGTTTCCAGTGTTGGTTTGTGCCATGGACTTTTGTCGTGGTGCTAAATAACTGAATGCGACACGAAATCAGTACCACTGATCAGTACCATTCTTTTTTTTGACATATTTTTTGTTCCATAGCAATTGCCCCAACTAAACGGTTCTGATGACCCACTATTATATAACATCATGACCATGAAAAAGATGTCACTACTGTGTAGTTCCAATCTGTCAGACATAGCGTGAGGTGTCTACTTGCCAGAATGTGGAGCTGTGCCCACAACAGCTCAACATTTAATTGGATTAAGCCAGTAAAACACTGGTGAAAATGAGACACCAGACAAAGTGTATGCCATTCAATGTCAGAAAAATCTCTGCAGACTTTATTAGTGCAGCAAAAGCCTGCATTATTATACAGTAACACTAGCCAGCTTGTGCTTTTTCTGCTTCTTTTGCTTTGGCAGTATTTAAGTTTCTTAATTTATTTAGCATGTCAGCTAACGTGTCATATGTGCTACTTAGATTGTCAGCAGACACAATATCCTTTGTAAATGGACTAAAGCGTGGTACAGGGAACATTGCAGAAATCACGCAACATCACGACATAACATAGCTAAAGTGAGCCAATCCAATAGAATTTCCAGGGAAGTCATATTTATATTCATAACATTCAATGATAACGCTAACCAGCTAGCTAATATTAGCTAAGATGCCAGGATTTGAAGAGGGACTGTAAGTCATATCGATAATTGTTCATGATCTAACATACGTACTAGCCTCATGGTCTCTGAGTAGAATTTCTAAATTCATAATTAATGTCCAAAATCTTCACTGCCAAAGCTAGTCAGCTAGCTAAAATAAAAGAACCAGATAGCATTTCCTTTACCTCTGTGAATGACAAATACTGATTAAATCACATAACATGTTTCTAAAGTGATGCTTTCAGTACAGAGTGCAATTAAGGTGGATTACGGAAAGGACATTATACATTTTATTGAAGTGATGTTGTCTTTAGTTCATGGCAAGCCTGCGCACTAATAGCTCAAGCTGACAGGCGCCAAACCTCACTCACAAAGCTCCACCTGAGGGCACAGACAATGTTTTAACAAGTTAAGCTGTTGCTGTCCAGATATAAATAAGCAGATATTTTTTTTACCATTTGCTGTGACAGAAGAATGTTTTGACAGAAGTTTTCAGTTTTCACCATCAGTTTGTCCTGTGGTATCCTTTCCATCACACTCCATCATACTGTAACAACGTCTGTTTTTTGTTGAATGTAAAGTTGTAAATATTAATAATGATATTCACTTTTGACCTTCCTGATCAAAATTTAAAATGCAGCTGATCTGTACTACATAGTTTCAAAAGATTTTTCCTTCCAAAATCCTGTCCAAATATCAAAACATAAGTTTAACATATTTTCAACACATCTGTGTCTAGTTAAACATGACATAGAGTAGACATGGTTGTCTAAAGTTAAAGTTAAATAGTTAGTTAAAGTTAGGTAGTTAGCTAGCTAGTTCAAGTTAACATTAACCTGTTTTATTTACTGTGTCTCTTTCCACAGCAAATGATAAATCATCACACCTGCAAATTCAGTCTAATGAAGGGTTTTCTATTATAAACTAACAACAAAGCCTATTCTACAGTACTCACGCAACACACATTTAAACTTGGCTCATAAAGGAGTAATTTAGATGTAGTAGTATCAGCTTGCCAATAAAATAACCAGACCTCTCCAGTGTGATTGGATTATGATTTAAGCACATGATTTCACACTACATTTGAGAGGACATAACAGCACTAGCAAGGACTTAGAGACCAAAGGGCCCTTTTTATACAGACAAAACACACTGTCATCTTTTCAAACTGGCACTTCAGTTCTCCTAAACAAGCCTGAAGGGCAAAGTTGAGCGCCCAACATATACTATGTGTGTTGGTTTTACATAAGATAGACGAGGACTCTTGTGTCCCCGCCCCCCGCTTTAATGGACAGATATGGAGTTGGTGAGCTTGAAGACCTTGAATAAGAGAAAGCCATCACTCAGTGTTCTTGATAACCCTTATTACTGTGGTATAAACCACTCTATGTATTGGACATTGTGTAGTAAATCTTCTGTTTTCTATCTGTCTGCCTGTCAACCTTCTACTGACTATATGGCCTTGGGGATGTGGTTTCACTGTCTCTTTTAGCCAATGAGTGAAAGTGAAATTTTGATCATTAAGCCCTCAACCAGGCATGCTAAACCCTCTAAGTGTTTTCACCACATCAGATGAGATCTTAACTATAATGAGAAGCTGATGGTTCAACTGTCACAACAGAAGAATGATAGGGAATGTCAAATCATACACAAGTGCCAACCGAGGACTGAAAGTTGTTCTGATTCCACACGGGACCCTGACACAGTTCAGACAGTTCAAGTAGGCATAATAACGTAGTAGGGAAGAGGACTAATGACATTCTTTAGTGATAGCCAGTGGCTCCTTTTTGAGATTGTGTTTTGACAATCCGTCAATCTACCACTTACTCTTCCTCCAAAATTCACCGTCCCTCACCTGTGAAAGAGTGAATTCACATATAGTACAACTTTTTCCATTGTTAGTGTTTTGCATGGGGTTTTCAGTATTCGCACTGTTGCTCTTTGTACAAAGTTTTATTGGGCTCATTCCATGCATAAACATTGATGTAAATGCTGCCTTGAATCCACAATGGATTGTATATGTATAAATTCCACAGGTACTGGTGGTATGTAGACTGCAGTTCATGAAGATAAGAAAGAAAAACTGGCTTGGCTACTTCTCAGGTTCTGGTCTCTTTCAAACAAAAAAGTGATAGTTAAGACTGACACAGTAACAAGCTCCTGGTACATAGACAGAAATCTGATAGGGTACTGCATTCAAAATCTCTATGAGCATTTTGTGCATAAAACATAGCCATTCCTTTTTGGTACTGATGTTTTCATAAGCTTGTTTGAATAAAACACAGTTGTCTTTAAAGAAGCTTCTCTAAAAGACTTTACAAGACAGCTCTAGCTCGAGACCTAGAAGAAGAACCCCAAATTCTTTTATCTGTCCCCAAAGAGCCTGTTCTGAAGATTTTCTCTTAATACCATTGCTGCAGAATGAAAATACAAAAAAAGCACAGTGAGGGGTGAGCAACCCAAGCTCATGGGTCCAAAGAAACACAGTGATCGAGAGCATTCCTGCACTCTGACGCATACACCATGGACAGAGTCCAACTAATCAAAATCCAGACACTCCATCCCGCTAACAACCATCACTATAATTTGTTTGTTTGTGTGTGTGTGTGTGTGTGTGTGTGTGTGTGTGTGTGTGTGTGTGTGTTCCTGATCTAGATGAGCACATGATCACACAGGAGAACTGTTTGGATAACTATGAAACTGGAAACAGATGAGACAACAAAATAGCTATTCTTCTGCTTACATGCTGAACATTCTTAGTGCTTTAAGCAAGGATTTACTTCAGTACTCAAACTGAATCTGCAACTAGTTAAGGCTCAAATATTTATAACTCTTATTAAGACAAAAAAAAAAGCTTTGTATGGAGCGCCTTACACTGCACAATCTCAATGATGATCATGTGCTCTTATTTACTGTGCTCAATTCCCTTTCCTAAATAAAAATAAACCTTGCTCTCAGCCAGGTTGCCAGACAAATTATTTCCTGGTTAATACAATAATGTTCATGCTTCATAATCATAAAAATATGGGAAAAGGGGATTAAGAAAAAATCAGTACCACACTAGTAAACGGGATCATGCACTATATTGCCAAATGTTTTGGGACACTCGTCCAAATCATTGAATTCAGGTGTTCCAATCACTTTCATGGCCACAGGTGTATAAAATTAAGCACCTAAGCATGCAGACTGCTTCTACAAACATTTGTGAAGGAATGGGTCGCTCTCAGGAGCTCAATGAATTCAAGCATGGTACCATGATAGGTTGCCACCTGTGCAATTAGTCCATTCATGAAATTTCCTCACTACTAAATATTCCACGGTCAACTGTTAGTGGTATTATAACAATGTGGAAGCAATTGGGAGTAACAGCACCTCAGCCACGAAGTGGTAAGCCACGTAAAAAAATCACAGAGCGGGGTCAGCGCATGCTGAGGCGCACAGTGCGCAGAAGTTGCCAACTTTCTGCAGAGTCAATAGCTACAGACCTCCAAACTTCGTGTGGCCTTCAGATTAGCTCAAGAACAGTGCATAGAAAGCTTCATAGAATGGGTTTCCATGGCTGAGCAGCTGCAGCCAAGCTTACATCACCAAGTGCAATGCAAAGCATCGGATGCAGTGGTGTAAAGCACGCCGCCATTGGACTCTAGAGCAGTGGAGACGTGTTCTCTGGAGTGACGAATCACGCTTCTCTGTCTGGCAATCCGATGGACAAGTCTGGGTTTGACATTTGACAGGAGAACGGCACTTGCCAGACTGCACTGTGCCAAGTGTAAAGTTTGGTGGAGGGGGGATTATGGTGTGGGGTTGTTTTTCAGGGGTTGGGCTTGGCCCCTTAGTTCCAGTGAAAGGAACTCTTAATGCTTCAGCATACCAAGACATTTTGGACAATTTCATGCTCCCAACTTTGGGGATGGCCCCTTCCTGTTCCAACTTGACTGTGCACTAGTGCACAAAGCAAGGTCCATAAAGACATAGATGAGCGAGTTTGGTGTGGAGAAACTTGACTGGCCTGCACAGAGTCCTGACCTCAACCTGATAGAACACCTTTGGGATGAATTAGAGCGGAGACTGTGAGCAAAGGCCTTCTTGTCCAACATACACTCTTCCGTGTTTTACAATCATTAAGACAGTAATTAGCAGCTAGATGTTACTAAAGAAATGTTCAAGATTAGTTAATCATCAAGAAGTGTGACCATCTCTATAAAATCAGAACTGTTGGCAAAAATGGTATTTTGGAGTTCAGGTGTGTCTGCATCATGGCAAGAAGAAATGACATCAGCCATGATCTCAGAGATTCAACTGTTGCTGTTCATCAGTCTGGGAATGATTATAAGGCCATCTCCAAACAATTTAAAAGTCTCCATTCTACAGTGAGAAGGATAGTTTACAGTGAGAAGGATAGTTTACAAATGAATGAGCCTTCAAGACAGTTGTCTACCTTCCCAGAAGTGAGTGTTCCATCAAATTCAGTCCAAGGTCAGGCCATTAAAATTTAAAAAAAAAAATATTTATGTTCATGACAGCACCATCAGAAAAAGACCAAACAAGTATGGCTTTCATGGAAGGGTGCCTAGGAAAAAGCCCTTTCTCTTTAAAAAGAATATGGCAGCACAATAAGGTTTGCAAATTTGCATCTGAACAAACCACAAATGTCCTGGAACAATATCCTTTGGACTGATGAGACCAAGATGGAGATGTTTGGTCATCATGCACAGTACCACATTTGGTGAAAACGAAACACAGAGTATTGCCACAAACATCTCCTACCAGCTGTCAAGGGTGGGGGTGGAGGGGTGATGATTTGGGCTTGTTTTGCAGCCACAGGACCTGGGAAACTTGCAGCCATTGAGACAACAATGAACTCCACTTTATACAAAAATATTCTTGAGAAAAATTTCTGTCCAGCAGCTTAAGTTGGGCTGAAATTGGGTCACACAACAGGACAGTGATCCCAAGCACACCAGAAAATTGACATCTGAATGGTTAAAGGTGATGAAAATGAAGGTGATGGAATGGCTGAGTCAAAGTCCAGACCTCAACCCATTAAGATGCAGTGGTGGGATCTTAAGAGCTGTGCGTAAATGAATGTCTACAAACATTGACGAACTGAAGAAATGTTGTAAAGAAAAGTGGGTCAAAATTTCTCCAAAACAATGTGAGAGACTGATAAACTCCTACAGAAAACGTTTACTTCAAGTTAATGTTGCTAAAGATGGTTCTACATGTTACTGATTTATAGGGTGCACTTATTTTTTCCCCACCTGGTTTCTAAATGTTTGTTTACTTTTCGGGAAAAAATGACTACATATTGAAATCTGTTTTTTTGTTGTCACCTAAGGTTGTTTGTTTATAGGAGTTGATAACTAAAAATAACTAAATAACTAATAACTAAACATAGAGAAATGGAGGAGGGTGTTCTTTCTTTTTCCCATGAGTGTATGTTGTTAGCAGTTGTTGGCAGTTGTAGCTTTGAGCTCTTTTTCGAAACCAGTCTTGAGTTATTTTGACTGCATATTTGGGGTCATTAGTGCCCCAGTATCGCTTGCAGAGAAGCAGCCACATATCATGTTGCTCCCACATCTCCACTTCACTGGGTACGGTGTTCTTGAAATCATATTCACAACCCTTCTTTCTCCAAACATGACAAACTGAATTATTGCTAAAAAAAAAGTTATGTTTTTTGTTATGTCTTTTGTTTAGAAGGAGTTCTGATATGCAAAATGCGCACACAATGGGCCTCCTTTATCAATCTTTTAGTAAAGTTGTGTGTAAATGTTTGCATAAGGCAAACAAACAAAAATTTTCCACCAGATTTACAAAAGATACGGAAATGCTGATTTTCTCGTGCATATGTTGAGCACTTGTAAAGTGAAAAGTGCATTCCCGACACAGCTCATTTGCATCCAGTGATGCCCACAAAACTCCATAAAAATTCAAGTGCACAAGAGTAAAAGCAGAGTAAAGGCAGAAAGGCACTTGTTATTTTGACTCACTTCTATGCAAATAAAAAATATTTAGCAGTGTAACAGCACCTTAAAAGGTTAACTTCCAGAGACAAATTACACAAAAGGTGAATTAGGTGTCAATTAAGTGAGAGACAAGAAAATGGTATGACATTGAAACAGAGGAGGGAACAAAGATCTACACTGTATGTGATCATATCAAGCACGTCAGACAGGGAAAGTGCTATTTTTTAAAAATATTGTTTTAAGTATCTCGGCCAATGTGTACAGTGTTAAAAGAAGATAACTTGGCAAATGGAAAAGATTTATAACCCAGCATTCATTCTCTGAAGAAAATCATACCGGTCTTTAAACATCTTCTGTCAGCTGAGCCATTTGTTTATGGCTTACGGCTTTGTGCAGACAGTCCAGCCCATCCTCCATATGTACAGCAGCATTTCTTTTGTCATAATTAAAGTTTTATTTGTCTTAAATTATGGGATTATGTTGGCTCACTTTCTTTATTTTTTTCTATTCTTTAATTAATGCCACTAATGTAAATGACTGGTTTTCACAAAATTTTCTCAGTGGTTCACTTAGTCCCTGACCTAGTGAATTGGTATGAGGATGTGTTTTTAATACAGACTACTATACAAGGCACTTCTGTAAATTGCTCTGGATAAGGGCTTCTGCTAAATGCTGTAAACATAAAAAAATAAGCAATTTAAACTTGAAATATAATCTATCTATATACTTGCAGTAATCCAAGCAAATTATATGATTTGAAATTGATCAAGTTGAGGTTTAGTGAGGCTTCTAATGTGTAAATTTACACACACTAAGGAGCACAATGAGGATATGAACTTTTTCCAAATTTACAGGATTTTCATGAATACCAAATTTCTTGTGGAAATGCTAATATGAATGATTTACATATATCCAGCTTGATAAATGAGGCCCATTGTGACTAAAATAATTGTTCAATTTACTACAGCTATAGCTCATTATTCAAACTTACTGCCTACAAATTTGCTATTGCATGAGGTGCAAATTGCACTTTAAAAGTCGATGTGAAATGGTGATAAAGGTCACTCATTAAGCTGTCAAAAAGCTAGAGAGTAAATAGGAATTTCAGTAATGAAAATCATGTAGCCTACATCAATAGAAGAAGTTCTTATTAAATAAAGACTCATGTCAGAACATGTAAACAGTTCTGAGGGCATTAATATGGCTGATATGCCATTTCATTAGTAATTGGTTTTAATCAAAAGACTGCTGTATATGGAAGCAATTGTACTATATTCTTTTTTTCTTGTAGTTGACTGTTTTCTATCATATTTAGAAAATTGGCAATGTCACAAATGTTCTATTTAATGTGTGAATTTTTTTGTTGGATGTTAGGAAGACTGATGTTTTCCTGACGTATGTGCTATGACAAGGGTCACAAAAGTAGCCCAGTTGCCAAGCAGTATTAAAGTTCTTCTATGTATTATAGTTTTCCTAAATAACTATTTCATCATAAGCTGATGAAATACAGGAAAATCACACAGTTAGCAACACTGCCTATAAAGCTTTGAGCAACACCATTGGTGCTAATTTACACCTGGAGGGTACAATTACAGTCTTCACTGAAAGTATTGGAATGGCTAGGATAATTCTTTTGTTTTTACTATACACTGAAGACATTTGGGTTTGAGATCAAAAGCCATTCCAATACTTACAGTAAAGACTGTAATTGTACCCTCCAGGTGTAAATTAGCACCATTAGACCAGAATTTCAGCTTTCGTTGTCTGATATTTACATCACGGCACCTTTGGTGGCACCTGCTGCTGCCATCATGAGTTACATCAATAAATATTAAGGAGCCTGTTCCAGAAGCAGCCATGCAAGCCCAACCCACGACACCACATCCATGGTGCTTGACCAGTGAGCTAGTATATTTTGGATCATGAGCAGATCCTTTCTTCTCCACACTTTGGCCTTTCCATCATTTTCGTAGAGGTTAGTATTGGTTCCAGAATTTTTGTGGCTCATCTCTGTATTTCTCTGTGAATTCCAGTCTGGCCTTCTGATTCTTACTGCTGTTGAGTGGTTTGGCGTATATGAGTATATTTGTGCTCTTGAAGTCATTGAACAGTGGATTGTTATACCTTCATCCCTGCCCTATGGAGGTTGTTGGTGATGTCACTGGGTTTTCTTCACAGCTCTCACAATGTTTCTGTCATCAACTACTGTTATTTTCCTTGGCCAACCTGTTCAATGTCTGGTTGTTAGTACACCAGTGCTTTCTTTCTTTTTCAGTACATTCCAATTTGTTGTATTGGCTATTCCCAATGATTGTGCAATGTGATTTTCCCTCTTTTCTCAGCTTCAAAATGGCTTGCTTTTCTCCCGTAGTCAGCTCTCTGGTCTTCATGTTGGTTTATCCTTTTTAACAACAAATGCAGTCTTCACAGGTGAAACCCAGGGCTCGTACCAAGCATAGACATTCAGACTCGAACCAAGCGTAGACATTTGTTTAAACGACCAATCTAACACAGCTGATATTATGCAAGAAAAATCGACATAAGTTCAAGGTCTGCATCAGAAGCAACTGACACACAAACCTCTGTTTTTTCCATACTCTGCCTTGTGCCTACTTCTCCTACACAATTATCCCAAATTCAGGATTATTATAAACAAATATCATGACATAACTCTGGATAACTCTGGCTGGAGAGAGAGCTGTAGAAAGGAATGCAATGGTTTGATCTCAGTGAAATGGAGGGTTAAATTCATTAAAGATAAAAGAACTTGAAATTAATTAAATAACATTAGAGATCATAGTGCAGTTCTTAACAGAGATAATACAATGCAAAGATCAGAATGTAGTGGCATACATCTGTTCCTTTAGTATATTCATGGAACTTTCATAAGAACATCTGAAATGATCTGTGTTTTACTGAAGGTAATACACCAACATACTGTAAACGAAAGTTTTGTTTGTAGTCTCCTGATGGAAAATAAAACACATTTTCTTGAATACAAAGACTGTATCTATAGGTTACGAAGGCTTTAATTTGTTTTAAGCCTTATAATCAAGACAATGCAACCTAGTCAATACAATACAACTTTTCCAATTTGAAATATTCATAATCTGGTCACTTTAAAACATTCTTCCTTCTAATCTTAGCTCACTGAAGGAAGATTTCACACTTAATTTCCTATGTGTTGCAAAGTATATTAAATATCACTTGAAGCAAGGGAAAGATTCAATGCCTGCTTTGCAAGCAGTAGTGTACCACTGCCATATGCCAGTGATTCCAGTTACTATGAATATATTGAATATACTATAACTACAAATAAGGCTTTAAGAAATGGGTAGAAAAGATTGAGTCATGATTGTTGATATTGTTCTGGGACTCCACTTCCCATGTCTTCCTTGCCCCTCATGTGATCTGGTCATGTGTTACCCTTGTCTTTGTG
>JAKKZN010000008.1:16157394-16170783 GCA_033441825.1 Pangasius elongatus
TCCTTTTTCTTCTTTTGACATTTTGAAGAAGTTCTTACAACCTGGTTACAATCCACCAGTGCGAAGTGTGAATACTTATAATATTTTTCCTGGTCTTTTTGATTTTGATCAGGAGTGTATATGCATACACACACAAATTAGCTGTAAGTTTTACTGAGCATCTTGTAGAACCAGCCACAGTTCTTCTGGTGACTTTGACTGTCACACTTGATTCTTATTTTTGCAGCAGAACCCAGCAGCCTTCATTATATATTTTGTCTGAAATGTGGTCTCTTAATATCCTACTTTCTTTACTGACATATAAACATTTTTCTGAAACATTTAATTTTGTGCTGTAAAACTAATGTTTGAAAACCTAAAATGTTTTTGTACTGAATCAAAAATGTAGAAGTCATAAAATAAAAATCTATAACAAAGTTTGTACTAAAAAAAATAGGGTGCCTAAGACTTTTGCACAGTACTGTATATATAATATACTCACAAAACTCTGTATTAGGATCACCTGTACACCTACTCATATATTTATCTAATCATTTATCTAATCAACATGTGGCAGCAGTGCAATGCATAAAATCATGCAGATATGGGCCAGCAGCTATGGGTAATATTCACGTCTACCATCAGAATGGGGATAAAATGTTTTCTCAGTGTTTTTGACTGTGTCATCATTGTTGGTGCCAGATGGGCTGGTTTGAGTATTTATATAATTGTTGATCTAGGATTTTCACGCACAACAGTTTCTTGAGTTTATGTTCTGCAGACATAAACGCCTTGTTGATGAGAGAGGTCATAGGAGAATGACCAGACTGGTGTGAACTGACATAAAGGCTACAGTTCCTCAGACAACCACTCTGTACAATTGTGGTGAGCAGAAAAACATCTCAGAATGCACAACACTTCGAACCTTGAGAAGGATGGGCTACAACAGCAGAAGACCACATCGAGTTCCACTTTTGTAAGCCAAAAACAGAAATCTGAGGCTGCAGTGGGCACAGGCTCACCAAAACTGGACAATTGAAGACTGGAAAAACATTGCCTGGTCTGATGAATCTCAGTTTCCATTGAGGCACACAGATGGTAGGGTCAGAAATAATGCCAACAGCATGAATCCATGGACCTGACCTGTCTTGTCTAGGCTGGTGGAGGTGGTGTAATGGTGTGGGGAATGTTTTCTTGGCACACTTTGGGCCTGTTAATATCAATCATTCATTGCTTGAATGCTCCAGCCTATTTCATTATTGTTGCTGACCAAGTGCATCCTTTCATGGTCACAATTTACATATCTTCTAATGGATATTTCCAGCATGATAATGCACCATGTCACAAAGCAAAAGTAATCTCAGCCTGGTTTCATGAACATGACAATGGGTTCAATGTTCTTCAGTGATCTTCCCAGTCACCGGATCTGAATCCAATAGAATGGGAGTTTCACAGCATTAAAGTGCACCTGAAAAGTCTGCAGGAATTTAGTGATGCAATCTTGTCAACATGGACCAGAATCACAAAGAAATGTTTCTATCATCTTGTGGAATCATGCCCTGAAGAACTGAGGCTGTTTTGAGCAAAGGGAAGCCATACCCACTATTAGTATTTTGTTAATAAAGTGTTTGGTGAGTGTATATACATACAGTATATAGCTTTTTTGACTCCTAAATCTTGTACATATTATATAAACAGTTTTTTATTTTCTATGTTTTTACTACACTGAAAGAGAATGTTAACTGATTTTACTTGATTCAAATGTGTATATTGGCTCCAGCTGAATGAACTGAGTTGCAGCCAACATAAATTGATCATGTATTTTTAAAGCTCTGGAATGAAATCTAACTCCACGCACTCACCCGTGCTCAGGCTTGAACCAAGGACCCTGGAGCTGTGAGGCAGTAAGGCTACATACTAATCAAGTTAATTGAATAAAAGTCATAATTGGATCATGTTTATAATACATCAATTTATCATACTCACTCTGTTATAAGAATAGATATTTGTTTAAATTAAATTTAGTCTAAACAATGAAATTACATTTTAATGAGAAACTAAATATTTTAATGCAAATTATACATAATACACTGACTATATATTTACTTTTTTCAGTGTGCACTATGGTGGAACAATTGTTCCTGAGCATTGTTTCTGCCCGATGGGACTATGAAAGCTCAAGTCTTTGCCAGTGGAATTCTTCAAGTAGCTAAGCTTCAAAACTAACCTGACATGGAGCAGGTTTGTCCAAAAACATTGTCATTGAGACAACTCCACTTTATACCAGAATATCATTGAGACAAATGTGAGGCCATTTGTCCAGCAGCTTAAGCTGGGCTGAAATTGGGCCATGCACAAGGACAGTGATCCCAAGCACACCAGCAAATTGACATCTGAATGGCTAAAGGAGAAAAAAAAAATCAAGGTGTGTTGTTGTAGCAGATGTAATATTTACTTCAAATTATTTCATTTATGTGTGTGTTTTTTTTCCTTATATCACCATTAATTTCACTGGAAATCCCCTCTTTGTTTTGCACGGTCTGTGCTGTTCTTAGTAGCTAATTGGAGTATGTATGTATTTTGCCCTTTTTCTACACTCCCACCCCCCACCCCTCCCAAAAATATGATCTTACTGATTTTTACTGGCCATTTTTTCCTCCTCAGTCTGCACTGAACCTGACTGGGAGAGGTATCTTTTTGTAGTGCACTGTTTTACTTACTCATTTGATTGTTTAAGATGGTGATAACACTTGGATTATTATAGTTTTGTATTGTGGATATAATAGCATGACCTAGGGGGTTGCAAGTAATGTTTTAAACTTATTATACAATTTGTTTGAGCAAATATATACCCCAGCTAGTATGCTAATGCCTGAGCCCTAAACAGTAGTAGGTGGCACCCATTTTGCTTCTCTGCTGTCTTGCCTAATGTACAATTTTTTTTCTTTAGGTGTTAGGCATTTTTGAGAACCTATCAAAGCCTATGTTTGTCTACTTTGCTCTATATTATATAAATACAGGTGAGTACTCCCATAGCCGTGTTTAGTTGTTGGTAAATGCTTGTATTCATTGGAAATACTGTGTGGTTAAAATGGCAGATACCATTTAGTTTTTTTTTTTTCTTTTTTTACTCCTTCATCCTTCTTCTTTGAGCAATGATAGATATACAGTATGTATTACTGTTGATTAAATGCCAAATTCATAAGAAGTAATTTATTTTTAAAACAATGCATATAAAGAAAATATTGAAGTTCTATTTTAGATTCTTTATATATGTATGTATCTTTATTATCATCATTATTATTGTAATTATTATTATTGTCATTATTAATATGATTATGATATATGCCATGGATGTAATAATTATTTCTTACAGTCTACATAAACTTTAAATATATGCATTGTGATATATACAGGTGAAATCTCAGTCTGCATTAAACTTGACTAGGAGAGGTATTTTGAGGGAACCTACTGATGCCTGTCCGCTTTACACTATATAATATAAATACAGGAATACACACAAGCTTATGATGTCCTGACTTTTATTTATATTAGCTTTAGCAGGGGGTTTCAAGCTGGCTCCACTGGAATGGCTAGGTCAAATTCCCAAATTGAGATACTGTGGCGGGATCTTATGAGAGTTGTGCATAAACACATGCCCTCAAACATCAGTGAACTGAATTAATGTTGTAAATAATCCTCCAGAAAATGTTTACTTCAAGTTACTGTTGCTAAAGGTGGCTCTACATTTTTCCCACCTGGTTTCTGAATGTTGGTTTATTTTTTGGGGAAAAATGACTACATATTGAAATCTGTTGTGTTTTTTGTTGTCAGCTGAGGTTATTTGTTTGTTTATAGAAGGTCATGATAGATAGAAACATAGAATTGAAGGAGTGTACTTTCTTTTACCTGTGCACCTGCTCATTCATGCAGTTTTCCAATCAGCCAATCATGTGGCAGCAACACAATGCAGATACATGCCAATAGCTTCAGGTAATGTAACAAACATCAGAATGGGCAAAAAGTGTGATCTCTGTGACTTTGATTATGGCATGGGCTGGTTTGAGTATTTCAGAAACTGCTGATCTCCTGGGATTTTCAAACCCAACAGTCTTTAGAGTTTTCACAGAATGGTGCTAACAAAAAACACTGCGTGAGATTTCTGTGGCTGGAAACGGCTTGTGGATGAAAGAGTTCAGAGAAAAATGGTCAGATTACTTTGAGCTGCAAGGAAGGATATAGTAACTTATATAATCACTCTTTTATAACTGTGGGAAGTGGTAGCTCAGTGGTTAAGACATTGAGTCCCTGATCGGAAAGTTGAGAGTTCAAATCCCAGCACCGCCAAGCTGCCACTGCTGCACCCTTGGCCACTGGGACACTGCTGTGCCCTTAACCCTCAACTGCTCAGTTGTATAAATGAGACAATTGTAAGTCGCCCTGGATAAGGGTGTCTGCCAAATGCCGTGAATGTAAATATAACTGTGGTGAGCAGAAAAGAATCTCAGCACCTCAGCAGTGACACTTACATGAAAGTGTCATGTTTGCAAGGGCTGCTGGAAATGAGTGCATCAGGTACAGCAGCATTGCTTGGGATATAAAAAGTGTAATGTCACTGATGGGTTGAGTCTAGTACACCAACCAAAAAATATCCTGCCAGCACCAATCTTTTGATCAGAAACTAACCATTGTGTTAGCACTATTCTGAAATCTTAAGGGTGGCAATATCTCATAGTTACCTACAAGCAAACTATCAGAATAACAAAATATATGACATGTAACTAATAAGGGCTATTTTTCTCTTAAACACTGTACATGATCTTCCAAGTACATGATCTTCCTTTGACATTTTGACATTATAATAGGGTCCCTACCATTCATAAATTGCTGAAGAGCAATTAACATCTTCTGTTATTGTCCTAAAGGTTGACTGAGAAGGGGAAGACTTAATTGAACCTGGTATGGAGGTGACTACGAAAGCCAGGCATGCTTGCAGCAATTAATTGAAATGTCAGACACTTCTATTTCAAGTTATTCTGTCTGTCTGTGGTCGAATTGGCTGTATCCATGGGTCATTGGCTACCAGTTTTAAATGGAAAATGACATCAATTTATTCAGTTAAAAAAAATGAGCCATTCCATTTAAGTTGGGCAGGAACTAACATAGCTTGAACTGTTTTCAGATTGTTCCTGTAGCAAACATTTGTCCTCAGCAAGTGTTGGTACATTGATTATAAATCTGGAAAGGAATGGTGGTGATAGGTATTGCTTATGCATTAAAGGTTACAACCATTTTCATTGCATGCAACTCTTCATACCTAAATGAACAGTTATATTTGAAAGTGTACAACAACAACAACAAACTCGTATTCCTTTATTACAGACATCTAAGAAAATAGTTTTAAATATTATATGTATGTTTGTTATATTTTTAAATGTTTGTCTATGGTTTTAAATCTATATTTAGAGCTATAACATATACATTTCAGTACATTTAAAACTATAAAATTTAAACACAGTTCTAACCTTTAAAATTAAAACTATAGTTTTAAATATTATAAACATATTAAAAAACAAAAACCTAATTTTCTTTCATTATAGGCTTTTATTTCTTTTCCCAATTCATATAACTGTTGTTGTTTTTCACCTGCTGCTCTTCCTCTCTATTGATGTGCGTGCATGCAAGTGCAATGTGCACCTCTTTGTCTTTTTCTCTAATATTCCAAACCTATATTATAATGTAGATATCACTTTGTCTGTTAAGCTGCCAGTCTACTAAAATCAGAAAATCATTAAATATTTCACCTGCATGTCAGTGTTTTAATTTTGTAATATGTGATAAAATAGTCCAGTACACTATAAAGAGCTAAAATAAAATTATTTTCCAGTTCATGCCTAGTAATGATAAACATACATACTATTCTACATGTGTAAAGATACCTTATAAAAAGGAGTGAAGTATGTGAAGTGATAATAAAACTTGTAGAGAAGAAATGTCACGATTAGTACTTGTCAATGTATGATTTATGACTCTCTGAGAGTGTACAGCTATCTGGAAGTTATTATTAACACTGCACTCTCTCTATTCCTGAACCAAAGGATAATTTTAAAGGAGACCATCCAGGCCTTTAATATCTGAATATAAATGAACTGGTTATTCTAGCATGAGTGTCTGATTTACTACTTGTAATTTGTCAGATAAAGTACACCCTAGGTTACCGCTGGACTAAGCTCTGAAGTTTAGCAGTATAGCTTAATTTTACTCTTTATATATTTACTATTCTAGTGTATCTGTGAGTATATAATATTTTAAAGAAAATCCAGGCTGCTTCACTGGTGTAATGGGTTATGCTCCTTGATTCACTGCCACTGGGCATGCGAGCCATTTAAACAAAATAGCAAATAATTTGACTTAAAATACATATTGACTTTATTTGTGAGTAATAAACAACCTCCTGTTTTATAGCCACGTTAGGCCTGGTAAAGTGTGCAGCACTGTGTTGGGTCGAACAGCAAGTGCGCAGCACCCAGCACATCTGGATGATTAAAGGCAAAATCCACTAGATGGCACGTCAGAACCAAAACATTTCTGTTCATTTCTTGTGCAGCAATGTTAAAACACAATGAAAAGCTCTGTCTCTAAAACTTTCCCCTTTCATCTTGATTGTTGTCATGAGCTGTGTCTCAAATTGAAAACTCTGACCTTACATTAAAAAGTATTTATTAATCTAGAAGATCCAGACACAAGGCGAGATTGTTTATTCAGCTGAGGACAGTGTCACATGGTGCTACACTCCCCAGACTATTTATGTTGGTATTGCAGCACACAGATGTGTAGCCTTAATGCCCGAAGACGTCCATAAGTGACGCTCCGAATGAAACATTTTGTGAGTGAAATCTAAAGGAGGCTAAAAGTTAAGCTGTTAAAAATATCTTAGGTCACCAGTCTAAACTACTTAAAAATGTTGATAATTTCAGGTACTGCATTAGTGTCAAATTCAGTACACACTGTTCTGTAGCCTGTCACTGATAAATGATCGACATTTGGCTATTAGTTCTTTTGTCTCATTGAAAACATTACTCCTGTATCCATAAAATTAAATGAGTACTAGGTGTACTTTTAATAGTACAATATGTTTCCATCAATTGTGTACATGGCTTGTGTGATACAAATTATTGTTACAAATTATGCTAAGGGGGTCAACATAGGATCCTGGCCTCAAGGGAAAAAAAATCTTTAAATCTTTAATTGACAAACATATTGGTTTGGAGCATGTGCCCCAGTCTTTTGTCAGGCAATGCCATATAATGCTAGTGAGCTGTGTCACTTACCTCTTCACTTCTCCTCACTTGCTGCATCTCCTACTTGGGTGCCAGCTTGCCACTTGAGCTCACTGTTGAGCCTTATGTAAGTGTTGTCTTGGAATGTATTATTTCCACAAATGCTAGTAAATCCATGTTTTCTTCTTGTTTAATCACTACCTGCTTCTAATTTAAACATAAGACATCTCAGCTCTCGACATAATATATGATTTGACAGGATTCACAAAAATGACATCCAATGTTAGGAACAGTATGCTTAGCTGAGTGAGTGAACCTTGCTCTTAATCAACTGCAAGGAGAAAAATTCTCTTTAAATAGTTGCTTTAAAAAAATATTCTTTAAAAATATCCAGGATTTCTAATAAATCAGATCTAATACACATTTTTCTAAGATACCTCTACATTATGCTGAATAAAGCCTTTTGACAACAATTTTATCTCTTTACCTTTAAATTTAAATTTCCTCATGGAGGCAATGACAGGGCCTTGTGTGTGTGTTGAGTAATAGCAGAACTGTAAAGTCTGGTAACAGTAGACAGGTGTTCTTTTTACCTCTCAGCACTGGCATGTCAGCCATTAAGGGAAGCCTTTGTATTGCTAAAATACAGTGACATCCCATCTTTTTCTCCTTTTTTTCTCTTTATGATTAGTTCTCTCAGTCTGCAAATTTCAGCCCTTGCCTATCATTAGTGGGATACTGCCATTTGTGTGTTTTAGGCTGCCTGTTGGAGAGTGCCATGTTTCTCTTGCACTGTCTGTTTATCTTTCTTCTGTATTTATGTTTTATAGTTTGGGTTTCACACTATATTATGTTATGGCATGTTTTCATCTTTGTCCCTCTCTCAACAGGTAGTGCAGAACTCTGACTGGTGCTAAGGTTTTTGCTAAAGAGAGAAAAAAGTTGAGTTACTACTGCAGTAATCAGGCACACTCAGACAAAAAGATTGCATTTTTCTACCAAACAATAATAAGCCAACACTTGTTACAAAATTCCTCATCTAGATGTTTTGCATTATTCATTTTTGAAATATCTTGTACACTACTTCTTCCTAGCTTTATAAAAACCCTTTGTAAAAACCCACAAATCTAGCATTGCCTTTTCTCCTTATTAGTCCCCTTGTATATACTAATGCCACTCCCTCATGAATTAACCAAATAGTTCATCTCTCATTAGTAATGACCTTGCTCTTTTTTGTAAGATACTTTTTGGGCTAGGTACAAGTATTTTAATTTTTTGCAACTGGTTTCTCTATTCGTATAGTATGCATTATATGTTCAATTAGAATACTGTATCTGTATTCAGTTACCCCCCCTAATATACAGTACAGGTACATAAATATTTGAACATTAAAAAAGTTATTTTTATTTTATCTATCTACTGTAGCACAAAGGAGTTGAAATTAAACAGCCCAAAGTGCAGACTTTCAGCTTTAATTTGAGGGTATTTTGTATGTAAATCAGGTGAATAATATAGAATTACAGTAATTTTTATATGGAACCCACATACATCACATAGACACTGAGTTTCTTCCCTGGTGGTGCTCTGAAAGGCCTTTTACTGCAGATGTCTTCGGTTCTTCCTTGTTTTTAGGGCATTTTGCCTTCAGTTTTGCCTTCAGCAAGTGAAATGCTAGCTCAATTGGTTTCAGGTCATGTGAGTGACTTGGCCATTGCAGAACATTCCACGTCTTTGTCTTAAAAAGGCTTGGGTTATTTTTTTTCAAAGTATTCTTCTGTCATATTCTGTCTGATACTTGAAGCACTGTCCAATGAGTTTTGAAGCATTTGGCTGAGCAGTTAACATTGCCTTATACAATTCAGAATTCACCTGGCTGCTTTTGTCAGCAGTCCCATCACCAAGAAATATGAGGGAACCAATTCCATTGGTAGCTATACATGCCCAATCAATAAAATGAGGTGGCATTCTTCAGATCATGAGTTCCTTCCCTTCTCCATACTGTTCTCTTCCCATCATTCTGGTAGAAGTTGATCTTTGTCTCATCAAAGAGATTTTTTTCTGTCTACCACAAAATAGAAGAAATTAAATAATGAATATAAATTCAATTTAATTTGAGGGTATTTAGTTCAGTTCAGTTTTATTTGTATAGCGCTTTTAACAACGGACATTGTCGCAAAGCAGCTTTACAGAAATAAATGGATTCACAAAAAATATATTGTAAATATTTGAATTTATCACTGTGAATTTATCCCTAATGAGCAAGCCGGTGGCGAAGGTGGCAAGGAAAAACTCCCTGAGATGATATGAGGAAGAAACCTTGAGAGAAACCAGGCTGAAAAGGGAACTCATCCTCATCTGGGTGCAACGGATAGTGCAATTATAAATAAACCCCTTCTATTATTGTGTGCTATAAGGACAAATAGTGCAATTGTGCAACCAGTAAATTCATCACAGTTTCCGCAAGAAGTCTGGTTGGTTAAAATCTATCCAATGTCCACTGATGGAGGCCTGAGTACAAAGCTTCTCGTGGCAACTGTAGCCCCAAAGCCACTACAGCAATCGCAGTCCCAAGCCATTACAGTACAGCTCCCCATATGTGATCCCCAAGCCATCTCCACAGCCCCCAGGTGGCACCATCCCCAGCAAACCAAACGGTTCTTCAGGCCGTCCATATGGGGCCCCAGCAGCAAATTTACATCCAAATTGGGGGGAATGGTGTATTGAATTATATTGTTTTATCCCCCAAATTATCTGGGTATTCAATTAATTGGACTAAAAGTGAGGTTTTGCTTTTGGCCAGAAATGTACATCCACTTTTCAACCCATTTGTTTAGAGGGCAAAATTTCTAGGGTAATTTCCTATGGTCATTTCCAGTGACTACTCACATAAATGAAAGGACAGACATGTATCATCATGGTACAGAAACCCTCTGTAGCAAGAGACTTGGGCCTGCCAGTGTTTAAACATTACTACTGGGCAGCAAATTCTAGAGCCCTCATTGTCTGGACATGGGGTTGCCCTAGTGAAATAGTGTGAAAGGATGAAATAGGGTAAATAGAAAGGATTTGCCACACTGGATCAGCTTGGAAGCTATGTCCAATTTAAAATGTTCTCTTTCATTTCAGTTACCTTCAAAGATAAAGCCTGATGGTGCTGCAATAAGAAGTAATTTTATACTAAAGAGTGACTAAAATAAAGACTAAAATAAAGGCTATCATTAAATCTCCAAAAACCTCAACTCATACTCTGTGTTTCAATAATCAGCTATTTCTGCCTCCCATGATGGATAAGGTGTTCTCTACTAGGGCTGACAAAGGACTATGTGGTTTTGGAGATTTGTATGTATGTAACGGGGGTTTTTAACCCATTGTGTAGGGGAAATGGATTACGGCTGCCCTGAAAGTTTGGACAATGAAAGGATCTTGGTCCCTGCTCCCCAAGCTTTTTAGTCTCTGTACACACTAACATGTGTATGTGGTTTCTTACCTTATTGTGTTGGAACACTACTGATTGACAAGAGTAGGCTTCAGGTATGGTAAGATTACACGGTGGCTTCCTGAAGTGAAATTGCATATGTGACAGTACAGTCTGATATGCTCCTCCCTCCCCAGATCTAATAAAATAAGTGAGACTCTCCTACTCCCTGACAGCTCAACAAAAAGATACACTATAGATGGGTCCAAAAGGAATTAAACAGAATTTATTCTTTAAAATTCCCTTTTTTATGATTACTCAAACAGAAAAAAAATTAATCAAGTAAATAAAAAAAGAAAGGATCTAATCTTTGTGTTGTCTTTTGAATTCACATAACCACCTTCAACACAGTAAAAAAAACTTTCACTTGCAATATGACCAATCCCTTATGTGACTAAAAAAAAATTAAAACACTTGCAGTTTGTCAATTTGTAAACCCAATTTGGTGATCCCCACTGAAATCGACTTTCACCGTTTCAAATGATCACTTTCAATCACATCTGAAAACAACAAACAAAAAAACAAAGCATACACAAAGAAATCTCACCTCAGAACCAGCACTTATATGAAACATCCCTTTCAAATGTTTACTCACAGTTCACGTCAAGTTCTGTAGTCCACTTGAATTACCACAGTTCACTGTTTATCAGTTCAGTCATCCAAAAAAAACAAAAAAAAAAAGAGTAAAATACTACTTAGAACGTTGAATTGGGGTGCGTTGAAATAAACTGAAGATCATTGCACAAGGAATGTGCAAGCTCAAAAATTCACTCAACTTCGTACAAAAAAATACCCCACAGATAAACTGTCTCAAAAAGGATAAAATTGAAAATGAATCAACCTGAGTTGTCACTTGGATGGCAGGGTAGCAACACAATGTTCAAAGCTGCACTACACAGCGCTCCAACACGTGCGGGAAACTCAACCACACCTGAACAGTCCCATTGAAATGTTAGCTCTTGGCGCTGCCTTTCAAACAAAACACGGGAAGTGCACAATGCAGCCAAAAGACATGTAACACATGTAACAAAAATCAAGTGGGGTTTTCACTCTGAGCGTACTCACAGCTTCCATGGCCTTCACGATATGTTACTGCGTCACTCTAACAGTCAACACATACCACGAGAACAAAACTGAAAAAAAAACTCTTTTCCGCTACGAAATGCGGGTCAATGTCCACACTTTCACTTAGTGCTGTCGTTCTTTATTCGACTTAAGCCTCGATAATCATCTGTTTTAGCAACTTTATCTAACGAGCTTCTCGATCACGACACTGCACTCACTTTTTGTGCGACACACTCATACACCGCGCTCTCCCTTTTTTTTCTCTGCGCTACACTTCCGGTACGCGCCAAAAAGCGGATCACTCACCAAAATGATGGTACCCGAAAATAATCTTTCAAAATACTATACCCGTTACATTCCTCCCTGCTAAACCCTGCCACCCCATTGACATCTCTGGCAGATTCATCTCTGGAACACAAAACAACATATTAGAAAACATGACATTATAAATTAATAACTTCATATATTATTACCCAAGGTTACAGAAGCCTCTGAACTCTTATTTCACAACATAGTCACTTCGGTACTTCACAGGTAAAATACCCTTGTTTTGCCTCTAAGAACGTCTGAGCTCAGGAATACTTTCTCTTTCAACTTCTGAAACATCAGCATCATCTGAGTCATCTTGTACCCTCAACTCTGATTCTGCTATTACATTCTGATTCTCATAGCTCTCACCCTGTCCTACTCCTTCTGGCTCCCCTTGACCCACCCTTGTGTGTGCATGGTACGTGGAGTGTTGTGAACTTGCAGGAAAGCAAACAATGTCTGACATGTCTGTGTCTGTCTCCATTTTATCTCTCATACTGCGTCGGCATGTACGCTGGGATGTGGGAGATGGGAATGAACAGTGCCGAAGCTGATCTCAGTGTACTACCTTTGTAGGACCCCCCTTTTCTGGTTTGATGGTAAATACAGGTATGTCTGCATGGTTTTGCTTTATCACTATGTATGGTATGTCTTCCCACTTATCCTGAATTTTGTTTCTACCACGGTGTTTGTGATTGCGTAGTAGCACCCGATCTCCAGGCCTCACAAGAGCTCCAAATGACTTGCGGTCATAATTCCACTTTCTCTTTCTGGAAGCCTCTTGAGATGCTGTGTTTGCAACCTCCACAGCTGTCTTCAGTCTTGCATGATGACCTTTCACCAAGTCATCCAGGTTATCAACCTGTTATCAAGTTGATGTGGATGTTTCAAAGAGTACAATTAGGAGACTCTTGAGAAGAAATGGGCTGCATGGGAGAGTTGCCAGNTTTACATCTATAAAACACCGGGCCTCATTTATCTCACTGGATACAAATGAATTTATTCATAATCTGTGTGTAGGAACACAATGATCCGAAATGCAAGGCCAAGTCAACCTGTCATTGGCTACAGCAGAATAAAGTGAGGTTTCTGGAGTGGCCATCTCAGTCTCCTGACTTCAATATCATTGAGCCACTCTGGGGAGATCTCAAACATGCAGTTCATGCAAGACAGCCCAAGAATTTACTGCAATTGGAGGCTTTTTGCCAAGAAGAATGGGCAGCTTTACCATTGGAGAAGATAAAGAGCCTCATCCACAACTACCACAAAAGACTTCAAGCT
>JAKKZN010000008.1:16206260-16219211 GCA_033441825.1 Pangasius elongatus
CATCATACTCAACATTTACATTTACATTCATTATGGGTATGTTTCATTACGCATTTTAATTTAATTTATTGATTTACACAGTGAAAAAGGAAGTGCAGGGCCTTAAGAAGCTTCTCTACTTGCCACACTCCAAAACTACTCTTGATAGAGTTGTGCTGCACAAACTTGCAGTTAACGCTTGGCCCATCAATTGACACAGAAAGCATCTTGCTGAGGCAGAGATCTTTTGTACCAGTCTACACAGAGGAAACAACAAGAATTGTTAAAAAATACAACAATAAAAACAAATTAAGTGAAGTGACTTGTGGCCAAGTATGGTGACCCATACTCGGAATTTGTGCTCTGCATTTAACCCATCCAAGTGCATACACACACAACGTGAACACACACCCAGAGCAGTGGGCAGCCTTTTTTGCTGCGGCGCCCGAGGAGCAGTTGGGGGAATCGGTGCCTTGCTCAATGGACTCACCTCAGTCATGGTATTGAGGGTGGAAGAGAGCGCTGGTCATTCACCCCCCCCTGCATTCACCGACCCTATAATCCCTGCCAGCTTGATACTCAAACCTGTGACCTTCAGGTTCACCTTTGAGTTGCAAGTCTGACTCTCTAACCATTAGGCCACGACTGCCCCCTTGTGACAGATAATATAGCATATGTGTGCCAGACATTGAGTAATCATCATGTGACTTAGCTCTTTCCCCATCATTGACAAGATTTTCTGTCATTTATAAGACGACTTGATATTTCACTGTTATACAGTAGTAGGTGCTGTTATACATCTCCTGAAAAGTTTATCATTTACAGATTCAAAAACAAGCAAATGCTCTATCTATGCTATAAACATCATTCTAAATCCGATCTGGAGTAAGCCAAAAAGACAAAAACAAAAATTTTCTACACTTACTTTATGTTGTGTTTTTAAAGAAACATACCCACATTCATGAGGAGATTAAAATAAGAAATTAATAGAATAATAATCTTTTTTTTTTTTGTAATAGCAAAGGCTGTTCTCTCATTTAATACATTTTAGTTTCATATAATCAATCACAGAAAAAAATATTCTGGGTGTATGCCTGTATTTTTTGTAAAAATGATCAAAAATGCTTTTTTACGCTTCTTGGCAAATTTATTAGAAAATGCTGGTGGGGAAAGAGTTAAAAAAAATCTTTTCTGGATTACAATTGCTGGTATCATTTTATGATATGATGATGTAGTTTGAATTTAATCAAAGCACAATGATATACAATCCCCAGCATTCTAAAACAGAGCTGTAGTACAATATAACATTAATGAGATCAGTTATTATTGCAAGACGACTAGACTGAATTTTTATTTTAGCGTAAACAGTGTCAACCTGCTCGAATAGATATAATTATGTATTTTGTGGTGTGTGGATATTTATATATTTTGTGTACTATTAATGTATTTTTGCCATACCTTTGTCCAATAAATCCTCAGACGTGGAATGGCCTAGGAACTCAGAACCACAGTAGTGAGTACAAATGTACGATCCCGTTTCATCCGTTGTCCAGTATCTGATGTGGAGGTCTAGTTGTTTGTTTTTTGTTGTGCTGTTCATGCTTTTGTTGAACATAACAACGAATGATTCATCATTAACTTTTGTGATCAGTTGACTTTTTACAAACAGTGCAACCTGGCTATGTATGCCATTTTATCTCTGCCACAGGTGAATGCCTTTACATGCTCCAAATCGGGAAACATTGCCTCGAAAAGTGTGTGGATGTCATCGTTGTACTTATATGAATGGTGTCGACCCACAGCACTTCAGCCCTCAAAGTACCAGCCGGTGAAAAACACGACGAAACACTTGGCTGGACCTCATGATTCAGTCCAAAATTACCAGTCTGTGATCCAGCAGGAGTTGATGTACTAGTAGTAGGCACAGACATGTACAACTCCATTGTTGTGAATCATCCTTTTTTGAATCATAGTGTCTGTGCTTTTCTTATATCACGTGAGACTCTACCACCTTAATTCCCATTGTCCCAAGTTTAAATATTTTTTGGCACATCTTTCATGTCACCTCAAACTCGTTGCTGGCACCAGCTAACCATTCTTTATGCCGCACATAATCGAGCCAAATCGTGTTGAACTTACATTTACATTTATGGCATTTGGCAGACTCCCTTATCCAGAGCAACTTACAAATCTCATTTATACAACTGAGCAGTTGAGGGTAAAGGGCCTTGCTCAAGGGCGCAGCAGTGGCAGCCTGGCGGTGCTGGGATTTGAACTCTCAACCTTCCAATCAGATGTCTAACATCTTAATTCTGTGAATGGTCCCGTGAGCAAACAAATTCACAAAGATAAAAATTGTATATAGCTAATTAAATAGTTTTAATTTAGGAAAGTATTTAGATTCTAAGATAATGTGCCATTTAAAATATAAGACCTCTCATAAGTAAAATTTTTTTAAGACTTTTTATGACCTTAAATTTTAAAATTCAAAATTAATACTTTTTAAGACTTTTTAAGGCCCCACGGGAACCCTGGGACAAACTGCTGGAAAAACTCATGGGGACCCAATCGGATATCCAAGGTCAACCGACAGACGCATACAGGAGTGACCAGTCCGGGTAACCTACAACAAATTCCACCCCAGCACCACTCAGACCAACCTAAAACTGAGTATCCACAAGTACAAGACACTCCATCCTCAGTCAACTCACAAGAACTGATCCAGCTACTGAAAGAGTTCCTCAAAAGAAATTAATCTTTCAAGGAACAGGAGGACATGCCAGAACTGCCTCATTGGACCAAACTCAGATCATAGACAAGCTCTAATCCCAGCCAAGGACACAACAAGCTGATCTTTAACTAGGCCCATTAGAATTAGATCAAGAGGCACCTGAGCTCCTACAGACAAGAAAAGGGGGGAGCTAAAACAAACTGACATGGCTGTTCATGCACTACACCACACTAACCTACATTTAACCAACCACGATAGGAAACATTCAAATGTCTTCCTGATAGGTAGAGTATTCCACATCAGATAAACACATTTAAACTGACTTACACTAGTGTATACAAGTACACTCACTTCATTATAGGGAACATTATTGTTTATTATTAAGAGTGATTTTTCTTTCTTTTTTCTGCAGTAACTGCAGTCATTCCTTTCTCTTGCTTTCCTTTTTCTTTAGTAGGCCAAACAACCTAGAGAAAAAGAAAGAAAGAGACAAAAGCCCAATAATCATAGGATCACAAGTGTCATAAAGGTATCCCATAGACAACCAAGTAATTTAATTCCCAGCACCAGTACTGGCCCAGTAATGGAGGTGCTGTCTTGTTGTTTGTATGTATGTCTGCTTTGCCTTCCTGTTTTTTTTTTTCCAGTGCTCAACAATGTCTTTGTCAATGTCTTTGTCATCTTTGTCTCAAGCAAAAGGGGGATGTAGGATTTTAAGTGAACAGGCAGCAACAAAACCACAGAAGCCTGGACCAAACTTTACACAAGAACTCCACTTAGTTGCCACAGGAACAATGGACCCACGCTTGCATACCCTGAGGAACAAAGTTAATGCTTGTTTCTGGCTAATCTCAGGTATGCGGTGAACAGTAGGGCAAACATTAGAACATCCCTGACCAGAGGATGTACCCTCTCAGCTAAGAGGAACCCTGTTGAACCCTGTTGATTTAGGCTGTTGACCAAGACCAGATGGCTGGTCCACATGATAAAACTCAAGGGCCCTCAGCCATAAATCTGATAACCTAAGGCCAAAAGGGAGTGACTCACCTAGGGAGGCCCCAAGAAAGGGTAAACACAGGCTGAGGGCTGTAATGAGACCATTGTTTTTTCCCTGGGAACACAACGATCCCCATGCTCTTACCACCATTAACACCTTACACAGAACACAGCTTTACCAAACACTTAAGGTTACCTTACATCTCCTGAAAGGACAATGACTCTTAAAATCATGCATGGTTTGAAAAATCTTGTCATAATGTCATTCCTTATGTATATGATGCCTATAGCCACCAGTTCATTCTGATGCTTTTGATCATTTAACAGGTAACATAATGTTAATGAGTGTTTCAATAACAGCAAGTAACAACATCCATGTTACAAATTTCATGACCAAAGTTCTAAATTTACCTTGTGGAAAGGTTATGTTCAACATAGGCGTAATTGAGTCCCACAGTGATTGAAGCAGCCCCATGGTCTTGGTGGTCAACGTGGTGTCCAAATGCCATACAGTAATTAAACTGTTCGATCTGTTAGTATGAAGTTCGACAGTATCTGGTCTTCCACTTGGGTCATGGGCAGTGAGGCAGCTCTTGGTGCTGGCTGGCTATTATTGTAGGTTTCTACCTAGTAGTAGGGGTTATGCATTTGATAAGAGAGAGCAAATATGGTACCATGAAGAAGGAGTGCTATGGTACTACCTACTAGGGCACTCTACCCTCTGTACTGATCATGCCCTGCTCACTGGTTCCACTTCATGAAGAATGCCAATGCATGGATCACTCACTGGTATCTGGCACTTCAGCCATTCAAGTTTGAGGTGGTCCAGTACCAGTAGCTGTATGCTGGATGGCTACCTTGCCCCAGTTGGGTGGTGAAGGTATGCAGCAGCAGGGACATGGTCAAGCATTAGCACAAGCAGGAGCTAAATTTAACACTTTAGGATTCTCACCTGCATCTTATTACTACCAGTCGATGTATGTGTTTCTTTGTGCTTTCAATAACTGCTGTAACAAGACAGAAAGAGAGTGACATAGCTGCTGGAGCATACAATACACACAGAAACACACACATGCCAACAGAGTTTTTGAAAGCACTGCATATATACAATGTATATTATAGAGTGGATTCAGAAAGTATTCAGACTCTTTACTTGTTGCACATGTTATTGTACTGTGGGTTTGATTTTGAATGGATATATAATGCATGCATAATTATTAGGCAAATAGTATTTCTCAGCTTATTTTTATTGGTGAACAAATGCAATTGTTTCATTTGATCCTAAATATTTATTTAACATCACAATACTGTAGAATTTTTAACCATCAAAAAACAAGATTTGTCTTTCTCAGGGGAAACTATTAATGTGCAAAGTTATTAGGCAAATTTTAGTGTGCACAATTATTAGGAAACTAAATTTCGAATCATTTACTTTTCACTTTTTTAACAAATAGCTAACATAAAATAACAAAGAAACAATTTTGGCCCTTGAAAACTATTCAATGATCAATATAGCCACCATTCTTTTCAGTAACTGCCATGAGCCTTCCATCCACTGAATCTGTCAGTTTCTTGAGCTGGTTTTACTGAGGCTTTACGCTTGAATATGGCTCAGAAGATTTCAATAGGATTTAAGTCAGGTGAGGAAGGGGGATGACATCATTCTGTCATCCTTGATGCCTTTGCTGGCACTTGATATATGCGATGGAGCACTGTCCTGCATAAAGATCATGGCCTTCTTGAATGTTGC
Organism: Pangasius elongatus; assembly: GCA_033441825.1. Taxonomy (NCBI): domain Eukaryota; kingdom Metazoa; phylum Chordata; class Actinopteri; order Siluriformes; family Pangasiidae; genus Pangasius; species Pangasius elongatus. The sequence goes on from JAKKZN010000008.1 coordinate 16,211,717, forward strand.
TGACTTCTTCCTGTACCACTGCTTGAAGAAAGTGTCATCTATAAACTGGCAGTTGGTTTGGCGGTTTATTTTCAGTCCATCTTCAACCCGAAAAGGTCCAACTATCTTATCATTTATGATACCCACCCACAGCCCATTAGTGGTCCACCCACCCACCTATCTGGTCCATCTACTCTTATTTCATCTGTCCATAAAACCTGAGAAATTGGTATTTAGGTTTTTTGGTATTTTTTGGCCCAGTCATGATGCTTCAGCTTATGAGTTCCCCTTCAGGAACTCGAGCTGCGTCAAAACGCTATGGGAATGCCATCAGCGTGACCACGCCCTGAATCAGGTGTGTAATCAATCCGAAGGATGGGCGGGACGTCACGGATGGGGAAGCTTTAAAAGGCAAGAGTGGCGGGCGCCGCGCCAGCTTTCTGTCATTCAGCAAGTGCTCTGTGTCTATATTGTCTGTCTATTTTGTATTGTTTGTCTGAGGGAAAGTCCAAGGAAAAGACTAAGCATAAGGGCGAGAGCGGACGGTGTTTTAGGCTGTGTTAGTCTGTTTGCAACTCAGGAGACATTGCACTGTCCCCTCTGGTTCTCTCTGACTCATCCAGCTCCTCTTGGCCTGGATGCTATGGCACAGACGTGGCCGAGGCTGCGTCCGTATGCCTTTCCCCTTGAGTTCTGGAGAGAGTGTGCCGGGACGGGGTCCATCTGTTGCTAGTAGCTCCGTTCTGGCTGGGCCGAGTATGGTTCTTGGACCTGATTTCCCTTCTCGACGGCTCTCCATGGGAGATTCCCGTCAGGAGGGATCTCCTCTCACAGGCGGGGGGTGCCATCTTTCACCCCCGCCCCAAGTTGTGGAAGCTGTGGGTGTGCCCTCTGAGGGGGCACAACTCATAGCTTTCGGTCTCTCAGACGAGGTTGTTGAGACCATTCTCCAATCCAGAGCTCCCTCAACAAGGAAACTGTATGACTTGATGTGGAAACTTTTCACTTACTGGTTCGGAGACCCCTGGCTCAACCCAGTTAACTCCCCAGTTGGTACAGTGCTGGAGTTCCTGCAGGCCCGTCTCTCCACAGGGTTGACCCACTCCACCATGAAGGTTTATGTGGCAGCCATTGTGGCCTACCACTCCCCTCTCGGTGGTCAGTCCGTGTGCAGACACCCCCTGGTGACACGTTTCCTCAGTGGTGCACTGAGGCTCAAGCCTCCGGTGCGATCCCATGTCCCTCCCTGGGACCTGGCCGTGGTGTTAGAGGCTCTCTGTAACCCCCCCATGAGCATATAGAGGAGATTTCTGACCGTCTTTTAACCTTAAAGACTGCCTTTCTTTTGGCTATTTCCTCTCTTAAGATAGTTGGGGATCTCCAGGCCCTCTCAGCGGACCCTTCTTATTTAGACTGGCCAAAGCATTTCTATACCCTCGAGCGGGTTATGTACCAAAAGTTCCCTCCTCAACACCACGGCCAGTCGTTCTGCAGGCCTTTTGTCCTCCTCCCTTTCAGGAGTCCAACCATCGGAGGCTTAATTGTATCTGCCCAGTGCGAGCACTGGACGCGTATGTCCACAGAGCTACCCTGTGGAGAAGGGCGGACCAATTGTTTGTGTGTTTTGGTCCGCCTAGGAGGGGTTTTCCTGCTACTAGGCAGACCCTCAGTCGGTGGATCATGGATGCCATCTGTTTGGCCTATGAGTTATCTGGTCTCCCCTCGCCCTTGGGGGTCAAGGCTCATTCCACCAGAAGCATGGCGGCTTCTAAGGCCTTTCTGGCAGGTGTGCCCATGCAGGACATCTGCAATGCTGCGGGTTGGTCCACGCTCCTGACGTTCGCCAGGTTTTATGGACTGGATATGTGAGCCACTCCCGGCTCTTCTGTTCTCTTGCCCTAGCTGTGCCTTTCCACACTAGGCAGGGATTTGTAAGTCTGGCGGCGTGGGCATACTCGTCCCCATAGCGTTTTGATGCAGCTCGAGTTCCTGAAGGGGAATGTCTCTAGGTTACGTATGTAACCATGGTTCCCCGCATCTGCGTCTTAGTGCCACACTTCCGGCATCCCTGCAGCGCTTGCTTCATTTCTCAGAAGCTGGTGCGGAGCCTGCCGCTCGTGTCTTTTAAAGCTTCTGCGTCGTTTCGTCACCCCGCCTGTGACGTCCTTCGGACTGATTACGCACCTGATTCACGGCGCAGTCACACTGATGGCGTTCCCATAGTGTTTCGACGCAGGGTCTTGTTCCCTTGGGGAACCATGGTTACATACGTAACCTAGAAATTTTATTCAGTGCTGGTTGTGTTTCAGGCTTCCTCCTGGAAGGTTGCATTTCTGGAATATGATAGCACTGGAGGTTAACAGGTTCCGGGTATCCTCATGTTTTATTCTTCTTAAGTCTTTTGCAGGCAACTTGCATCTTTTCTTCTCCATACATTTTTTGTGACCCTGTTGAGTATTCAAAACAAAGCGTTTGATTGTCCAATCTGCAATGTGCTGCATCCTTCTGATAGGTATTTTACAATTTTGGACTTTTTAGTCAGTTAAATCTCTTTGGCCCATTTTCCTGAGGTAGAGTTGGTGCCTAATAAATATGCACACCTTATCTAGGGTTTTAATCACTTTAAGCCACACCCACCCTCATTAAACAATTAAACTTTACCTGAAAATAATTATACCCAGTTATCATTCAGGTATATAGTTAAGAGTGGGATAATATACATAGAGATAATGATCATAATACTGACTTACCTAAAATTGTGGATGCAGTGTAATTGTCATTTTTACCCATCAATCAACAATAAATCACCTATAATGAAGTGGGCAAAAGATTTACAGTAGTTTGAGCAAAACTGAACTGCTGTTCATCCAAGGTGATTCATCAGGACCATGTCAGGATCTTGTGATCTCCCTGGAAAACTCTCAGATATCACCTTCTGTCACTGCACACAACCTTGGGATAAACATGGACAATCAACTGTCCTTTTCCTCCCACACTGCTAATCTGATATGCTCATGCTAGTTTCTCCATTAGAACATCAGAAACATTCATCCATTTCTATCCACACAAGTCATTCAGGTGCTTGTTTAGTCCCTTGTCATTTCCAGACTGGACTACTGCAACTCGCTCCTGCCAGGTCTGCCTCTGAGTGCCATTCAACCACTGCAACTGATCTAGAATTCAGCTGTCCAACTTCACCATCATCTTTCCTAATTTCTCCCACACCACTTCATTGCTATGCTCCGTCCAATGGCTTCCTGTAGATTCCCATATCAGATTTGAAACACTGATGCTTAACTACAAAGCCAAAAATGGACCAGCATCGACCTAATTTAAAGCACTTATCACACCCTGCACCATGCTCTCTCTGATCCTCTAACACTGGTCGACTTGTCCAACCATTTTGCAGGGTACAAGTAAGGCATGCATGCATCAAGACTCTTCTCTGTTCTGGCACCTAAGTGGTTTAATGAACTTCCTCTAGATGTCCGAACCTTTGAATCACTGCCAGTCTTCAAACAACTAAAGACCTACCTCTTCTTGAAGTACTTAAATTAGCACTTAAAAAATTCTTCTGTTGTCTGTGTGCTTTTCTTACTATATTACCTCCCAAACAGAGTTTTTAGACTGATAGTATTCTTTGTCTGTGACCCAGTAAACCAGTAACAGGGTAGTATATACTGATAGAGACTTCTGTAAGTTGCTCTGGATAAGGGCATCTGCCAAATACCATACATGTAAATGTAAATGAAAATATGTTTTTAGAGATTTTCAAAAATTAATCAATTATTCAATACTTTGTAGAAGCCCCTTTGCCAGCAATTACAGCAAGTCTTCTTGGTTATGTCTCTACAAGCTTCTGGGCTTTGGCTGGTCCACTCAAGTATGTTCAGAGACTTGCATGCAAGCCAATCCAGTGTTGTTTTGGCTGTAAGCTTAGGGTCATTGTCATGTTGAAACATGAACTGTCAGTCCGGTCTGAGTTTGTGTGCATTCTTGAGGAGGTTTTCAAGGATGTACCTTGTTTGCATTCATCTATCCCTCAATTGTTACTAGTGTCCGTGCCCCTACTGCTGAGAAGAACCTTCATTGCATGATGCTGCCACCAGCATGTTTCACTGTAGAGATGGTATTAGCCAGGCGATGTTCAGTGCCTGCTTTTCGCCAGAAATAGTGCTGGCTGTTCTGCCCAAAGGGTTCAGTTTTATCTCATCAGACCAGATAATCTTTTTCCACATGTTGCCAGAGTTCTTTATGCTATCATATGCCATTTAAACAACAGTGGCTTCAGTCTTGCCACTCTGCCATAAAGGTCTTATATATGGAGTGCTGCAGAGATGATTGTCCATCCAACAGGTTCTCCCATCTCTGAACAGGACTTTTGGACCTGTTCAGAATTTTAGAATGACTGTTTGGTTCTTTCTTACCTCCCTGACCAAGGCCCTTCATTCTCAGATGCCCAATTTAGCCAGACAGCCAACTCTAGGAAGTTGGTTGTGCCAACTTCTTCCATTTCAAAATGATTGAGGCCACTGTGATCGTGGGAACACTCAAAGCCTTAGAAATCGTTTTATATCTTTGCCTTCGTTTTGATCTATGACTTTCCACAATTTGATTGCGGAGTTCCACAGACAGTTCCTTGGACTACATGGCTTGCTTTTTGACCTAATAATGCAGTGTAAATTGTGAGCTCTTATAGACACTGTGCCTTTCCAAACTATGCCCAATCAATTCAAATTGCAGCAGGTGGACTCCAGTTGAGTTCTAGACACATCTCAATGATAATTAAAGCAAACAGGATGTACCTGACCACAATTTGGAGTACCACAGCAAAGCAAACTCATCTTTTATAAATTGCACACACACACACACACACATATACATTATATATATATATATATATATATATATATATATATATATATATATATATTATATATATTATATACATTGAACATCGATTTTAGATATCTTGAGACAATTTTTGAATTTCCAACTTGTCTAAGCTTTTTTTGCATAAAAAAACTCAAAATACACACACTATTGTTGTGCAGTTGATTAGATTATATTAATCCAATGGAAACTTGGCTGGAATGTCAAGAGGGTTCTTCTAACAGAGTTTACTGAAGTTTTTCTGGCACAGTTGTAAGTCATAGTTCACAGCACACTCACCAAATGCATCACATTTATGAACACACATTTTATAACAAGTTGATGCAGCTGATAGGTGCTCTTGCTCCGGCACAGAACGGCAAGAGCATGTGATGATCATGCAAGCAACGCCAAAAACAATTGAATGTAGAAACATGACTTCTCACTCTACTCTGTGTACTGGGTAAATAAACAACCAATAAGCATCTAGAACATGGTAGATATAGAGAAAGGACTTAACGTGTTATGTTCTCTTTACTACACTACCCCCCCCCCTTTTCAGCAGTAATGAGTTCCTTCAGTACAAATAACCCCATAACAATAACCAATAAATTAAATTAACAAATTGTACATGTAGTTATGTACATTAATTGCCAACTTTTTGTGTTTGATTAGTCTCAAGAAGTCCTCAAATGCTTTACCTCTGAAGTAACAGTCCATAACTTCCACTTCCTGTGTTGGTCACTTCCTGTTTTCTCAATTTGTTTTACAGGTAATTTCTTGTCTGCGTCGACATCTTAACTATACTGCTTCTTTCTTTTTTAAATCAGTAATTTTGTGCTATTGTTTTCATCTGTTGTATCTTTCACGTTCAACCTAGCATATTTTCTTTTTTTTTCTCTCAAAAAGCGCTTTTGTATTTTGTCAAGACAGCGAGCAGAGGCCATCCTCGCTGGATCCATGCCGTCAAAAATATCAACAAATCTTCAACTAAGGTACATTAAACAACATGTCAAACATTCAGCTTGTTCAGTGTGATGAGTTCAGGATGTTTAGTCATTCTTCCTCCGTTGTTAGTAATTGCTTTATTTGTGATAAATGCATGTTAGTCAGGTCTCTGTCTGAGAAGATTTCAGCACTAGAGGTGCGCATCCAGACTCTAGAGAGAATTAGTGAGAGTGAGAGCAGTATAGTTTCTATAGGGGAAAGTCTGGATGTCTTAGGCGGAGTTAATAATCCCCCAGCTACGGCATTAGAGCCCTCACAACAGGTCGAATGGGTGATGACTCAGCAGCATAATCACAAAGCCAAAGCTAATGCTAAGGCTCACCCACAGGAACACCACTCCTCTCTGCTTCGTGTTCCTAACAGGTCTTCTCTCCTCAGTGAAGCACCCGCTGTGAAATCTGAAAGAGCTCTGGTTATCTCAGACGCCCGCCTGAGCCCCACACTCTGACAATACCGAATAGTTTCTCTCTTCACTGTCTCCACTCTTGTTGATCCTACCAAACTTTAGCCTTTTAAATAATCAAAGAAAGAAACTTCCAGTCGTGGATGAGAAAGAGCAACTCTTCAGCTTTATTTTCTGCAGAGAATAATCCAACAATCCCGAAACTGCAGATGCATACATGTGCAAACAAGTGCAGGCAGATGCAAGTGCAAATTACCCAAAAATTCCCCTGCTATTTATGCTTAGGCGCACTCTGTTGCTCCTCCTTCCTTAATTTGCATAGTCATAGCCCAAATCCCATTATTTCTAACCCACTCTCTTTTTGGGTCCTCCTACTAATTTACATCTCTGTCACGTGGCTTTCTGGAAATACCCTTATTTCCCAATTAACGGTGGCCTTCCCATTTTGTGACGTGTTTTCGAAATCCCCTTATTTTCCTGCTACCCAGTAAACTCCCCTTCCGGTCAGGCCCATGTGACCTTGATCAAATCCCCTTATTTTCAGCCTTTTTCACTGAGTTTAATAAAATAATGCGCAGTTGTCATTCTGCGCTTCTGTACTCTGGGTCATTCGTACTCTAATCTTCATTTGGAGCACACTGATTTTTCTGGTTATTCCTGCATCGATAATGTGTAAGTACTCATTCTCTTTTTATTACAGTTTATACTTTTTATGGTCCTCTAACTTGTTTAAGCAAAAACAGGCTTATGTATGTGATAGCTCGCTATATTAGCCTCACAGTGTTTTTCCCTCTTCTCTGATTAACATAGGCCCGTGTAATTTAGTATATGCTACTTTCTTATAAGGCTATGTTGATTATTACACTAAGTATTATCTTGTGTTAGATATGTGCTTTTACACCGTGCTGAATGCTCATTTAAACTGTCTTATCTTAACTCTATAAAGCATTATCATGTGTAATTTTGCTGCTGTAAGCCTGTTCTCTTAAGTTGTCTATTTTATTCTAGCCCTGGACATGTTAGAACTTGCCTTAACACGTCAGGGCTGGTTCAGCTTCTTGCTTGGTTTTGTTCTAACATCTATTCTTACTTGTCTATTATAGCTCATCCTTATCATAGGAGATCCGCCATGCCCAGGCCTGCCCTTGCACCTTCTTATCGTCTGTTTCAACTATCCCATCTGGCTGCTGAGTTGACCAGTTTCCTAAACCATCTCAGCAGTGACCAACTTCC
>JAKKZN010000008.1:16227756-16245602 GCA_033441825.1 Pangasius elongatus
GGCCAGGCCAAGTGATTAGGACACCTGATTCTGATCATTTGGATGGGTGACCGAATACTTTTGGTAATATAGTGTACCTGAGTGAAAGCATGAGAGTGGGGTTGACAGCATCCAAACATCCCAGTTCACCACAACACTCTATGCCTGTGAACCCTCCAGGTCTGCTCCTTTACCTAAGAAAAAAACTATTCACAAAATGCTTGACTAAACAAGTATGTTTTCAGCCTAGACTTAAACACAGAGACTGTGTCTAAGCCCTGAACACTAACTGGAAGGCTGTTCCATAACTGTGGGGCTTTGTAAGAGAAAGATCTACCCCATGCTGTAGCCTTCACTATTCAAGATACCAACAAATACCCTGCACCTTTTGATCGAAGTAGGCATGGTGGATCATAAAAGACCAGAATTTTGCTGAGCACAAGAGCATTCTTTATAATCAATGCAAATTTTAATGGGAGCCATATCTTCATATCTTCCAGTTCTAGTAAGGAGTCTGGCTGCTGCATTCTGGTCTAACTGGGACTTGTTTAATCACATAATGGAACATCCAGACAGCAAGTCATTACAATAGTGACATTATATTTATCACTTATTAACCAGCGCTCTATCAGTGCTATGATGAGGCCTAAATCCTGACTGATAGATTTCATGAATGTTATTCCTATGTAGGTAAGAGCATAACTGCCATGTTACAGTGTTTTCCAGGATCTTGGAGATAAAGGGAAGTTTTATTTTGGCCTATAGCTGGACAGCTAACAGGGGTCAAGGTCAGGTTTTTTTAATCAGGGGTTTTCTAACTGCTAGTTTAAATGATTTACATACATAACTGGTGCTCAGGGAGGAATTTATAGTACAGGTTTGATTGCTTCTCGTAGTATCTGTTTGAAGAAATGTGCAAGGAAGGGATCTAGTACACAAGTTGATTTTGATGAGGAAATTAGCGAAAATAGTTCAGTCACTCAAAGGGGATTAAAACATTCTTATCGCTGATCTGATGTGGCTATATTGTCATCTATATGTTGCATTAATAGAGTTTTTTGCGTGATACTTTTAATTTTGTTTTTGAATAAATTCACAAAATCATCACTGCTACATATTTATGGTGGGCATGCTTCTCTGGTGGTCTTATTCATAGTTAACTTTGAATCTAGGATTATTTTTAATCTTCTATTATGGTAGAGAGATATGTTGATCTAGCAGCACTAAGAGCCTTTCTATAGCTCAAGAGCCTCTCCTTCCATGCTGTTTGGAATGTTACTTAGTTTGACACCATTTACATTCTAATTTATGAGTGGTTTGTTTTAAGGTGTGATTGTTATACCAAGGTGCTAGTTTTTTTTTCTCTCTAATTATTTTTCTTTTAACCCTCTATTGCATGGTGTTGCCCTCAGGCAACAAACTACCTTTTTGAACCTCACACCACACCTTTAATTTTTTTTTCTAAAAAATATATATACGTGATATCACCTGACATGTCTATCTAATAAAATGAAGGGCTGAAGTGGGTGTTGCCTTTTGTTTGGGGGTGGAGCAGTCCTTTCTGGAAGCAAAGCTGGGACAGAGTGCCACCAATTGGTAAGGTAAATATCACTTTTTAACATGTTTAAATTGAAATAACTTTATATAAAAATATATATTCATGTTCATTACTATGTAAAGAAATATGTTTGATTATTTAAAGATTTATTTGGTTTTTATTTATATACTAAAACTGTGTTTGTTTATTTGTTGCCTCAGAGCAACATTGTGCAGTTAGACCACTTCTTTCAGACAATATCATGCCAAAGTGTAGAGATGTGCTTGGATGCACAGTCAAGCCCTCTTGTTTTTACAAGCTCTGCACTTCGGATTCTAGTGCCACCGCTCATGACGTCCCCACCCCCTGAGGACTTGAGCTTTGGTCCCTGCAGCAAACCGAGATCGCATAGATTCTCCAGCAAATCATCATGCAGGTCAGTTTTTGCATGATTTCTGTACTTTAGTAGTGTCTGGAAATGGTAGACACAAACACCTATTGCACCAATGTCCTAAAAGTTGGGCTAAGAACAATACTGCATGCTATTGCCTTGCCGCCATCTTGGATCAGATCAGAAAAAACATCTTCCACTCAATTACCTGCTATGTCTGGTGCTCTGGTTCCCGGTATACATCTAAATAGTGCTGCTGGTGCCCCTAAAAGCCTAGCTAATTTTGTGTGCCATAAAATAGAGTCTCCTATAACCAGAGGTCTTTCAACAGATTTCTTAGCAAGTACTTCACTGAGGAGTGCATACCTGTTTGACAAGTGAAGCAAAGAGGAGTGGTGCTCCTGTGGGTGAGCCTTAGATTTAGCTTTGGCTTTGCAATTATGCCCCCAAGTCGTCAACCATTTGCCACCTGTGGGGGCTCTAATGCCTAAGGCTTCCAGACATTCCCTTATGGAAACTACACTGCTCTCCCTCTCACTAACTCTCTCTAGCATTTGGAATCACACCTCTCATGCTATCTTCTCCATCAGAGAGATAACTAATATACATTTTATACACAGGCAACAAGGAAGAATGAATAAACATCCTCCCCTCTACACACTGAACAAGCTGAATGTTTTCCATGTTAAATGTACCTTAGTTGAAGCTTTGTTCAGATCTGATGGATGGATGGCCTCTGCTTTGCTGTCTTTTTAAACAAAAAAAAAACCTTGAAGTGAAAAGCACAATAAATGAAAATGATAGCACAAAATAATTGATGAAAAAGGGAAAAAAAATGTGTAGTTTAAATTCCAACACAGGTGGGAAACCCCTGGCATATGATTTGACAACCAAGGGAATGAGATAGACCCGTTGGTGCTCTGGGTCGAACTACCCAACACATATAGATCCATCCCCCACAAGATGGTCCAGTTAGCCATGTCAAATCACCATGTACCAGGCAAGGTGACAGAATTCATCTTAGATTATTACAACCAGTTTAGCATGAGAGTCACATTGGTGTCAGTACTATCTGAGTGGCAAAGATTGGAGGTTGGAATTATAACTGGCTGCACAATCTCTGTGATCCTCTTTGGCTTGGTGATGAATTGGCTGATCAAGTCTGCGGAGCCAGAGTGCTGGGGGCCTTGGACCAAGTCACAGGTGCAGCAATCACCCATCCAGGTCTTCATACATGATGTGACAATCACCACGGAGTCAATACCAGGAAGCAGGTGGATCCTCCAAGGGCTGGAAAAACTGACTGGTTGGGTGATGGCCAGCACTATCCTCTATGGGAATAACACCAAGCTATGGGTTCCCTGAAGTTCCTGCAAGACGAATTCATGGTGTCTCAGGCAAGAGATGTAAAGAATCCAGTGACCCCATGGTGGCCAAGGCTGGCAGGAAATGGAAGAGACCATGCTGCAGGTAGAGTCCTGGCTCCTACCACAGTGACCTGGTAGGAGTAGTGACCAGAGGAAGGACTGGGCTTGGATCCTAGTGATTGCATGAGGCTGGCAGCTCACAGTGCACTTAGAACATCCTTCTCTTGGAGTTCACAGTACTGTTGGATGATTGGCTGGAGGAATCCTACAAGAGGAAGAGGACCAAATATGAAGAGCTAGTCAGGGGCTGACAGAAACAGGGTTGGAAGTTAAGCCCATCAAGGAGGATAAATGTTGACTGTATCTGAGGGAGCTATTCCTAAATTCACACTTAGTCCAAACAAACAACATGAAGGTCTGTTGTTCATAGACAGTATAGCAAAGAGCCATATTGGTAACCTTACCCAGAAGATTACCCAACAGATGCTGAGATGGGTGCATCTATTTGAGCAATGAAATGCCTCATTCTTTTACAGGCCATCTGACAGGTATGTATGATCAGACCACACCTGTCCCTACCTCAGATCAACTGGGTGCTACAGTCATTAATGGTTCCAAATTAAATTTAGTATTGACATCAGATGTCAAAATGTCACCACACTTGTGGGGTTATGGTTCAGATACATGTTGTACTGTATATTGGAGTGGGATGAAATGATGAAAGTAATTGATGTGAATGCAGATTTTTTTGCAATTTTAAGACAGCATTTCACTGAGTTGGTCAGCTCAGCACTACCTTTAGCTGATTTTTATGCAATAACATCACATGCAAATGAAAGCCTATTAGATTACTTGTTAAGGCTGAATCAACTGAACATAGCCTTAGAAGGGGAGAGTTAAAAGCATGAGAGAGTTGAAGCATGGAACCCCCCATAATGTTACCTCAACATTGTCCAGACAGAAAGCTTGCTTTAGTGTCCACAAGTAAATCAGTGTGTTCTTGGATATTGAGGTTTATGAGGATACAAGAGTGATTAGAAGAATTTCTGAGACAATGCAAGGCAGGGTGTCAGCTGAAGCAGCATTCAACACTGGTTGAATTCAACATTCAACACTCAGAGGGTCTTATGCAAGATGAGAATGCATATTGTCAGAATACCTTATCATCCACTAGTGGTGGCTATGACCAGGAGCAGACGCCCCCTGTGCAATAATAGGCCATAGTTAAGAACTTGCTGGAAAAAAGCACTGAATTCCCAATCCGCATATTATGTTCCCACTAAAAATCCAAACACTACAGAGAGTGCAAATTTTGTAACATTTCTGAGCACTCCACCAAGTTGCATTGCAGAATGGAGAAACTAGGTTTTAAATGCTTTTCTTCTGGCCATGTCAGTTATGTGTACTACCAAAACCTGTTATTCTACATTTGGTACAAATTGAGCTGAACATGAAAACGTTTCTAGGTTATGAGTGTAACCATGGTTCCCAGAGGGAACTAGACGCTGCGTCGAAAAGCTATGGGAATGCCTTCAGCGTGACCATGCTCTGAATCACGTGTATAATCAGTCCAATGGATGGGCGAGACGTCATAGGTGGGGTGACGTAGCAACCCAGAAGCTTAAAAGCACAAGTGGTGGATACAGCGGCAGGTTCTGAGGAACGAAGCAAGTGCTCACAGGGATGCCAGAAGTATGGCATTGAGACGCAGCGTCTCGTTCCCTCGAGGAACCATGGTTACATGCATAACCTAGAGACGTTCCCCTTCAGGAACTCGAGCTGTGTCGAAATGCTATGAGAACGAGTATGCCCACGCCACCAGACTTACAAATCTCTGCCGAGTGTGGAAGAGCACAGCTAGGGCAAGAGAACAGAAGATCCTGGAGTGGCTCGCATATTGAGGCCATAGAACCTGGCGAACGTCAGGGGTGTGGAGTGGTAGAATAAGCCTTGACCCCCAAGGGCGAGGGGAGATCAGAGGACTCATAGGCTAGACAGATGGCATCCACCAACTAAGGGTCTGTTTAGTAGCAGGAAGACCCCTCTTAGGGAGACCATAACACACAAACAATTGGTCCACCCTTCTCCACAGGGCAGCTCTGTGGATATATGTATCCAGTGCTCGCACTGGATACATATAGTTAAGCCTCTGCTGGCCAGGCTCCCGAAAGGGAGGAAGACAGAAGGCCTGGACTACGACCGGCCATGGTGTAGAGGAGGGAATTTTAGGTACATAACCCACTTGAGGGTAGAGAAACACTTTGGCCAGACTGGGTGCAAAGTCTAATAAGAGGGGGCCACAGAGAGGGCCTGGAGATCCCCAATCCTCTTAAGAGAGGAAATCACCAGAAGAAAGGCAGTCTTTATAGTGAGAAGATGATCAGAAATCCCCTCTATAGGCTCGAAAGGGGGTTTACAGAGAGCCTCTAACACCACAGCCAGGTCCCACAGAGGGACACGAGATCGTACCGGAGCCTGAGCCTCAGTGAACTGTGGAGGAAATGTGTAACCAGGGGGTGTCTGCCCACAGACTGACCACCAAGAGGGGCGTGGTAGGCCGCAATGGCCACCACATAGACCTTCAAGGTAGAGTGGGTCAACCCTGTGGAGAAACGGGCCTGCAGGAACTCCAGCACTGTACCAACTGGGCAGTTAACTGGGTCGTGCCAGCGGTCTCCACACCAAGAAGTGAAAAGTTTCCACCTCAAGGTGTACAGTTTCCTCGTTGAGATTGCTCTGGATTGGAAAATGGTCTCAATAACCTCGGCTGAGAGACTGGAAGCTACGAGTTGTGCCCCCTCAGAGGCCACACCCACAGCTTCCACAACTCAGGGCGGGAGTGAAAGATGGTGCCCCCCACCTGTGAGAGGAGATCCCTCCTGATGGGAATCTCCCATGGAGAGTCATTGAGAAGGGAAATCAGGTCAGAGAACCATACTCAGCCCGGCCAGAACAGGGCTACTAGGCGTAAAGGCGTACCCATGGCATCCAGTCCGAGAGGAGCTGGATGAGTCAGAGAGAACCAGAGGGGACAGTGCGATGTCTCCTGAGTCACAAACAAATCCACCTGAGTCTGGTCAAACACTCTTCATATCTGCTTCACCACATCAGGGTGGAGCCTCCATTTCCCGGGCTTCGGCCCCTGCCTCAACAGGGCATCTGAGATAGAGGCCGCTCCACAGACCGTGGGCTGAATGGCCACTCATGACCGCTCCCCATCCTGTGAGAAATGCGTCAATTGGTAGCATTACGCGGTGACAAGGAGCTCCAAGCACCGGGCCCTGGGACAAGAACCAAGGTTTCCTCCACATGTCTAAGGCACATAAGCACCGCCACGTCCCAAGAGAGAACCCCTTGGTCTTGAGCCACCAATGTAGGGGTCTCATGTACAGCAGGCCAAAAGGTATCACGTTGGACACAGCTGCCATCAGACCCAGCAGTTTCTGGAACTGCTCTACAGTGAGTGACCGGCCTTCTCTTACTCTCGCGACTGCTGTGAGGATCAACTCGATCCGAGTAGGACACAGACGTGCCTGCATCGTGGTCGAATCCCACACCCTGCCCAGATAAGTCGTTCCCTGTACTGGAGAAAGCACACTTTTCTCAGCGTTTAGTCTTAACCCCAGCTCTTTCATGTGGGTGAGAACAACATCTCGATGCCGAACCACTGCCTGCTCCGATTGAGCTAATATCAACCAATCATCGATATAATTCAGTATGCGGATGCCCTGGAGTTGCAGAGGAGCCAGAGCAGCATCCACACACTTCGCGAAAGTATGGGGTGAGAGTGCCAGGCCGAATGGAAGAACCTGATATTGGTAAGCTTCGCCCCCGAAAGCAAACCTCAAGAACTTCCTGTGTTGGGGAAGGATGGAGATATGGAAGTACGCGTCTTTTAGATCAAACCAGTTCTCTGAGCTGATCTGAGACGCGACCTGTTTAATCGTGAGCATCTTGAACTTCAGTTGCATGACTGAGCAGTTCAAATGACGCAGATCCAAAATGGGATGCAGCCCTCCACCCTTCTTCGGAACGATGAAGTACCAGCTGTAGAACCCGGACTCTCTGTCATGATGAGGGACCACCTCGATGGCCTCCATCCTCAGGAGAGTGTTCACTTCCTGTTCCAATACCAGAGCCTGCTTGGGGCCCATCAGAGTGGGAAGAATCCCGCAAAAATGAGGTGCTGGAGAACCGAATTGAATTCGGTAGCCTCTCTCTACAGTATGCAGGACCCATTGAGGCACATTCGGCAAAAGTTTCCACACTGCCAAATAGTCTACTAAGGGAATCGGTCTCTTGAGTCTATCCTCTGGTGTAACGAGAGCGGCTAGCTCGGTGCCTTGAAGCAGCGGACCGGCAGGGGACAACCAAACTAGCTACTAGCTCCGAAGAGGTAGAGAGCCTCCCAGTATTGCTACATTCCTGGGCGGAAACTGAGAGGAGCGCTGGAGACCGCTGTGCCCTGAAGCACCATGGGTGGCAGGGTTGGCAGGTCGATCTCCCGAGGGCACTGAAGACAGATGGGCACCATATGATGAGGTGTACACCATTCTTCCCCAGAGGGGCCTGCCCTCAAAAGTCCTGGGCCATAAGCATCAGGACTTCTTGGCCGAGCTCCTCTTAGACAGAAGAACGGTCCGCAGATCCAGCTTCGCCTTAGAAGACCCCGGCACCCTGGTATGAGGAGCTGGCACACAGAGGGGGCTGCTCCCTCCCAGCAGCCCCAAGAGCTAGAGATCAGTGAGGGAACTGCTGGAACGCTGCTGCCTGTGTACGAGCCTCCTGGTAGCTGTTGACGACGGAACTGACGATGTTGCCGAACAGGACAGAAGGCGCAAGACCCTGTCCTTCTTTTTCATATCAGACAGGGTCAACCACAGATGCTGCCATGGACCTGCCAACAGCGCGGGCGGTCTCTTTGGTGGCATGGAGAGACAGATCAGTGGCTCATATGACCTCAGTGACATGCTCAGACGTAATATCCACGCCCTCATCTAGCTCTTTTAGCAGATCAGCCTGGTAAGCCTTCAAAACCACTATGTTGTGCAAACAAGCACCAGCCTGACCTGCTGCTGTGTACCCTTTGCTCACCAGCTCTGAGGTGGTCCACAGAGGATTGGAGGGCAGTGCTGGAGCCTTCAGGGACGATGCCGCACTAGGGGACAGCTCGCAAGTGTCTGTTCAACCTGGGGCATTGCCCTGTAACCGTGATCATCCAGCCCTGCCACATTGGCATAATAGCTAGTGGCGAGACTGAATATACGGGCTGAAAAAGGCCTCCACCCATGACCTCGACACCTCAGTGTGGACGTTGGGGAAGAAAGGCAGGCTCCGGCATGGAGTTGGCGGCTTACTCTGCAGAAAACATTCATCAAGCTTGCTTTTCTGCGGTTCAGCCCGTACCTTGGCTGAACAATCAATATTTTTAGCTTGGCCACAGCACGAGTAACCACCTCCAACAGCTCCTCATACTGGGGAGATAGAGGGGGCAAATCATCATTGGCACCCTCCACGTCAACCTCCTCAGAGGAAGACAGATGGAGTGCCGAGCCCTCTCCCTGGCAAGAAACGGCAAAGTGGGCTTCCGATCCCGGAGAGCGGACAGTGGATCTGGTGGGTGAGGAAGAAGAAAGGGACTCACCCGTCTCCATTCACCAAATCCATTTGCAAACCCCACGAGTGTAACTGCCGCGCCACCATGGCAGAAGCAGGGCCAGCACCGCGAGGAATGTGGGTGAAGGCTCCCTCCTCAAAGAGAGCCCTCTGGGAGCGAAGCGCACGCAGCGGCAAATGCTCGTAATGCGAGCAGCCAGCTCCCTCGAGAGCCGACTTTGGGTGCTCTGTTCCCAAGCAGACAATGCCTAAAACGCTGCCCGTTCTCGCGCTCATGTTGTTTTGTCTTTTTTTTTCGCTTTTGCACATAATGCTTAGACAGACAATACAAAATCAGCCTGCACACACAGAGAGCTTGCTGAATGACAGAAAGCTGCCGCTGTATTCACCACTCGTGCTTTTAAGCTTCCGGGTCGCTACGTCACCCTGCCTGTGACGTCTCGCCCATCCATTGGACTGATTACACATATGATTCAGAGCGTGGTCACGCTGAAGGCATTTCCATAGTGTTTCGATGCAGCTCAAGTTCCTGAAAGGGAACTAGGAAGCCTTGTGTTGGGGGAAGGCAATGCAGGGCAATCAGACTTCACTTCCACTAATGACGCTGAGTCAATTTATTTTTATTACTGTGAAACTATGCCTAGAAACAAAACAATAATCACAATTATTCAGAATTCCTTAAGAACAGCTCAGAATGACAGTTTATTTTACATCATTGTTCAAGTACAAGACCTCCACTCCTCTAGGAAGGCTTTCCACTAGAATTTAGGATGTGGCTATGGAGATTTGCCCATTCAGGCACAAGAGCATTAGTAAGGTCAGACGTTGATGTTGGGCGGGAAGGCCGCGGGCGCAGTCGCCATGCCAATTCATTCAAAAGGTGTTCAGTGGGGTTGAGGACAATGTTCTGTGCAGGCCACTGGTGTTCTTCCACTCCAACCACAGGTGGTCAAGTGTCCACAAACTTTCCACCATATAAATGAACAGCAAGAATGAGTGGATCAGATTCATTTTTGCTTCACACATGGGGACATGATTATCTTATTGTATAATGGATTTTTTTAAATAAAAAACTAGAATCATAATACTGTGGTATGTTCAAACATGAAGTGCAAGGGTTTGTGCCTTTACACCAGCCAATTTAATCCTGCTGTTCACACATGTATCTTCTAATGGACTCCCAGTAAAGAATGTACATGACGTGAACTATAGCCACTCAATAAAAACTAAAGCTTCAATCATTGTATGAGTGCTAGAATTGTCGGTTTAAACCATAATTAAATTGAAGTGCTTTAATATAGAGCCACTTGATATTGCTGAATACAGACAAGTGAAAACACTTCAGAAATGCTTTCTGTGGGTACTGACTTGGTTTCTAATTGATAGCACAAGGTTTATTTCTTTCCCCCAGCTCTTTTCAATATTACTAGATTAGACTAAATGTCATGCAAAGATAGATTGTTACAAAAATGTGACAAAAAAGTGGCACAATATGTTTTACAGACTCTATGTCCTGGAAGATATTTTAATGAACATTTTCCTCATTACTTTAGCTCATAAATGTGCATTTCATTGAAATGTAAGAGTCCCAGAAAAGATAATGTATGTAGGTAACCTAGATGGTTTGTGTCATTAGTACCTGCTCTGTAATATTACATTTATCAGAGCCAGGGGCCTCCAGAGGTATGCACCAACCTGAATTAGGAATGTTACTTTAGTAATGTTTACTTCCTTGACCGTGGAGATTGTCATGGACCCAACTGATATTGGATTGACCAACTGATATTGGATTGTTTTGGGACTTTGAATGAGAGTAAATTCACCTTTTCTCCCAGTGAAGTCACTGCTGCTGTTTTTGGTAATACTGATGAAAGCTTGATCATTGCATAGTGATTCTACTGAAAATGTCTCTGTGTGTGTGCACGTGTGTGCATGCGTATGTGTGTTACTGTAAGGAATGAGTGTATGTGCATGAGTATGCTGTCTTGCTTAAAAACCAAAAGAAGCTATTGTAGTGTATTTCACTCATCTTTCACAATATATGTATGCATGTGTAATAGACCGTACAAAAGCATTTTAGGCATACTTCTGAGGCAAAATTGCACTAATTTGAGTTAAGTTGGTAATACTCAGTTAATGAGAGCTGAAGGGAGAAAGAAACAGGATAAATTTGGAAAAAAAAAAAAGTGAATGGGCATGAAATAAGGCAAATATAAAGAAGCAAAAACAGTGGCTTTAAATTTTACATCCTAGGGGTGCTTATATCAGATGACAGCATTTCACATGTAATCATAGTAAATGGAGAAATGTTAGCTGCACCCTATTGTTCTGTTGTCATATGCCTCTGACACCTCCCCACATGGCCTCATTAGCCCCCTCACTGTCACCCATTAATGGACAAGCTCTCTCTCTCTCTCTCTCTCTCTCTCTCTCCCCACACTGACACTCGCATATGGGTTTCTGTCATGCTGTCAGCAAGCAGTCCAGTTTAATCCTGTTTCTGAATTGATCATCATGGTTTAAGTATTTAAAAGGGGAAAAATCATAGGTACAGCACTTATTTTCTGAGCTTTCTCATTCTCTAGCAACACAAAAACAAAGAAAAAAAAATTGATTTTAATGTCACATATAAAGTAATATATCATTCTAGAATCCTCTGCATTATTATGAGTCACTGTTAGACTCCTTTTTTATTATTATATAGTTTAGTTTTATTAGCCATAATGTAACATATTCTATTGTAGATATAAACACACATTCCTAATGTGTAAAAGATATGTGTCTGGACTATGTAGGCAGTATGCTAGTCCATGGTAGGATTTAATAAATTCTAGGTGATTTACAGATGCATGAAGTAAGAAATCCAAAGATAAAACTGCTTGCTGTTAAGCAGTTGTGCTGTTATGTGGATAGGAGGTGTTTCATTTTGTTTTGGTGGCTGTTCAGCAGGGAGAAACTGTATAGATGGGGCTTTATGGCCCTTCTGGCACTTTGACCATAGGCCATTAACTCATAGAGGCAGAGCAATGAGACCTTTAGGGCTATGACCTGAACAAGACCATCTTATTACTTTAAAGCATTATGTCTCCCTTTGCGATCCTTGTATTTAAGTGATTTCAGCAGGAAAAAAAAACATGAAGGTGTCAGTGTGTTGTGTATATAAGAGAACAACAAAAAAGCTTGTGGTGTAGTCATATACTGGATGCTCACTTGTCTGAAGCAAATTGGAACTTACAAAAACAATATGCAATATGTAAAATATAACTTTATTCATCTCCACATGCGATGTGGAACATTCTGGCGAGCATTCAGTCATCTATCTAGTTTGACTGTGAAAGCAAGCTTAAACGTTTCAAAGCAGTGATGTATTTCCCAAACCAAGAAACTCTTACTTAGGCTACAGTTGACAACAGTAGCCATCTAATAATATTTTACTAGATGTACTTCATTTTTTTTAAAACAGTTTTTCTAAAAGAGAAAAAGAGATCCTTTAAGCAGCATTTTATGATAATGAAGATATGATCTTCAGAGAATATTTTCTTTTATTAACCATAGAGAAAGATCATTTAAGAATAACAAAAAAAAAAACATGAAAAATAACAGGTTTTACAATATTTTAAAATGAATAATTAATAAATTGGAGAGGCCAGCAGAAATATGCAGCTCTGTGCACAGTGTGCAATCTACATGAGCTATATGGAGCAATGGCTCAAAATATATCAAAGCATCTTTTGATTTTATTTTGGAGAACAGGATGGCAGTGTTTAGGTTGGTGTCACATAAGGAATGGGTGGACAGATTAAAATGCAGGTAGAAGAGTTTATTGAGATCAAGGCAGACAAATCCAAAATGTTAGGCAATAATCAGAACCAGGAGGCAGGCAATCAACAAACAGAATATCAGAGGCAAGACCATATCAAAAAACACTAGGCAAAACTGGGTCAAGAACAGAAACACGAGCAGAGATAAACAGGCTTGGTATTGCCACAAATACAGGTAATGGAGCATATACTTCACAAAGAGTGAGTGAAATTAAAGTCCTTATATACTGTGGCTGTGATTGCGCTGTGAATGGGATGCAGGTGTGTGATTTTTTTTTTACTATAAAAATATAATTTTTTTCCTGAAACCTGGCAACCCTTTCCATAAGGGTTTCACTGTTTAGTGAGATCAACAGTAAAGTAATAACTTTGCACTCTCATTACATTTTTAGTTAGTTTTGTGGGCTCCTGATGCCCCCACCTATTCTGAAGCTTTCTGGAAAGTTTTCTAAAAAAACATCTGGATTCGTATATGTATTCATTTTGGACGTGTTATCTGTTCAATTCAAATAATGTATTCACATTCGGTTACACCCCTAACACACACATATAAACCCATACCTAACCCCCCCCCCCCCCCCCACACACACACACACACACAAACACACTGCAACTAAGCCTAAAGTTAGAGTTAGAGACTTCATCTGGTAGTGTAGTCTAAATTTGAAAATCCCCACAGAATTAGTCTTGAGTGTAAGAAGTTTACTTCATTTTAAGTCATGTCATGTTTTACACATCATTCAAGTAAAGCCCACAGCAGATATTATACAACCATTAGGATTTTTAAAGGCACAGTTTTCAAACTTTCCAGTTGTCTACCCCGAGCTCAGACATTTAATGTATGTATGTATTTTTAAGAGCTAGAGGTACACTATATGACCAATTGTATGTGGACACCTGTCCATGACACCCACATGTGCTTGTTGAAAATCCTATTCCGAACACATGGCATTAATATGTAGTTGGCCTCCCCTTTGCTGCTATAACAGCTTCAACTCTTTTGGGAAGGCTTTCCATTAGATTTTGGTATGTGGCTGTGGGGATTTGTACCCATTCATCCACAAGAGCATTAGTGAAGTCAGACATTGAGCAAGAAGGCCTGGCGTGCAGTCAGCATTTCAGTTTATCCCAAAGGTGTTTAATGGGCTTAAAGTCAGGGCCCTGTGCAGGCCAATTGAGTGCTTCTAAAGCAACCTTGGCAAGCCATGTCTTTAAACAAAAATGTAGAAATACTCAAAGTTTGTTTTAGTAACCTAATTAAAATAGTTAGGTTAACAACATACCGAATAATATACAGAATGCAAAGCCAACACCTTTGATCAAAAACCTGGACATGAATTTAACACATTTGAAATTCTTTATACTAACATAACATACAGTCAGGTCCAGAAATATTTGGAAGTTTGCACAATGGATTTGGGGTCAACGGAATGGGCCCACTGATGTTTACTGATGATGTGACTGCTGACAGATGTAGCAAGATGAATTCTGAGGTGTATAGGGCTATACTCTCACATTCAGCCAAATTCTACAAAACTGATAGGACGGTGCTTCACAGGGCAGATGGATAATGACCCTAAACATATTGTGAAAGCAACTCAAGACTTTTTGAAGGCAAAGAAATAGAATATTCTTCAATGGCCAAGTCAGTCGCCTGATCTCAATCCAATAGAGCATGCTTTTCACTTACTGAAGACAAGACTGAAGGCAGAAAGACCCACAAACAAGCAGCAATTGAAGGTGGCTGCAGTGAAAGTCTGGCAAAGCATCTCTGGGGAGGAAATTCTGAATTTGAGTTTTGAGAACATGGGCTCCAGACTTCAGGCAGTCATTCATCCAAGTATTAAATCAGTATTATCAGTCAGTCATCCAAGTATTCAAATTCTGGTTATGTTTACAATTATGTCACTGTCAGCATCCTACCTCCTGTAGTTGGTCTCCGTGCCTCTAGAGGCCCCCTGTGTTCCCCTCTGCCTTAGTTCTTCCTCGTGTGTCCTTGTTAGCTTTATTTAGGTCACCTGTGCCTTGTTTTCCCTAGGGTATTTTTGTGGTGTTTTTCCCCCTTTTTTCCTCACTTGGTTTTTGAGTCTTTGCCACGAGTTTCCTGCTTTGGTTCACCAAGTCTGCAAGTTTCCTCAAGTAGGTGTTCTTAGTTAATGTTTGTTGATGTTCCCTAGTTTTGTTTTCTCCCCTCGTGGAGTTTTTATTTTTCCCATTTTGTTTTTTCNCTTCTCCCCCTTTTGTTTTTCCCCTTGCCCCAACCTTTTTTTACCCCCTCTCCCATATCACAACTTTTGTTTTTTTTTTTTTTTTTTTTTTTTTTTTTTTTTTTTTTGCTAAGTCCTTTTTATTATTAAACTTTCGTTGCCTGGACTGCTGCCTAGAGTGTTTCGTTTGGGTCCAACATTACCACCCCTGTGGCTCAGTGGTAGAACTCTCAACCATCACATCAGAGACTTGAGTTCGAGTCCAGCTTGTGACAGTTTCAGCAAGCTTTAATGAGAGAAATGTTTGATTGTACATGGTAAGAAAATACACATTTTGTCATTTTTGTGTGTATTACTTGAGAAATAGAAGGCAGTCTCTTGACTATACAGCCAATGTCCAACATAAAACCAACTTTACCACGGAGACAAAAACTTGCCAAAAATATTGTTCAGACACTTTGACTAACCAGAGTTGAACTCTTTGAACTGCACACAATATTTCTCTCCCTAGTGTCCTCCTCCCCATACCAGGAGGCCATTCATTTGGCAATTCATTTTCGAAAGCTCCGCGCCAACACAGACACACAAACTCTGGGGCAGATTGCGCGTCAACAAACACAGATTCTTGCGTGCTCCTCTCTCGGCAAGAAGCTGAACTATTCAGAACAAAGACTTTAGAAACCAAGTCACTGGTTATTGTTGCTTTCAGCTAAAACAGTTTTAATAATTTTGACATTTGAAAGTTTAAGTTTAATTTCTAATTAAGTCTAAAATTAAAAAGGGGATATTCTATGAGAGATTGCATGAGCAAGAATGTGGTTATACTGAATATTAGCACGGCTGTGATTCAGGCATAGGCACAAGCCTGTAGGCTGAGTGCCATAGGTAATCAGTCATGCTGATATTCAGTATAACCGCACGTGCGGTATTGCTTTTATAGAACCGTTCTGTAAACAAGAAATTTATATCAAGTGATATTTAGGACGCAATATGGCCAAATGTTGTTTATTTTTGCTCCACCAGTGGAAACAGATCCAGAAGAAGCCACGCTCACTTTATAGCACATCAGCTAGCTCGCTTGATTTGTACATTCCCATTAAAGGTGTTTCTGGTAAAATTTGCATCCCTTCTTCCTTTTAATTTTCATCTGACAAGCTTTCACATATTTTAAGTCAAAAGTTGTATTTCTGAATGGTATTGATGTTTCTAACAATACTGTAGTAACAGTTTTGAACTAGAAAGTGGAATTTTATGTGGCAAACACGGACAAGCGGGTGATCTACACAGTGAAATGTCCCAGTGCGGTTATAGGAAATATAAGCACTCTTGAAACGCCACTCAACCAATCAAATTAGTGGACCGGAACTAACTATTATATAATTCTTTGATAAAATGCCACTAACTGAGATGACACCAGAATTAATAGTTTGTTATTTTAAAATAGTATGATAACATAATTTACATATGTAAATTAACTGAATTAATTCTAATAATCTATAAATATTGCCCTTTTATATAAAATAAAGTATATTGTGAATAGCCTGTCAAACTGTAAGCAATGAATGAAAGAATATGGTAGATGTACCTGATAAAATGTCCAGTGTGTAAGTGCAAGTAGTGTACCTAATAAACTGGTAACTCGGTATACTTCATAGCATGTGTACATAATTATTTTATGTTTTAATTTTATTGTCCTCTAGTTCATGACTTGTTCATGCCACATATGAATCTTTAAATGCAGTACAGTATTTGCATATATGCTATGAGAAACAAACTTACTGGTTCACCTGGAGGTCCTGGTCTGCCATCACGACCTGGAGGTCCCTTAATATAACAGCAGAAGACACAGTCAGATGTCAGATACTAATAGGGGAAAAAGAACTGCATAAACTACAAGATACATACATGCAAAATTTAAAGACATAGCTGGCTCTGTTCAATTCATGAGAAATGTATTTAATTATGACACATAAATAAGACTGTATAGGAATAAACTGATCACTGGTAGACAAATATTGAACACTGGTTAAGGTACAAGGTACTGGTTCAAGGTACCACAATATTGAACATGAACAATATTGTATTCAGGCATGCTTCAAAATAATGTCCCTCTGTCCCATTTGTTTTAAAAATATAAATATTCAAATAAAATAAAATATTGAACTGAATAAAATATTTAATGTAACTTATTTTGATCAGATTTGAGGGCAACATGTATTTTTCTTGTAAAAAAAAAAATAAATTATGTTCAGTGGACAAACATAATAAAAATATTTCAAACACCATATATTTTAGGATTTTTAAAGGTATACTGTAATACTCTTTTAAAAAAAAAAAAAAATATATATATATATATATATATATATATATATATATATATATATAGGTATAATCACTTAATCAATGATATAGTATAATATAAAACTTAGATTTTAATCACTTTAATTAGGAACTTGTAGTGAACAGCATATTTGTCCTACGGTTGTCTCACAAGACTGCATTCAGAGTTACTCACTTAAGTCCAAATATTTGTCGGGTCCATGTCCCTTTACTCAGGGAAATTGCTCATATTAAGAGATAAGTATGCAGCTGTTGATTTTCACAATCAGTTTATGTAATTCAATTCAATTCACTTTTATTTTTATAGCGCTTTTAACAATTGACATTGTCACAAAGCAGCTTTACAGAAATAAATGGATTCACAAAAAATATATTGTAAATATTTGAATTTATCACTGTGAATTTATCCGTAATGAGCAAGCCAGTGGTGACGGTGGCAAGGAAAAACGTCTCCAGGTTACGTATGTAACCATGGTTCCCCGAGGGAACGAGACGCTGCGTCGAAATGCTATCGAAACGCTATGGGAACGCCTTCCGCGTGACCGCGCTCTGAATCACATGTTCAATCCAACCAATGGATGAGCGAGA
>JAKKZN010000008.1:16245702-16272466 GCA_033441825.1 Pangasius elongatus
TGTTTTTTTGTCTCTTGCTCCTTTTTCTTCTTTTGACATTTTGAAGAAGTTCTTACAACCTGGTTATGATCCACCAGTGCGAAATGCAAATACTTGTAATATTTTCCCTGGTCTTAAGATTTTGATCAGGAGTGTATTACCAAGACTAATTGCCAGCAACGACGTGTGTCTTGCCCTCACTATAATCCCGGGTTCGGGAGGACCACAGCAGACCATGAGAGGAGGGGCCGGAGCCTATGCAATTGGGTTGCACCAGAGTCTCCCTGGAGGAATGTCAACATCGGGTATGCCGAAATCTCTGCTTCTACTGCAGGGGAGCTGGCCACCGGGTTAGCAACTGTCCCGAGAAACCATCTACCTCCAAGGTGAGAAATGATTTCGTGAAACTGAAAGTGACTTTGCACCACACTCAGGGTACTATTGTGGTTCCAGCACTAGTAGACTCCGGGGTGGCCGTCAACCTCATTGACCAACAGCTTGCAGAGGATCTTCACCTCCCCACACTGCCATGCGACCCCCCTTGCGAGTGACGGCCATCAATAACTGTCCCATCGGGGGAGGCCTCATCACCCATCAGACCTGTCCGCTCACCCTACAGGTTGGCCTACTTCATGATGAGGAGACAACGTTTTACATCATTCCCACTCCTTCGAATCCCATCATCCTGGGCTTCCCCTGGCTGCAACTTCATAACCTCGTCATGTCTAGTGTGTCTAGTAGATCGACAGGTTCTCTAAGGCATGCCAACTGATCCCCCTCAAAGGCCTGCCCACAGCCATGGAGATGGCGATGACAGTATTTCACCACATTTTCCATACCTACGGCCTTCCTGAAGACATTGTGTCCAACCAGGGCCCACAATTCATGTCAAGAGTCTGGAGAGCCTTCTGCACCCACCTAGGGGTCAACGTAAGCCTCAGTTCTGGATACCACCCACAGTCTAACAGAGAGACCGAACGTTGGAACCAAGAGATCGGCAAGTACCTCCGCTCCTACTGCAGCCGTGAACAACAGCGCTGGAGTGAGTTTCTCCTGTGGGCAGAGTATGCCCAGAACTCTCTCATCCACTCATCCACAGGACTCACTCCATTCCAGTGCATTCTGCCGTATCAACCACCTCTGTCCCCCTGGTCAGGAGAACCTTCTGACATACCTGCCATAGACGACTGGGCCCGCCCTAGCCAGAAGGTCTGGGAAAGCACCCACGTCCGCCTGCAACAGGCCATACAACGGATACAGGCCAAAAGGTCTGGTTATCCATGCAAAACCTAAGAATAAGGCTACCCTGTCGCAAGCTGAGCCCGCGATTCATTGGCCTCTTCTGGATCTCCCCCACCTTCCACATGTCCCGGCTCAAACCAGCACACCCCCACCATGACAATACTACCACGGAGAATGAACCACCACCACTGCTTGATATCGATGGAGCCCCAGCCTATAGGGTGAGCTCACTCCTCAACTCTCGCTGTGGACTGGGAGGGGTACGGACCAATGGAGCGATCCTGGGTAAATGCAGACGACATCCTTGACCCCTCTTTGGTGGAGGATTTCCATCGCCTCCACCCCAATAGGCCAGCTCCTCGGCCCTGGGGCCGTCCACGTCGTAGAACACCAGGAGGTGTTCCTAGAGGGGGGGCTCTGTAGCGTCACCACCGCTACAGAGGAAGCAACGCGTTCACCACACGAAGACGCAAAGTATTCTTTTCTTTATTACTGCCTTTGCCTTGTTGCTTGACTTCCTGTTTTTTTCGGACTTTGCTCTCGTTACTTGTTTATGTTTTCTGCCTGCAGATTTGGATTTGTCTGTTATTGATCTGCTAATGGATCCTACACAACCCCCCTCCGGTGAGTAGTTACAGTCTGACTCTTTTCCACTCCCAAGGATTGATGATTGTGTGGACAGCATTGGTTCTGCTTGTTTTGTGATGAAGTTAGATCTCTTAAAACAGTACTGCCAGGTTCCTCTCATATGTAGGGCTTCTGAGTTATCTGCCTTTTTAATCTCCTGAGTTATCTACTGAGTCATTTATCCAGTATATGGTCATTACATTTGGTCTTAAAAATGCTCTTGCTTTGCTCATTTCGGAGATTAGTAAACACCCTTTTTGCTAATGTGCCAAAAACTGTACAGCTTACTTGGATGATGTGGTTGTGTTTTCAGTGCATTGGGACAGCCATTAAGGGTCACTGAGAACTGTTTTTAGCCAATTGGCCACAGCTAGCCAAATGTGAGGTTGCACAGATCACAGTAACATATCTGGAAATACAGGCAGGCCAAAGACAAGTTCATCCTTTAGAGGAGAAGGTCTGTGCTGTCATGCAGTTCCCAGTTCCAAGGACTAGATGCAAGTTGTGAAGATTCTTGTGTATGGTTGGATATTATCACAGTTTCTGAAAAAAAATTCTGCAGATGCAGAACCATTTTCTGTCTTGTGCCCTTCAGTCTCATTTGTTTGGTTTTCCAATTGTCAAAATGCATTTGATTACATTAAGACATTGTTATGTACTGCTCCTGTGCTTGCTGCTCCTGACTTTTAGGCATTTTAAGTTAGAGGTTGATGCTAGTGGAGTTGGAGCCGGATCTGTGTTGCTGCAAGAAGATGCGGGTAGAACTGATCACCCAGACTGCTACTTTTCCCATAAATTTAATAAACACCAAGTGACATATTCCCCAATAGAAAAAGAGACTTTGGTGTTACTGATGGCACTGCAGTATTTTGATGTGTATGTGGGTTCTAGTTCTTGGCCTGTGATTGTTTTTACTGACCATAATCCACTGGTGTTCCTATCTAGAATAATCTATGTATAACCTAGAGGTGGTCTTTAATAATCCAAAATTATAATTTGGAGATTAAACACAAAAAGGGGATTTACAATGTCATTGCTGATGCTCTTTCTAGTGCTTGAATATGAAAATCGACTCGCAAATGGTTGCTCTTTTTTGGGTGGTGAGTGTGTTACATGCAAGAGCATGTAGGTGCACCCTGCATGTTTTTCTGGCGTGCAGGCTAAGGAATGCCTCAAGTGATGTGTGACTGTGTTACGCTTCTCTGGTGGCTAATCAATGCGCTGTGGAGGAGGAGGAGCTATGGATTTAAAGTTGGGGGGAGAGAGACTTCCATTCATGCTTTTCGTTATGATGCCATTGTTTGAGTGCCACAAAAACATGCAAATACGGACCCAAACTCACACTCACACACACACAAAGAGTGACTAATCTGTAAACCTAAACATTGTTCTGAAATGCTATGAAAAGCTGTAACTCTCTTTGTCTTGTTCAGAATACCTGTGTAAACAGTTATTCCCTGTGTTACTTGGAGACAGTGTTGTTAATATTCTACATGTGTAAATTATACTTTAAAGGTGTACTAAATGACCACTGCTGCTTCTAGCAGCTTCTTTTGGTTTTGCGGTCTGAAGAGGGAAGTAGGGGTGAGCCTATACATCACACTACACATGAATGTCCCTTTGTCTAAACGCCCTAGGTAAGGGACAGGTTGCCAATCATTGTAATTTCTGTTAATGGACAGGCAATCTTAGTGTAGTTAGGCTGTGTGTGTTCCTTTTGATTTCTATTAGATAACTAATGTTTAACTTTAGGGAAGCTTGTTTTTGGTTTTGCTTTTCTTCTTTCCTTTATTGCCATCCATAGTCCAGCTTCTGTTATTCCTTGCTCAAGACTGTTTACTGTTTTATGTATTGTCATGTACTATTGTTTTTGTAGAACGACTAAGTGGCATTAAAAGACCAGCTCTTTATGTGCATTAAACGCATTGAGACACATTCCTCTAGTGTGTGTGAAATCTTTTTGGTTGCTGGATGGCTACTCTCATCCACCATTAGACAGTAAAATGTTAGGGGCTGCATTTAACCCTAGACCTTAGCCAGGGTACACTAAACACATGATTAAGAATATTTTTTTCTGTCTTGAAGGCAGATGGCAGGCTATGCAGAGGAATGTGCTTTAAGGATTTGGAGAAACAGTCTATGATTACCATATTGATGGTGTTACCCTGGGAGACTGAGAGGTCAGTGAGGAAAGATGTGACCCTAGTCGATGAAACATGGGGAGCGAAAACAGGATGCCAGCAGGCAAGATTCTGGAAAACTTGGCTTGGGCACAGGGAGAACATGAGGATATGGATTTCTGGATATCTGTGACCATGTTGGGCCACCAACTTTTACCTTGGAGGAGCTAATATATTTTGTGAATGCCTGGATGTCCAGTGGCAGGTGAGGTTTGCCCGAGGGATCAGTTTATACTGCAGAGTTGCTGGCATATAGGTTTTATGGGCATGGGTTTGGCACTTCTTGATTTGCCGCTCGAGCTATTTTCTGATCAATATCCCAGAATAATACTTCTTCTAAACATGACTGCAGGACAATGTACTCAACACTGAGTAGGGACACAGGATAAATGTGGGTGAGAGAGAGTCAGTATTAGTGTTTTTTGATCCAGGTCAGTGCATAGAAAATTGTCCATTGTGCTTGTCTTGAATTGAGTCTCTTTGCATTTTTGAGGTATGCAAGTTTTTTTTGTGGTCTATGTAGATGAGGAATGGATGTGTATCCCCTCTAGCTAGTGACACCATTCCTCCAGGGCCAACTTAACAGCTAGTAGCTTCCTCGTGCCAAGTTCATAGTTTCTTTCAGTGGGGGGAAGTTTCTTTGAAAAGAATGCCCACAAGATGGAGCTTGGTCTTTTCTCAGAAGCATTGCAACAACACAGCACTGACCCCAGTTTCTGAAGCATCTACTTCCATGATAGAGTTTTTGTTTCAGAATGGAGCCATGGTGATTGATTAATTAAGCCATTCATAGTCATGTTCAGCATCAGTCTTCCATTTGAGTCTCTTCGGGCCTTTTCTTAACAGTGAAAGAAGGGGGGCACAAGGTATGCGCAGCAACTGAGCTGAAGCTCTGGATGAATTGCCAGTAGAAACTGGCATAACCCAGAAACCCTTTCAAGTTCTTTGATGGTGAATGGCTTGGGCCTTTCTTTGACCACAGAGATTCTTCCTTGGTTCATGGACACCCCTCTGGCCTGATTATGTACCCCAGAAAAGACAATTAGGACTTGTGAAACTCACATCTCTCTCTTGACATAGAGGTGATTCTGGAGGAGGAGAGCCAGCACTTGTTTAACATGCATGATGTTAAACTCTGTAGTTCATCATGTTCTGATGTCAATCTAAGCAATGATGAATTTGCCCAGCATGTCAAATAGCACACCATTAATAAGGCATTGGAAGACAAGACATGCAAGATTAGCCCATATGGTGTGATTCAATATTTGTCTAAAGTCTTCCAATCATCTCATCTCTGACACAGATAAGATTATGTGCTCTGCATTGGTCTAACAGAAAATCTGGGCACTGTGCAGTTGTTCTTTTCTGAAAACTTCTTTTAATTCATAATAAATGGGGAATTTCAACACTGGAGCAGGTTTCAGAGCATTCCACTGAAGTCAAGGTGGCCAACAGTGGGGGACCTTTGAGACATTTTGTATGACTATGACCAGTCCAACAGGTGATCTTTGTTTCGGCCCAAGATATTTCAGGGTCCTGGGTTTGCATCTACAGGAATCCATGAACAATACGGTACTTTGTAGTAATGGTTACTTGGAGTGGGTTTTGGAGTTGCTGGATCTTCAGGTTGAGAGTATCAATGATGGATTGGTCAATTAAGTTTCCAGCAGCTCCAGAGTCAAACAGCGCTAGATACACCTTCTGAGTGTCTTATCTGGGAAAATGCCAGAGAAGATAAGAAATGAGGTGGTCTCACCATAGGTGAGTGAGTGGAGGAGGTGGGTCATAGATCTAAGATGGGGGCAGTAGCACATAATGGCCACTCTGGATCCAAAATGGTGCTATTTTTGCCTTTAGCCCGACTTTTAAAAGCACATGGACATTGGCGCTACTGGTGTTCATGTATAACACTGCCAGACACTCATAAGTTTCAGATACAACACTACAGCTGTTCTGCATGATGATCTGCTGGAGAAGCTATGCGATCTGCTGCCAGGACCAGGCCTCCAGCCCATGGCATCATCTGATGCCAGTGACCAGGGGAGGGGATGTCACATGCAGTGCGTGAGAAAGCAGAAGCACGACAAGAGGGTGGGGCTCTGTGTTAGGCTAAAAACAAACCCTAGCTGGCCGGCTCTCCTGTCCATCCTGCTCTCCAATGTCTGCTCCCTGGACAATAAATTGGATTACATCCGACTCCAGCAAACTACGTGGCGTGAGTTTAGAGACTGCTGCATCTTTGTTTTCAAAAGATGTGGCTCTCTGACAGAGATCCAGACGCTGCCATTCAGCTAGATGGGCTAGCCTCGTTTCGTATCGACAGGAACACAGCTCGTGGCGGTGTCTTGTATGTTTATATCAACACAAAATGGTGCAAGAACTCTGTGCTAGTTCCTAACTTCTGCTCATCACTGGTGGAGTTTGTGACTGTTAGATGCAGACCATTTTATTTACCATGGGAATTCACCACTGTCCTTATAATCGGTGTATACACCCCCCCCCCCCCATCCCAAGTGCTAATGCTAAAGACACGTTCTGTGAACTGTATGGGGCTATTAGCAAGCTGCAGAATTCACACCCTAATGGACTGTTTGCTGTTGCTGGAGATTTCAACCATGCAAATCTCAAGTCAGTGCTCCCTAAATTCCATCAGCATATGGATTTTACAATGAGAGAGAAGCACATGCTGGGTCAAACATCCCTGGTGCGTACTGGCCGGAGCCCCACCCCCACCTCAGCTACTCGGACCACATGTCTGTTATGCTAAGCCCAGCATACAGACTGCTAGTCAGATGCTCCAAACCGGTTCTGAAGCAGGTGAAAACCTGGCCAGCAGGAGCCATCTCTGCTCTTCAGGACTGTTTTGAACACACCCACTGGCATACGTTCAGGGAAGCGGCAACTGACGGTGACTTCACCAACTTGGAGGAAGACGCAACTTCAGTGACCAGCTGTATCAGCAAGTGCATTGATGATGTCACTGTCTCCATGGCCATCCCCGCACGCTTCAACCAGAAGCCGTGGATGACTGGAAAGGTGCATGCGCTACTGAGGACCCGAGACTCCTCCTTCAGAGCAGGCGACAAGCTGGCCCTAAGAACAGCAAGGGCCAAACTGTCCCGGGCCATCAGAGAATCCACTCAAAGAGAATCCACAGCCACTTCAAGGCCAGCAGAGACACTCAGCATATGTGGCAGGGCATCCAGGCCATCACTAACTACAGAACAACATCACCTGCCTGTGACAGTGATGCCTCCCTCCCATATGCACTGAACAACTTCTATGCTTGGTTTGAGGTGCAGAAGCGACAGTGAGGAAGACCACCCCTCCTCCCAATGACCAGTTGCTGTGTCTAACCATGGCCGATGTGAGGAAGACTCTATACAGAGTCAACCTGTGGAAGGCTGCTGGACCAGACAACATTCATGGCAGAGTGTGAAGACCAGCTGACAGATGTTTTCACTGACATCTTCAACACCTCCCTGAGTTTCAACGTGTTTCAAGGCCACTACTATCACCCCATGCCAAAAAAGTCTTCAGTGTCCTGCCTCAATGACTACTGTCCCATTGCACTTACACTCATCATCATGAAGTGCTTTGAGAGGCTCATCATGAGGCACATCAAGACCCTGCTCCCCCTCTCACTGGACCCCCTGCAATTTGCTTACCATTCCAACCACTCAATAGATGATGCCATCGCCACCACCATCCATCTGGCCCTCCCCCAGCATGGACAATAAAGACACATAAGTTCGAATGCTGTTCATAGACTTCAGTTCAGCATTCAACACAATCATTCCTCAGCACCTTGGTAAGCTGAACCTGCTGAGCTTGAGCATCTCCCTCTGCAACTGTTGAGTCAGTGAGTCCGAATTGGCAACAGCATCTCCAACATCACCACACAATCACATCATCACGTTCGCCGATGACACAACCATGGTGGGTCTCATCAGCAAGAACGATGAGTCAGCATACAGAGAGGATTGCACTGTCTCAGATCACAAGACCCTTCAGCGGATAGTGAGGACAGATGAGAGATCATCAGAGTCTCTCTTCCCTCCATTAGAGACATTTACTCCTCACGCTACATCCGCAAAGCCACCAGCATTGTGGATGACCCCACACGACTCTCTCACACACTGTTCACCCTCCTCCCATCTGGCAAAAGGTACTGAAGCATTTGGGCCCTCATGACCAGACTATATAACAATTTCTCCCCCATGCCATCGGACTCCTCAATATTCAGAAACTGGACTGAAAGAACACACACATACATACACACACACACACACACACACACACACATAATTGTGCATCCTCCATCCTCTTTGGAATTTTTTGCATATTACATTATGCTGCTACAATATTTATTATACTGTACATAGACTGCTACTTCTTATGTTTACACTATTTGAGCAACTTATATTGTACTCTTTGCACTATTGTCACTGGATTCACATTCTAATAGAACTGTGTACTGGTTGGTGCTGCACTGGGACTTACTGTGCCCTTTGTCTATCCCAGTAGTCATTGTACTGTCCTGTGCTGTTTGCACATGTTTGCACTTGTGCACTTTATGTATAAATTTATGTAGTCCCTTGTAGTTCTGTGTTTGTCTGATGTAGCACCTCGGTCCTGGAGAAACGTTGTTTCGTTTCACTATGTACTAACTGGCTGTATATGGTTGAAATGACAAACTCCACTTGACTTGGCTTGACTCAGTATGGGGTTGTGGAAGCTTTAGTGTGGGGCACAAGTGACACCGTGCAACCTGATGTGTGGGACTGACATATTAGTAGCACTTCCTCACCACTTCCTTAGTTCTCTGTTTAATTTGGCCAATACATATTGGTTCTGTGGCCCTGGAGCTGGGGATGGACTCCACTCCACTTTAATCATTCATTGGTCCCTGAAGAGTTGATCTAGGCATATCGGAAATATCAATCAGTGACTCTAGAGAAACCCTGTATTCATGCCAGGTGAGCTCATTGAGGATGTCTTGGTTCAAGCCTTGGCAGTTTGCTGCTTCATTGGCCTTGCCTGACAAAGAGAAGCTGTTTTTCTTTTTCCTTTCCTTCTGGGGAGTGAGCAAAGATTCATGAGAAAAGTTCAGTGAAGTGGTCATGTGATGTGCTCCCCTCCTTGCAAACAGACTGCAATGGCCAAGGTTGTTGCCTTATCTGTCAGCAGGTTAATGAATTGAGCAATTTTGTCCTACTCAGAAACTTTCTCCTGACCTGAGAATTAGAGAGACCACTGTAGCAAGAAGCTTTTATACATGGCTGGAGCTCCAGAATACTTGTTTCGACAAGTGATGAGTGAGCAGAAGAAGGTTCTGTGGGTGCAGCTAGAGATAGTGTCAGTGTGTGAGTGTGTGTGTGTTTGAGCATGTGTGATTAAGACCAGGTGCAAACAATCAGTAACCAGGTCAGTTGGAGCTTGATGTGAAGCTTGTGACTTGAGATGTGTAGTCTGTGGCGGCTATGATTGTAGGCCATAATGCATTCTGAGAACTGGAGTTCAACGCAGATTCTGGCCTTGACATGACAGATAGACAGTGTCCACTTCTGGTTTTAATAAGAAAACAGTATATATGGTATATATGACTGCATATAGGAGTGGATAACATGGCGCCATTCACTTTCAATGTGCATTTTTGAAGCCTTTTTTGGGTTGAAATGGGAGTTGCCATCTTGCAAACACAGGAGCCAGAGTCTGAGCAGTAGAGACCTTGGAGCCAAAGCAAGCACAGTAGGTACAACCAAATGGAAAATGGGTGTGCCTCTTGCCAGCCCATATTAGAGACAGACTCTCAGACACTGGCACATGCTATTTACTGAACTGCAACTGAAGATGGCATGTGACAGATTGAAATTAATCAGATTTAAAATCTGTCAATGTGTTTGAGAAGTCAGAATTTTTCATTCCTGCAGTTGTAATTTGAAATTAATATGGTTCCTTCAATGTGCTTACAAGTGCATTCTATTGTTTAGTTAATTGTTTTAAATCTGCCAACCCAACTGACCCCACAATTTTCAATCAAATTCATTCATTGGAGAATTACTTGATTTAATGCTGAAACATATGAATGTCAAGAAATATGAGAAATAGTTAAAGATATATTATAACATATATTCATAGTGGTTGTAAAATTAGAAATAATTGAAGTATATTAGTGAAAAGGGTGAAAATGGAATTGTTTATTTACAAATATGAGAAAAGAATGTGACACTTTCCAGGTTCAGGCAGGGAACGAGGAAGCTGGAGGAATGCTTAGAACAACTCAGAGGTGCTTTATTCTTTTATTTTCACATTTCAGCAGTTTTATTTTATAAGCACACATACATGCACACACACACGCTTTCTCCTTCTCCTTCTCCAGGAGGCCCCTGAAAGCACAAAGAGACACAAACCAATCAACTCTCACTGATTACACACAGGTGAGAATCATCATGCTTTTCCTGCCTTCTCTTCATCCACAGCTGATGCTTGACCATGCCCCCGCTGCCACAAATGTCTTTCATACATACAAATTCAGATGTTTGTCATTCATAATTCATAATTTTTTACACATGGTCAAATGCATTTAAGAAAAAGCCATTGTTTTACTGAAAATGTTGTTAAATGTAAATAGCTTCAAGGATTCCACATAAAGTTTGCTGTGGGGGAAAGATTGCAGGATTTTCCCCTTTTAAGGGATGCAACAGGCACATAGGCTAACTCAAAGTAGTAATTATAGTGTAACCCAAGTGAAAGTTACCATCATCCAAAAAAAAAAAAAATAGTGCGTCTGTGTATGTGCATGTGTATCAAAAGCAATGTTTAAACGCAAATCAAAGTCTGTGATGAGTGGACAGCTTTTCAGATTGTGTGTTTCTCCCTGCCTGCATTATCTCCTGGGTGGGGATACGCATGATTTGTCATCGTCTGTTTGGGACTGTTTGTTTTCTGCTCTGTGTGCCCCGCTCCCGCCTGGCCGTCTTTGATGAAGGTATGCGATCCCGCTGGGTCCAGACTGTTATCATGGGGATCGCAAGTGGATTTAGCGGAGGGATCCGAGACAGGCTCATCCTTATCTCGGTCCTCACCTGCTAGATTAAAAAAAAAAAAAAAAAAGGCACTGTAGCCAAGCTCAATATCGATTGGCCGGCTGAGAAGCAGGACGACAAAAGCAAGCTGGACAAGTGCTTCCTAGGTGCTAGATCACAGCCTTCACGATGGGACCTTCCAACTCTTCAGCCCCACAGTTTTGAATTACCCAAACATCACAGGGCTGAATGAGAATGGATATGGGGCGATGCCGGCGGTGGAGCAGACGCTCGCTAGGTTCTGCCGTTCGGCCTGTCACTCTCACCCCGCACTTTCAGCAAGTGTTTGGATGCTACGCTGGCTCTGTTGTGACTCCAGAGTATCTGCATACATCGATGATTGGCTGATTCTAGCTCAGTCAGAGTAGATGACGGAATGACATTGGATGTTGTCCTAGCAAAGAAAAACATATGAAAGAACTGGGGTTATGGCTAAACACCAAGAAAAGTATGCTTTCTCCACTACAGAGGACCAGGCATAGTTGTCTCCTGCTCATATCGAAATGACTCTCACAGCCATGAGAGGAGTGAGAGAAGGCCAGTCACTCACTCTCAAAGAGTTTCAGAGACTGTTGGGTCTGATGGCATCTGTGTCCAAGTGTTACCTTTTGGCCTGCGGTATATGAGACCCATTCAGTGGTGGATCAGGGCCAAGGATTTTCCCTGAGGGGAAACCTGCTTCATGGGATCAAGGTCATGCGGCGATGCTTACGTGCATTAGACAAAAAAAAAAAAAAGGCACTGTAGCCAAGCTCAATATCGATTGGCCGGCTGAGAAGCAGGACGACAAAAGCAAGCTGGACGAGTGCTTCCTAGGTGCTAGATCACAGCCTTCACGATGGGGCCTTCCAACTCTTCAGCCCCACAGTTTTAGAGATTAGACATGTGGAAGAAACCTTGGATCCTGTCATAAGGCCCGGTGCTGGGGACTCCTTGTCGTCATGTAACGCTAATGGCAGATGCCTCCCTCATGGGCTGGGGAGCAGTCATGAGTGGCCACTCTGCCCAGGGTCTGTGGGAATGCCATCATCTCACGTGACACATAAACTGCCTGGAGATGCAGGCCTTGTTTCGAGCTCTAAAACACTTCCTTCCAGACCTAAGGGGATATCATGTGCTTTTCCGCACAGACAACACTTCGGTGGTCTTCTACATCAACCGACAGGGGAATCTGCGCCCGCGCCCGCTATACAGGCTGGCACACAAAATCAGGGAAAGCTCCTCTCACTCAGAGTGGTCTACATTCCTGAGCACCTCAATCAGGGAGCAGACATCCTGTCGAGACAAGGGCTGAGGCCCAGGAAATGGAGGCTCCACCCAGAGGTGGTGGAGCTCCTCTGGAGGGAGTTCGGTCAGGCAGAAGTGGATCTATTTGTATCACAGGAAACGACACACTGTCCACTCTGGTTCTCCCTCATGCATCCAGCTCCCCTGGGGCTGGATGCCATGGTGCAGACATGGGCAAGGCTTCATCTATGCTTTTCCCCCAATCTGCTCCCGGGAGTTCTGGAGAGACTATGCCATGACGGGGTCCGGCTTCTGCTAATAGCCCCATTCTGGTTGGCCTGAGTATGATTCTCCCACCTCGACAGCACTCCACTGCATATTCCAATCAAGAGGGACCTCCTCTCTCAGGTGGGGGAGCACCATCCTTCACCCCCGCCCGGAGTTATAGAAGCTGTGGGCGTGGCTCCTGAGGGGGCACAGTTCCTAGCATCTGATCTCTCAACTGAGGTTGTTGAGACCATACTCCAGTCCAGAGCTCCCACCACAAGGAAAATGTATGCTTTGAAGTGGAAACTTTTCACTTCTTGGTGCAGACAGCAAATACAAGATCCAGTCAACTGCCCAGTTGGTACAGTTCTGGAGTTTCCGCAGGAGCATTTCTCCACAGGGTTATCCCCCTCAACTCTGAAGGTGTACATGGTGGCCTTAGCTGCTTGCTATGCCCTTCTAGGTGTTCAGTCATTGGGAAGACACCCATTCATTACACATTTCCTCCGTGGCACCCTCTGCTCCCGGGAGTTCTGGAGAGCGTACGTCAGGACAGGGTCAGGCTTCTGCTAGACCTTGTGTCCCTTCTCGATGGCTCTCCACTGCAGTTTCCGATCAAGAAGGATCTCCTCTCTCAGGTGGGGGGCACCATCCTTCCCCTGCCTGGAGTTATGGAGGCTGTGGGCATGGCCCCTGAGGGGGCACAGCTCCTAGCATCCTGTCTCTCAGCCGAGGTTGTTGAGACCATACTCCAGTCCAGTGCTCCTGCCACAAGGAAACTGTATGCCTTGGTGTGGACAGTGAATGCAAGACCCAGTCAACTGCCCACCCATGAGGGCACCTTGGTGCGCTGTACTGGCCTTAGCTCCTTGCCACGCCCTTCTAGGTGGTCAGTCATTGGGAAGACACCTGTTTGTTTGTTACACGTTTCTTCCATGGCATCCGGAGGCTGAGGCCAGTACAGCGCACCAAGGTGCCCTCATGGGTGGGTATTCTCATTCCCAAAGCGTTTCGACACAGCTCGAGTTGCTGAAGGTGAACATCTCTAGGTTGCGTATGTAACCATGGTTCCCCGAAGGAAACGAGACACTGCGTCTCACTGCCACACTCCCTGCATCCCTGCAGGTGCTCACTTCACATGCAGGAAGCTAACGTGCGTTTGCCAGATGCACTTTATGCTTCCTGGTTGCTCATGTCACCCCGCTCGTGATGTCTCACTTCTCCACTGGATTGATTTCACACATGCTTCAGAATGTGGTCTCGCCAGGGACGTTCCCAAAGCGTTTCGATGCAGCGTCTTGTTCCCTTCGAGGAACCATGGTTACATATGTAACCTAGAGACATTTTGTTTATGAGAGCTAGAGAGAGAGTGCATGGTGAGATCAAATTGATTGCAAAAGATGGTGAAAAATAGACTGATTAACATAAACTGAGTAAGTAAGTAAATTAAGTGAGATTTGATTGAAAACTCCTATGAAAGAATCTGCAATTTTTTCCCCTGCTTTTAGTTATTGTTTACTGGAGTAGTACAAAAACAATTTTTGAACTTGTCAAAAACGGATTTGGTGAGTGGATTTATTTTACTATTAATGATTACTTTTTAATTACATTTTATTACATTTATTACGTTTTAGTGTGATAATGTGCATGAATGTAAGCGTTTGAAATGAGTGTTGAGTTATAAATCTCTAACTTCATCAGAGTTGTGTGTGTATTATACTGTTTTTGGTAAAGAGGTCAGTTTTTTTTGTGGAATGGTTGCTGCTGAATTTAAGATGGTCCGTCTCCCAAAGAACTACTGTTCTGGAGAATGACACTTACATAACGGACACTTACCTTCACAGTTGAATACTTACTTTGACAGACACTTATTACAAGGAAAATACACTTTTCATCACATAGAAAAAAGACATTCTTCTCATCTTTGTGTGGTAGGACTGTACTATGCAGACTTTCAAATACATTCATCTCTCTGGCAATTGGACTTGGATGAGAAAAGGGAATGTTAATAACAGTTTGTTTGTTATTTGCAATTGTGTTCTGTGAAACTGTACTGGATTCATGACTGTGAACTCTGTTAATGGTGTGTTGTGAATACCAGTTTTATTTAGGCTGAGTTTCAAACAAAAGGGTTGATAGGTCGATAGTAAAAAGTCAATAAAAAAAATAAAGATAAACCCCAACAAAGTCTTTAAACTAATTGAACCCAATTAGAGTTTTCTAAATTAAAAAAAAAACAACCATATAGGGAAAAGAGGAAAAAGTAACAAAAAAATGTCTGAGGTTCAGGTTTATTTCATGTCTTTATATTAGATTGGCCAGAAAAAAAATAATGTTGTATTTTTATTTTCTTTGATTCATCTTCCAAACCTTTTCTAATACAATCAATGCCTGCAGTTCAACTGATTTCCTGGTCTGTGCTTCATTTCTTTGTCATTAGCACTGCTCACCTCGAATCTCAAGACTGGCCCAGAGCATACTACATCTGCTAGAGTGCTGCAGAGGAAAACTTGGCAAGCCAGCCAGGAACAGTTGTGACAAAGTCCAGTAATTAAAAAAAACAAACAAACCAAGACAGATATCACAGACTTAAACTAGTTTTTAACTCAGAAACAAAAGATGGAGGACGTTACAAAAGAAAATGTCAAAAGTGCCAGCTCAGTTATAGTTATTACAGAGCAGAGAGAATTTCTGAACAGACTTAGAAGTGTTTCTAAATTCATTCTTATAGTTGACCCAAGATCTCATGAAAGATGCCATAGTAATATATGAGAGTTATGCTATGATTTCAGGAGGTTCAAAGTCACTTACCACATAAGAGTGTTGTCTAGTGTGTACCTACCAATAGCCAGTGAAAAAGCCACCAGGCGCTATTTCACTTAACTGCAGAAAGTAGAAAAGCTTAGTGACATAACCATTCAATGACGTCTTGAAGAAGCAGCTTTCCAGACATGCTGACATAGCTGTTGGCAACCTGGCAATTACAAATGAGTCTGTATCACAGGCAGCAGTTGATACACAATTAATTGTTCTTCGTCCTCACCTGAGAGAATTGACAAAGCCTGGCTACAGTAAGGACAGTGATTACAGAAAACTTCACCTACCTTCGGGGTAACTGTTGCAAACCCATCTGAGGTCCAACGATTGATAGTAGAGCATATTGTCTGGAGTGAAAAAGCATCATCACAGGTACCTGCCATTTTTAGGCTCAGAGTGTTCTCTGCAAAGTTTCCCCATCCTGGAAATGAGTTGGACTATGACATTTGGCAAAACAGTGTTGATCTCATTCCACATGCCCTTTTGTTTTCAGACCTACATCACTCCAGGAAAACTTGCTGGATTCTGCATTCACTGCTGTTGAGGATGGTGATGAGCCTTTTGCCAAATTCTTGTATACACTGCAGAATGCTGGTGAAAAGCTATCCTTGTACTCAGAGCATTTGCAAACGCCGTTGCAAAGGTGATAGAGAGGTGGTATGACAGCTGAAGCAGACTGGCAGGTTTTGGGACAGTTCTGCAGAGGTTTTTGGGAAAATATGCTAATAGAATGACTTCAGCTTGAACAATAGGGAGACAATCAACCTCCATTTCCAAAGTTACTTATGAAGCTGTATAGGAAAGAAAGCAAATACACTGCGAAAGAGTGTCAAATGCAAAAGCACCTTGTTGTGCATAAGTGGAAAATTG
The DNA here is from genome assembly GCA_033441825.1 of Pangasius elongatus. NCBI lineage: Eukaryota > Metazoa > Chordata > Actinopteri > Siluriformes > Pangasiidae > Pangasius > Pangasius elongatus. The sequence goes on from JAKKZN010000008.1 coordinate 16,262,000, forward strand.
CTTCCCACATTATGACCACTTGTTCCATTAACCAAGAACCAGATGTGACATTAGAAGAGAATGAGGTCACTCAGTTGAAAATTTCAGTCAGCCTACAGCAAAACATAAGCCAAAACAGACTGGAAAGATTGTGTCACAGCAAAGTTCTGCTGTACTAGATTTGAAGAAACAAGTCGCAGAGCTTCAGAGCCAGATCCCAAAATTATCTCATTAATTAAATTGTTATTCTCATAAAAATTCTGCTCTGTTAGCATACCAAAGGGGCTGATTGGAGGTATACTGCCCAAGTGAATACTGATGGAAAACCCTGTATTGTCTTTTTGACACAGGGTCTCAACAACAAATTGTCAGTCCTTTCTCGAGCAGAACTTATGAGGTTTAAGTATAAATTTTATTTTTTGAACAACCTGCTAGAGGTAGTAATGATCCTTCAGGATGTAGTCCAGGCTATATTCAACAAACACCTGGTAGGCCAAGCTATAAATGGTGACTGAGTTCCCCTTGTTGAATCCCTTTCTGTGTAATCAGAAGTTGTTCCTGACAGCCATGAGCATGTTGAAGGATTTTCAGTAGTTTGTAGCATGTCAGAGGAGGAAATAAAAGGCCAAGAGCGGATCCAGCAATACAAGAAGTTCCCCTTCAGGAACTCGAGCTGCATCGAAACTCTATGGGAACACCTTCAGGATGACCACGCTCTGAATCACATGTGTAATCAGTCCAATGGATGGGTGAGACGTCATGGGCAGGGTGACGTAGCGACCAGGAAGCTTAAAAGTACATGCGGTGGATACAGCGGCAGCTTTCTGTCATTCACCAAGCGCTCTGTGTGTGTCAGTCTGATTTTGTATTGTTTGTATTGAGAGAGGGCAGTGTTTTAGGCTGTTGTCTGCTTGGGAGCAAAGCACGCAGAGTCAGCTCTCGAGGGAGCTGGCTGCCCGCATCGCGAGCGCTTGCTGCTGCGTGCGCTTCGCTCCCGGAAGGCTCTATTTGAGGAGGGAGCGTTCAGCAGCATTCCTTACAGTGCTGGCCCTGCTTCTGCTGAGGCAGAGCGGCAGTTACACTCATGGTTCGCAAATGGATTTGGTGGAGGGAATGGAGACGGGCAAGGCCCTTTCTTCTTCCTCACTCACCAGATCTACTGCTCACTCTCTGGGATTGGAAGCTTGCTCTGCGGTTTCTTCCCCCCGGGGAGAGGGTTTAGTGCTCCGCCTGTCTTCCTCCGTGGAGGGTGCTGGTGAGGATTAGCCCCCTCAATCTTCCCAATATGAGGAGCTGTTGAAGGTGGTTACTTGTGCTGTGGCCAAGCTAAAGCCACCACCTCCACGCCGGAGCCTCCCTGTCTTCCCCGACCTCCACACTGAGTTGTCGAGGTCGTCTGGGAGACCTTTTGAAGGCCCCTCTGGGGAATAGCAGTGTACACCTCATCATATGGTACCTGTCTCTCCTCAGTGCCCACAGGAGATTGATCTGCCAACCATGCCACAAATTGTGCTTCAGGGCGCAGTGGTCTCTGGCGAGCGCTTCTCTCAGCTTCTGCCCAGGAACATAGCGGTACTGGGAGGCTCGCTACCTCTTTAGAGGTTTCCAGTGTCGCTAGTTCGGCCATCCTCTGCTGGTCTGCCACTTCAGGGCACCAGCTAGCCGCTCTCATTACACCAGAGGTCAGTCTAGAGAGACTGATTCCCTTAGTGGACTATTTGGCAGCATGGAAACTTCTGCCAAATGTGTCTCAGTAGGTCCTGCATACTGTAGAGAGAGGCTACCGAATCCAATTCGGTATCTGAATCCACTTTCTCCCTGTCTCTTACATCAACCACCAGGGAGTTCTGCGTTCATGCCTAGGCTGGTGCACTAGATCCATGTGTGGTCCCAGGGGAAACGCCTCTCGCAGAGAACAGGTTGAGGCCTCTGGTACAATCTTGTGTCCCTCCGTGAGACCTGGCTGTGGTGCTAGAGGCTCTCTCTAAAGAGAGTTGGGGATCTTCGGGCCCTTTCAGTGGCTCCCTCTTATTTAGACTTTGCGCCATTTCGACGCAGCATCTCGTTCCCTTGGGGAACCATGGTTACATGCGTAACCTAGAGACGTTATCTTCCAGATAGAGTCAGGAGAACCTTCACTGCCAGCTGTTAAAGAACTACTGGAGCTTCTCTCTTTTTTTTGTGCGAGTGGAAAAATTTAGAACTAAAAAGTGGGATTCTGTGCAGAAAGAGAAAGGTTTGTGAACAATCAGCTTGTCCTTCCAGGTGAATTGCGAGGTATGGTCATGAAGAGTTTGCATGATAACATGGGTTATTGGGAGTAGAGTGGACACTTGATCTTGTCCACAACTCCCATTTATATTGGCCCAGGATGGCCACTGACATCAAAAACAAGATCAAGATGTTTAGGTGCTATGTGTATTGTAAAGAACTGCCAGAGAGGGTAGCACCAGTGTTCAACATACAAGTCACCTGACCACTTTAGTTAGTTTGTATGGACTACTTATCACTAGAGCCAGATAAAAGTAACACCCTAGTCATGACGGATTTCTGAACAAAATATGCAGTATTACTCCTATCCAGAAGGCTGGGGCTGCAGCTAAGTGTCTCTGGGAAAACTTCATAGTTCAGTATGGCATTCCTGAAAGGGTACACAACATTCATAAGGTCTGAACTACAAAATACCACCCATGGCGTAACCTTGTAGAGTTGTTCAATTGTATGCTGCTAAGTATGCTGGGAACCCTCAAAGGCCAAGAAAAGATGAACTGGCATGACTGTCAAACCAGTTGTTCATGCTTATAACTGTACAAAGCATGATTCACACTAGTTCACCTTGTGTTTAATGTCCCTTTAAACCAAAATCTTCAAAAATCACACTAAAATTGTCCAATCTCTGAAAAAAAAAATCTTCAGGGGATTTACCAGCTGGCTAGGAGAAATGCTGTCAAAACATCTTTAAGGAACAAGCTCAGGTATCACAAAAGAGTAACATAATCCACACTAGTGATTGTGTACTAGTCAGGAATGTTCACTTGTGAGGCAGTCACAAACTGGCTGACAAATGGGACTCTGTCAGACGCATACACGGACCTGCAGCAAGTCACATCTGGCTTTCTGTTTTGTTTGTTTTGATTGGTTGTTTTACTTATTTATTATTATTATTATTATTAGTAGTAGTAGTAGTAGTAGTATTGTGCATTGAATGAAATGACCAGAAAGATAAATGTGTGAGAGGTGAGGTGTTGGCTCATTCTGCTGCCAACTTGCACCATCTTGTTGCCGTGTTTGAACGTTAAACAAAAGCTTGGAGTTGATAGCTTTGTTTTTATTGTGGATGGCATCATACTTCAGGGAAACTCTGTATGAATACAGAATATGACGCCATCCACAATAAAGCTTAATGCTCATCCAGTACAGCAGAGATTTTCTCCTGCAATGGAATAATCTTAAGGCCAAAAGACCTCCTCCAGATCTAATCTTCCCCAATCTCCTTTGTTTTGTTGATCAATCAAGTGTAAAGGGAAAGCCCACTGGTGGGTTTCCCCCGCAGGACCAGGAAGCGACGTAAGAGGGTGGAGCACAGCAAAGACTGAGAAAACAACATCTCTCCTGTAATCCACTGCCATCAATCATTCTATCAAATGCACATTCTCTCTGTAACAAATTTGAGTTGCTATACCATGTACAATTTCAGCAGGAATATAGACATTTATATTTTCTAGTGATTACTGAGACATGGCTTTCAGCCAAAGATTTGAACACTGGAACCTATTGACAGGTTTGGTGCGACTGTGCACCTTGAAAGAGATGCCAGTGTGGCTGCCATGTCGAGAGGGTGATTTTGGCATAATAACTAGAGGCGGGACTGAATATATGGGCCGAAAAAGGCCTCCCCCACAACCTCGACACCTCAGTGTTTAGGTCGGGGAAGAAAGGCAGGCTCCAGCGTGGAGGTGGCGGCTTACTCTGCTGAAAACTTTCACCAAGCTTGCTTTTCTGTGGTTCAGCCCATTTCCCGGCAGGCCAGTTAATATTTAGCTTGGCCACAGCATGAGAAACCACCTCCAACAGCTCCTCATACTGGAGAGTATTGAGGGGACAAATCATTGGTGCCCTCGACGTCAACCTCCTTGGAGGAAGACAAGCGGAGCACCAAGCCCTCTCCCCGGGGGGAAGAAACCACAAAGCGGGCTTCCAATCCCAGAGAGCAGGCAGTGGATCTGGTGCGTGAGGAAGAAGAAAGGGACTCACTCGTCTCCATTCCCTCCACCAAATCCATTTGCGAACCCCACGAGTATAACCGCGAGGAACGCTGGTGAAGGCTCCCTCCTCAAAGAGAGCCCTCCAGGAGCGAAGCGCATGCAGCGGCAAATGTTTGCAATGCGAGCAGCCGGCTCCCTCGAGAGCCGACTTTGCATGGTCTGCTCCCAAGCAGACAACGCACAGGCTGTGTATCCCCACCCTTAATATAGCACAGGCAGGGAGAAACACACAGCCTAAAACAATGCCTCATGTTTTGTCCTTTTTTTTTGCTTTCCCTTCTTATTTCAGGTGGGGGGTGGGGGGTTAGGTTAGTTTGGTCAGTACTAGTGATGTTTTTCTCGTCAGTGTTGATAACAGTGACAATGATGCTGGGAATGTTTGTAAGGTTTTTTTTAGTCCATTATCTTAGTGCATGTATTTAATTGTCTTGTATGTATGTATGTATGTATGCCTTGCCGTAGAACCAGTTGCCCCCGGGGACAAGTACCCATGTCATGCAGGTGAACTCCCTAGTTGTACTATCAAACCTGAAAGCAAAGAGGGTCCTTTGCAAACCGCACACAGAGACCTCTTATTTCCTCTTATTGGGTTCTTATCTGCACCTGCTGGAGAGGAATGAATGGACGAGCTAAAGCACGAAGATGACCACCAACTAGACAAAACCCCAATCCAAACAGCCAGGAAGATTCTCTGAGCAAAGACGATGATAATTACTGGTTTGATTCCTACCCTTAGAAACAGTCCAACAATGAACACCACAAGATTTATTCAAAAATATGATTTGCGAAACCCAGAACAGAAGCCTCTCATTTCCTAAGAACCTGTTGAAGAAATCTGTTCTTTATGAGACAACTTACAAGACAGCTCTTCTCCAATACAGAAAACTCGTACAGCATTGACTTCAAGTCAATTCTATTCAAGTCAAGTGGATTTTTATTGTCATTCATCTATATAGCTTGTATACATTGGAATGTTGTTTCTCCAAGGTCATGGTGCAACACATAATAGTACAAAAGACAACATAAAGAGCCCAGGTGAGCATTGGGAGGCAGCAGGGTGTTGAGTAATTTGGCTGCCTCAGGGAAGAAACTGTTGCAGAGTCTGCTGCTGTAGGCACAAATGCTCCTATACCTTCTGCCAGATGACCTGAGGGTGAATAGTCCATGGGATAAGTGAGAGGGGTCATCCGCAATGCTGGTTCCTTTGTGGATGCAGCAGTTTTTATAAGAGACATTGATAGTTAGAGAGACTCTGATCTTTTCACAAATATCACACAATGTGATGGCAGGACACAGATGATTTCTTCGGAACAGGGATAATGGTAGTCATCTTGAAGAACATGGGAGTGACTGCTTGGATCAAAGAAATGTTGAGGTCTGTAAGGACATTTGCAACTTGATCAGCACATTCCCTGAGTACCTGACCAGGTATGTTGTCAGGGCCAGCAGCTTTCCATGGGTTAACTCTGGAAATAATGCACAAATCTGTGCATAAATCTTCTGTTCCAAATTCATACACATTATTATTACTATTTTTCTTTTTTGTTGTTAAGTCGTACTATTTAAATGTTTTCTGTTCTCATGTAAGATACTGTAAGGAAATTAGCTGTTTGGGATAAGCTTATGTATTCTGATGTAGGAGATTAGCATATTTTAATTGATCAACTATTCGTCCAGCGATAAGTTGAAATGAGTGTATTTATTAATTGTGTATGGGATATTACCTCCGTGGCCACTGACAATAATATCCTAAATACAGTGAAAAACTATATTAAGAGCACAGTAACAAGATCGTCAGTTTAAGGCAGTAAATTTGAAGCACAGGGACACAAGACACTGGCCTTTAAAAATCAGATGAGACTTTATTACTATTCTAAAACACAGAAACTAATCTAACACAACCACACACACACACACACACACACACACACACACATGTAAACAGGGGTGAAAATGGCTTTGGAAAGAGAGTGAATGAAATTCCAAGTTTCTAGCAGTTTTCAGACCATGGCCTGAATGAACCATCAACTTATCAGTCTAATTTAACAGTCACTTCATTTAGAAGGGCTTTCAACTTGCATTAACTGCACCAGTTCAGCGAGAATCTGGAGGTACTATATTTGCGTATGTGTTGCCATGGATTCCCTCGTTGTTGTTGGAAGGAGTTTCCGGCGATGTTGACTGGTCGGCGGTCTGGTTGGCCTTATGTAGTGTCTTGAAAGGATCTTGGGGCAGGGTATAAACTGTATTCTCCTCCTCTGACACTAATGATCATTCTGGTCTCTGAGTTATGTGCTTTGCAAACTTTGCACAAGGTTAAGTTAGAACTTATTCTGGAATTTTGGTAACATACATTGTACTCAACATGTTATACCAACCCTTAGGAAATTCAACAGCGATCACACACATACCAAACATGACCTGCTGTTATTGCACTCACAAACACTATGATACCTGTTAAATGATTAAAAGCATTATAATGACCTGGTGGCTATGAGCATGATACATATATGGAATGACATTAGAAGAGGCAACAAGTTTTCAAACTATGGTGCATCATCTTAAAAGTCATTGTCCTTCCAGGAGATGTAAAGTAGCCATATGTAGTCTGTTAAAACTGGGTTCTGTGGAATTCTGAAGGGTGCTGAACTTTGTGTTGCTGGGGAGAACAAGGGTCTCATTCTATGAGGGTCCTTGGGTGAGTTCCCCCCTTTTTCTGTAGTTATCAGTTTTACCATCATGTTGGGTGAGCCATCTGGTCTTGGCCAACGGCCTAGGTCAGTAAGTTTGACAGAGGTTCCTCTTGGGTGAGAGGGTTCGTCCACTGGTCAGTAATGTCCTATCAGTTGCTGATTGTTCACAGGACAGTTGAAATCCAGCAATCAGTAAACAAGCAGTAATTAACTTGGGTCTGCAAAGTCTGGGAGCAGGACTCCTAGTTTTATGGCTTCTTTGCTTTCCTTGCCTGTCCGCTTCAGATCCTATAATATGTATGTATGTATGTATGTATGTACCAAGGAGCACCTTAAAAAAGGTAAAAAAAACAAATTCCTTGTGACATCTACTGCATACAGACAAAGTACTTGGTCGATATGAGTTGGGGCGTTCTTCTCCACTGGCATGTTGTTCTGTGATTCAAACCATACTTAGAAATCATTCAGTGCATCTGGGAGCAAGGCATCACCATCACAGACAAATGTAGATTTGTATTCTGGGGTAGCCTGAATGCTTGCCATATATGCATCCTTGTTGTTTATGAAGTGACTGTAGATTGTTTCTGCATAGTTGTGCTTTTCCTCTCTGATCATCCACACTCAAAAAAATAAATAATTGGTGTGACTTAATATAATTATGACACACATTTCAATGCATTTGAATTGTTATCTCAACTTAATCTAGGCAGATAGAACCCATAAGCAAAAATCATCTTCAACCAATGAGATCAAATATTTTTTGTTTTAATTATCTTGTGCATTTAGCTTGTACACAATTTAGTCTTGTTGAGCCAATTTATTTTAACCACTTAATTTAAACAACCAGAAATATTTAACTGAACGATGTTATTGACTTTAAAACAGCTTTTAATTACTGATATTTCTGCCAAAATGTACTTTAATGTACAAATAAAATGCTCAATGTGAATGTCTCAAATCTTTCTATTCCAGTGTCTAAAGTGAAACAAAAACAGCAAATTACTGATCAGTGCTGACCTACAGTTTCAAAACGATTCTATCTTAGAACAAGATAGATCAAAAATACAGTATTTCCAGAGTCAATTTAAAGCAACTACAGTAGTATTTTTAAAGTTTCAGCCAGGATGACAAATAAAACTTAGAAACCAAATACAGTCCAAAAAAAGAGGTTGAACAATACTGATATTGCATGTAACTGAATGAAATGACTGTCAACTGCTGTCCATATACAATCAAAAAACACCATTTTAAGAGAAAAAAACCCCCACCAATTTCTGCTTGGTGTTGAGCTATGAACAAAATAGAACAGGATCAACTTACTCCAACATCTTGTTCTTCAGGGTTTGCACTTTTGGTGAAAGTCTGTGTCNCATTCTGGATGACCTTGGATGAGATTTGAGTTCTTGTGGGTAGCTAAAGTTCAAGGCATAAATGAGTCCAAATAACAACAAAGAATTGAGAACCTCAGTCCCTTCAATCACGAAACCAACATCCACAGGCTAATCCATTGGGTGATGTTTTTCATGTTGAACAATGTAGATCCCCATTACTGTCTGCTTCATGGCTTCTGTGGCACTCAACCAATCGCAATCCTGTTCAAAATAAACAAAATATGCTGCATTTGTATGACAACTAATCTTTAAGAACACAGTACAGGGAATATATGAAAGTGAAGTAGATGAAAGAGATAAGCATTTGCTTACAGCATACTCCTTGAACAGCTGTACATGGTCGTCATTCAAGTATGAACACAATGCTTTGAGGATGCATTCTCTTCGCACATCTGTGCTGTTATTCCTTTAAAAAAAAGATACAAAACACTGATTAAAAACTCTAACATTATGTACCAACCTGTGAAATAGGTTGCATGATGTTTTTTTTATTGTTCAGCCATTGACTCTGCCCTTAGTGTGAAAAATCTTCATTAAGCTGTCTGAATATTGGTCAAGCGTAGCAAGAAACTTGAACTCCAGTGGGACACTTATAAATCACATGAATTCATTATTGATCTGTTAAAAGAGCAAACAGAAAGTCAAGTACATTGGCTATTACAATTTTCCAGGCTTAAACTTAAGTAAATGAGCTTGTCTGCGTTTAAAGGAAAAAATAAAAACACCTCCTTCATCAACATTAAAGAGAGCTGGCCATCGAGTTTTAAACTCTGCTAACATTGGTTTCTTCTGAACCACTTCCTGTCTTCTTTATGAAGGTTCTTTCCATCTTCTCTTTGACTATTTTGTCATTGTTTCTTTTTCTGATCTCTGTCAAAAGCTGAACTCGTTCCTTCTCCAGACTGTCAGAAGTTTCTCCCTTTGGATGTTGAGGGCAATAATTCACTTCCACTCTTCTAGGCTTTTAATGTTTGAAGCAGCATGGCACTGGTCTTGCTGTTTGTTCTTTAATGAATTTATGCTTACCTCAGAACACCCAACACTTCTGAGCTTGATACAAAAGTTCACCATCTTATACTTGAGACTTATTTTCAACCCATAGCAACCATTATCAGTGTATTCAGCATTGGCTTGTTCTAGAATTATTTCTGAGTCATAAGAAAAGCATGGAATTGGGAATACAAGTGGCCACGGGATAGATCTTGACATGGACTGAACTGACCCAGGGGAAGAATCAAGGGAAGACAAAAGGACAGTGTCATCAGTTTCAAATGAGGAGACTGATGCAGAATCATCTGACCTGTGCAGTGTTGAGTGAGCAGGAGTTGATTCTGGAGTCTCACAAGAACCCAAGCTTTCCTTGACATTTTCTTGGTTTTGTCTCATAGTCTTAAAGATGATCTTTAAGGTTCCTTTGTGTTGAACATCAGTTACTGATGTCAAATTAATACACTCACCACCAAAATCATCATCTTTATACTGCAAGCGGATATCCCCATCAAGCTGGAAAGTTTCAGTGATTATTTGTGTAAGGTCCTCAGTATAACTAGGCACCCCTTCAGGCAGGATCAACTTCCTGGCATCATTGTCAGCTAGAATTACTCTAAGTTTCACAGGTCCAGCCATTGCCCTGATTATCAGCCTAAAGAGAGGACACATGAAAAATTAATCACACAAATGATAGGGACAAGACAATAGGTGCATTTTAAAAGCGGATGGTTAATTTTTCCCTTTTAATATTTTGAATATTTCTGATTTTTTGGGAAAAAGTATTGCACTACTTACTCTCAAAGTTATCTTGTTCTGTTCAGCCTTTAAAAGGCACTACTCCAGCCTCTGTTAGCCTATGGAAAGACAATCAAAGCATTTACGAGTGTGAAGATTTGTTGTAATTTGTACTGAGAAGTAATGTGGAGAATATTTATACTGAAAGGAATAGAATCTTGTTTTATGCTGCTACATGAATGTATCTTTTCAAAGTCAGCATCTGAAAAGCCCCAACCACGTAGCACACAAGTGGATAGTCATCTAACAGTTCACAATGGAGGTTTGGATCACCAGTAGCTCAGGAGTGATGCTCATCTGGTCCAGAGCATAGGGGGTCTGGATCACCGGCAGCTCAGGAGTGTAGCTCGGCAG
>JAKKZN010000008.1:16272566-16286292 GCA_033441825.1 Pangasius elongatus
TAAATAAGTCTTTAACCTCGACTTAAACACTGAGACCGTGTCTGCTTCACGTACATTAACTGGGAGGCTATTCCATAATTTTGGGGCTTGGTAAGAGAAAGCTTTGCCCCCTGCCGTGGTTTTGGCGATGCATGGTACTGATAGACAGCCTGCATCCTTAGAGCAAAGTAGGCGCGGCAGAACGTAAGGTGAGTCTTTTGACTTTTATTGCCATTTGTTGTCAGATTGTACCTTCTAGTCTATGTATGCTTTTCCCTTGAGATCATAATTCATGTTTAGGTGTCTAAGGTTTACAATGTCTTTATTGTTTGTGTTTTGTTTCTTAATAAACTTGATCTGCACTTGCATCCACTGCCTCTACAAATCCCTGACAGAAAGCTAGGCCCACCATGGATGCAGCATTCATACCTTGGTGAATGTAGGCCTAGAACGAGAAAATCAGGGAGAACCAGAGGCAGAACATTTTTGAGGAAGGGGCACAAGACCTAGCTAGAACCATCTCCTACCCTCCCTGCCACACTTTAGATGTTGTCCTGCCTCTTTGCTTCACCCGAGGATGTTACTCTGCCTCCTTGCTCTGCTGAGGATATTGCTATGCCTCCTTGCTCTGCTGAGGATGTCACTCTGCCTTCTTGGTCCTACCCCTCAGCCACACATTCTCCTACCCCACACAGAGGATGCCATTACAGCTAACTGCTTTACCAGGGGCATCACTTCATCTCCCTGGTTCACTGGTTCACTGTTCCAAGTTCACTGCTCACCCAGCCTGGTCAGGTTTTAGTTGGGAGCCAGATGGATGCTTAAGGATGTGGGGAGTTTGAGCTTGATGACAGTGGGATTTATAATGCGCTTGATGGTGAAGGGGCTGAAGTACCGGGGGAGAGTTTCTTGGCATCAGTCCTAAGTGGGATATCCTTGACTGAAAGCCACACCATTTGACTCAGCTGATAGTTGGGTGCTAGAACCCAGTAGCAGTTAGGCAGGTGATGGCTGTGATCAGTGGAGCAGAGCAGGATGGAACAGGCCTCTCTCCATACCTTGTGGCAATGGCCGAGGTGGGCTTGCACAGAGGGGACAGCAATATCACTTTCCTGGATGAGGAACAAGGGAGGCTGATAACCCAGTGAGCACTCAAAGGGGGACATACCAGTGGCAGTACTGGACAGGGAGTTGTGAGCGTACTCAATCTAAGGTAGCTGGGAGCTCCAGGTGTATGGGTTGTTGGCCCGTGACACAGTGCAGCGCTGCTTCCAACTCCTGATTGGCCTGCTCTGCCTGACCATTGGTCTTGGGGTGAAACCCAGATGACAGACTCACTGTGGCCTTAAGAGCATTACAAAATGATTTACATACTTGTGAAATGAACTAAGGTGCATGGTAAGAGACAATGTCCTGGGAGTTCCTTGCAGCCAGACGACATGGCTGACGAGGAGGTCAGAGGTTTCTCGGGCAGTGGGGAGCTTAGGAAGGGCCACAAAATGTATGGCTTTTGAAAATCGGTCAACTATGATCAGGATGACAATGTTACCTTGCAAGCGGGGGTAGACTAGTGATGAAATCTAAGGCAATGTGTGACCAGCGGTGGCTGGGAAAAGGCAGAGATCATAGTAGGCCAGCAGGCAGGTGGTGGGAGGTGCACATGGTACAGGCATTGACCACCAGAAGTGTAGCTTCAACAGGCCTAGGGTGTGACTGGAGCCAGGCTGACAGGTAAACCGGGAACAGTGAGCCCACTGGAGGACCTGGGAACACACAGAGTATGATCGCAGTCTTTCATTCATCTTCAACTCTGATCCTGCCCAGATGGTATGTGTTCAACAGGTAAAATTTGGTGAAAATGGTAGCTCTGTGCAGGGGCTTGAAGGCTGAAATGAGGAGAGGCAGGGGATACTTGTTATTCACAGTGATGTTATTTAGGGTAATCTATGCAAGGGTGAAGTGAAATAACTTTTTTCTCCACGAACAAGAAGACAGCGCCTGGGGGGAGAGGAGGGTCTGATTATGCTGGCAGCAAGCAAGTCGTTGATGTATTGATGTATATTTTGATGTATATTTTATAATTTTATACAATTTTATTTCTTACAACACTGCAGTACTGTGAAGCGCAGATGTGCAATATTTTCTAAATTTTATATAATTTTATTTCTTTTATTATTTCTAAGGTGTGTATATATATAGTTATAGTTTTAACTTTTCTTTCTTCCTTCCTGCACTTTAACTGTCTGTGAGCTGCTGTGACAAGTGAATTTCCCCACTGTGCTATCAATAAAGTTTATCTTATCTTATCGCTCTATGGCCTCTATGGCCTCTATGGTACAGCATGGGAAAGGTGGTACAAATGGCCGGTGGGTAGGGTGGCCCCAGGGCGCAGGTTAATGGTGCAATCATATGGGCAGTGAGGTGATGGGGAGGAGCCTGGTTCTTGCTGAAGACCTCTCCCAGGTGGGAGCGGGGGGCATCACCAAGAGGGCTGGGGAGCTTTGAGCCAGGGAAGCTGTTGTGGCCACCATGGGTGGAAGGGCCGATTTCAGGCATGAGGAGAGGCAGAAGGGACTCCCTGCTGACCAGTCAATATGGGAGTTGTGCTCTCTTAACCAAGAATGGTCCAACACAAGTGGGGTACTCAGTGAGGAGATAAGGTTTAACTGAACCTGTTCATGGTGGTTTCCTGAGAGAACAAGGAGCAACGGGGCGGTGCAATGGGTGGCCCGAGACAAGAATGCCCATCCAGGGCATTAATGCAGAAAGGAGGGGTGTGTCCAGTGGTTCAATGGGGAGGCCAGACAGGGACGTGACCGGCTGCATGTCCAGGAAGCTATCGTTGGCACCTGAGTCAATAAGTGTGAGCAGGGGAATGATGAGATGGTTGTGGCACAGGGTGGCTGAGATCTGGAAGCAGGACGGGGGCAGGAGTGGTAGATGTTTGGCTCACCAGTGGCCCCCTTTCTCCTGGCAAGCCCCCCTCCCCCTTTTATCCACAGAGAGCAGTTAGCCAGGAATGACCTGGTTGACCACAATAGATGCACATGCCTGCATGGAATCTCAGATCCCACTCAGTAGGGGTAAACAAGGCCTGGCCTGGCCTAGCTGCAGAAATTCTTCCCCGGGTGATGTGGAGTTAAGCAACAAAGCTATGGGAATAGGCCGAGGCTCAGGCAGGATTGACAGAAGAGCGGAGGGACGGACTTGGGGCTAAAGACTGGCTCTCTCTGCGCCACTCCTGCATGCGGTTATCCCATGCCATGGTGGACTGAAAGCAGAAGCAGAGGGAGCCACAGGGGTAGGCTGACTGAGCTGGGAGTCAGGTGCATGGCGCAGTGGCTTGCAGTAAGTTCAGGGAGCTGGGGCTCATGCTTGCCAAGGAGTGCACCATGCTTGGACAGGGCTGCATGCTGAGGATCTGGTCTTGCTGGGTCTATGTTGGCCAGATTGTTCTGTTAAGGGCACAGAAATGAGGGGACCCAGAATCAGAACACAGACACAGTAAGCAGGTTAAACAGGTTTTATTGACAGCTTGAAGAGGTGGGAGTGTCTGGGAATGGAGTTTCAGTCAAGGGTGGGATTCAAAATTTGGTCGGCAGCATGAAAGGAGAATGCTCAGTCGAAGTGTCACGGGGAAGGTGGGGCGAAGAAGAGAGTGAGGAGGCCTGAATATCGGTAAGGCCAGGGCTCGAGCTCAGGTCCGATCCAAGGGCAAAGTCAGTGAACCATGAGGAAGGCGAGGCAAGGCTCAGCGTAGTAGGATGTTAGCAGAGAGAGAGCTGACGGGCTGGGTGAGCAGTGAATCTGGAACACAAGGAGAGAACAGATTGAGCACAGGGTAATGTATTGGGAAAAATACTAGGCAATAACGTAAAGAAAATGCGAGGAAAGCTGGAAGTGTACTGCACTGGAAGCCAGTGATGAGTGTCTGAAGAACCAGAGTATATAAACCTGCAGATTGGGGAGTAGATGAGGAAGAAGTGTTATCAATGCTGCAATCAGGCAAGACACAATGTGTAGTGCTACACCCAGACACGTATACATACACACAAACAGAAATAAGAGGGAGTGCTTTATGCAATGGAAACACAAAGAACGGGAAAAACAGGGAAATACATCGGCACTCTGGCACAGACCATTACAAGAAGATATATTTAGAAAGTTTTATACATCCAGATATGTGTTAGTTTGAATTTTACATCAAACATTCTAATTATTATCATGATTTTACCTTTGCCTTTGTTTAATTCTTGCTAACAACCAATGACTTGTTGTTAAGACCATTAAAAGCTTAATATTTTGTCATTTTGGGCTTAGCCCGTTTTTTTTGCCAAGCAATATAGAACCCAATGTGTGTCTGTGTATGCAGGAGTACTCAGTGAGGATACAGGCAAATTTTTGCAGAGTATCATTTTTCTTTTATTTTTTATTTCCCTCATAAATCCAAATTCAATTCTCATAAATCAAAATTCAAAACAAAAGAAAGCAAATAGTCCAAACTAGTTTGTGGCCTTGCGCCATTGACATTCAAGTTATGTTTCATGGTTTGGTGTGCAGACACTGACAGTCCCTCTTTCTGGCTTGCAGCGCCTCCTGAAAGTATGAACAAAGCACACATAAATAAACTCACAAAGATTGCACACAGATGAGAATAATCACACATTTCCTGCTGGTTCAACCTTCTTCTCTCTGTTCACAGCTGACACTTGACTACACCACTGCTGCCACAGCATACATCCTACATGAGATCTTGCAGTCCAGTTCCAAGAATGAGCACTGACTCACAGGCAGATTATGGAACAACTGACTGCACAGCTATGTGGAAGGTCACACAGCAAAACAGCAGAAGAATGGCCTATGGAGTCTGACACAAACATAGGTCACATCCCCACCTCTGTTGCATCACAATTATATTCAACATCTGTCTGGTGGCCAAATATGGTTGGCAGATATGTGCTGTCTGCAAAAAGTGGGGGAAGCGCCATAGAAAACTAGGTAAAAGAGGTGGCATCTAGGTGAAGATTATAAACTTGTCACATTGGCTACATCCATTCCTGCGGATTATGTGCATACCGGCAGCAACCTGTGGCAAGATTGTGTTATTCACTGGCAATCTCTGGAACTGAGGTATGCTCATCTCTGTTGTGTTTTTCCTCACTGATCACAATCACATCACTACCTCTGGGGAAGTGTGCAATTCCAGAACAGAAGAGGCGTGGAGAGCCAAAATCTCCAGAATCTGGATCGCATGCTGTTGCTGGCCAGCCAGTCCGTGTTGGTGAATATGGTGCTGGTTAACGCAGGATTGGTATCAAATAAGGCTTTTATTCCGATTTATGTTTTCTCTTTTCATGGACATTTTTCCTGGCTTGGTGTTGGTGGGTCTGGTTGGTGAGTCTCTTTTGGATCTTTCACCTGCCAGTTCTTTAGTTCACCTCAAAAAACAAGTAGAGGTAGGGGTGTGGCTGTGGTCTTTAAAAAGTGCTTCAAATGTCACCTTCTTTCAGTCAATTCATATTTCAGCTCCATAATGACCTGGGTTTAAATCTCAGCCATGAGTAAATGACACCACTCAGTGGCTTGAATAAGACAAACTACAAGTGTCTTGAGATGTTAAAATGTGTGTGAATGCTTTCCAGCATGTTGTTAAAACAGCTAGGGAGAATTATCTCTAATTACCCATCTTCTATATGAAACTATATCTAAACATTGCCACAGACCTAAAGTTTGGCTATTGAATTCAATAAATTCAGTACTAAACCAACTAGTTTTCCATAACCTAGATAGGTCCCATAAAACTTGTGAGGATCCTCTTCAGTTCTTTATGTAGGTACCCAAGTTGCATCTAACCACTAGTGGACACTACACCTTCCTGCCTTTAATGGAAAGAAGGGGGAAGCTAATGCCACTTGAGACACCTGGGATAAAAGCCCCCAAAGTTCAGTTTCTCTCTCTCTCTGTCATGTACAGCACCTTAGTGCATGAATGAAAAAGACACCCTCTGCAGAAACAACTTAGTGGAAAAGCCAATAGTATTTGTGTACATTTAGGACTTATACGCACCAAGACTAAGTTTCACTCAACCAAAATATGTCCATCTTTCCTTCATTATTACTTTATTTTCACTTGCAACTTAAACCCAACAGCCGCCCAAATGGTTGCGAATAATGCATGAAGTGGCTGGGCTCTCAAAATTTAGATTATTATTTTTCTCCAGGATTCACAAGAAACCTGCCGAGACACATCATTCCTCGGGTTGCAAATCATAGTGGCGTATCAAAATGTCAATTTCTGCACTTCTTCAGCCTACCTCATCTTGATTTGAAAAACTTGATTTGATGAACTGGTTTTGTGTTTGGAAGGGCTGAAAAGAATGATGTTCATTTTCTCTTCATGCAGTTGTTGTTTGCCATCCAGCTTTTGACAGCTTCCAGGCACTCATTGAGACACTTCAGCAAGCACAGATTATTAGGCTTAAGATGGAGATAGATTTGTCATCAGTGTAACAATGAAAAGAAATGTTAATCTTCAGAAAGATCTTACTCAACGGAAACACATATACTGAAAAAAAGGACAGGCCCCAACAAAGAACCTAGGGGGACAGGCTTTAAAACCAGACTGAAAAGTAGAAATATAATGTCAATCAGTGTAAGCCTTTTTTCAGTGTACTATATCATGCAGCCTATGTCTGGATAAATCTATTAATTATGCTGGTGTCACAAGTAAACAACAAACAAATGGAAAATGGACAAAATATTTAAAAAAAACTGAATCCATGGCTATTTAAGGCTTGCATACCAAGGAGCTGTTAATATGCACACTCAAATCCATTTACTTGTATGATAGATGGAAATGGAACTTGAACTGCCTGAGCCATCCTGATGCCCTACTTCCCTTTAGAATTCTTGTCACCTGAAAATCATTCACTGCTGTTAAAAATGGCCCCAAATGGACAGCCAAAAGCTCATAATGAAATTACTGTAGATGGTACCACATAGAAACAATAAAGATGTCTGGATATTCTTCCTGATAACCATTTGCACTCAAATCTCCATCATTGAACAGTTAATAACTTCAGTTCAATACAAGTTAAATCAGTTAAACTATAGTTAAAGCAGTTAAATCTATAATAAATTCAGGAATGACTATGATGCACATACTCATAAGTTGCTCATAAGCTCCTGTTTACACAATTGCATTTTTTATCTATACAATATACAGTTATAGAAGAGAAATGATTTATAATTGCACTATTTGGTGTCACCCAGATGAGGATGGGTTTTCTATTGAGTCTGGTTCCTCTCAAGGTTTCTTCCTCGTGTTGTCTCGGGGAGTTTTTCCTTGCCACCATTGTCTCTGGCTTGCTCATTAGGGATAAATTCATAAATTTAAAATTTATATCCAGAATTTATATTTTTCTCGAAAGCTGCTTTGTGACAATGTCCATTATTAAAAGTGCTATGGGAATGTGAGCATCAGAACTAAACCATGGAACAATGGAAGAAGATGGCCTGGTCTGATGAATCATGTTTCATTTTACATAATGTGGACAGCCTGGTGCATGTACGTCAATTACCTGGGGAAGAGATGGCACCAGGATGTATTTTGGGAAGAAGGCAAGTCGTCAGAGGCAGTGTGATGCTCTGTTCAGTGTGAAACAGTGTTGTACTGGGAAACTTTGGGTCCCAGCAGGACATTGCTTCACACTGAACAGAACATCACAATTTCACATCATGTGGATGTAACCTTGACACATAACATCTACCTAAACATTGTTGCAGACCAAGTACAACCCTTCATGGCGATGGAATTCCCTAATGGCAGTGGCCTCGTTCAGCAGGATAATGCGCCCTGCCACACTGGTAAAATTGTTCAGGAATGGTTTGAGGAATATGACAGAGGTCAAGGTGTTGACTTCAAATTCCCCAGGTCTCAATCTGACCGAGCATCTGTGGGATGTGCTGGACAAACAAGTCCGAGCCATGGAGGCCCCATCTCACAACTTACGTGACTGAAAGGATCTGCTGCCAAAGTCTTGGTGTCAGATACCATAGCACATGTTCAGAGGTTCTGTGGAGTCAATACATCAACAGGTCAGAGCTGTATTGGTGGTATAAGGGAGGGCTACACAATACAGTATTAGGCAGGTGGTTTTAATGTTATGTCTGATCAGTGTATGTGCAGTGTATGTGCAGAGTTATGCTGTAATTGGCCTGAATATATTAATTTGCCATGTATGAAAGAATTCTTTTCACTGTTCTGTGATCCTTTGCTAAATGCAATATAAAAATAATTCCTTTTGTACAATGCCCACTGAGATGGAAATTGGATGTTATATATCACTGGTTTCATTTCATTTGGCTAGTTACCAGGAAGGTGGAAGGAAGAGGAGGCAACCTGCAAATGCAGAAGTCTAAGTTTTCTAAAACACTAAAATACACACTGAACACTACAAGACACAGTGAACACAAAGATACTCATTTGCCAGATATGGCAAAAAAAAGTAAGTCTGAACTATTTTGCTATCTCTGTTATTTTTTAGAGCTTGTTACATGTTTGGAAATGTAATAATATGGGTTTGAAGTTGTAGTTTTTTTTTGTTTTGTTTTGTTTTTAAGTATTATTGTTGAAGTCTTTTAAATTAAGGATGGGCATTTTACTATTTGAATATTTGCAATAATTTAAAATCAATATCTGAATAAGAAAATAATTCATGTTGTTGGTAGTTGGAAGGTTTATTGGTTTATCCTGTGCTGCCGTAACAATGATGTAAGTTTCAAACTGACTTATACATAGAAGCTAAAGCATCCTTTTACCGGCTGTATTCTTCCTGTTATTTTTTTAATGTTTAAACCCAGGTGGTGTTTTATTTTTCAAGTATTGCAACATATAGGGTGGAGTGCCTTTAAACTGTGTGTAGATTCAACCTAACACCTAACAGTGCTGGTTGAAATAATATTCCTGTATAAATATAAATTGAAATTGATGAATTTTCACAGGTAAATAAATAAAATAAAATAGCATACTTTCTTTATGATGTAATACGTATTAATAGATAAGTGTACATAAACTTTATGGAGTTTAATATAGAATAATTTTTTATTTTATCAGTTACCTCTGAAATTTAAATCTATAGTGTGTATACAGGTTCAGAATATACAGGGTTCAGAGTTGCCAGAGAAGGTGGGAACAGTTAAGCTACAGCAGTGTGTTACTCTTCTAGTGAAGCAAGAACACCTCATTTGGCGAAAGCTGCCAAAAAATGTCCCCATGTCACCAGGGAGCACAGTTTTGGTGGAAACGATGACTTAAAGGTCCATGTCACGAGACATCATGGTCATGGTCAGCCATGCTGAGGTGAAATGTCCAGAGAGGTGAGACAGTGTTCACCAAATTTGTCAGTTGATTTCAAACAAAGGCTGGAAACCATGAGTCTCGCTGATCTTGACATCAAATCTTGTTCTGTCAGCCATGTGACGAAGGAGAAACTAGTGCAATTATTGGAGAGATAAAATGATGTGTTCTCCAAGCAGGAGTTGGACTGCAGAGAAGTTAAGGGATTCATCCATCACATTTGATTAATGGATGAGTGCCCATTCTGACTCCCTTATCACAGAGTGCCACCCACACACTACCAAAATAGGTGACAAGTCTTGTCCCAAATGGAAGAACAGGGGATAATTAGGAAGTCTGTGAGTGAGTATGCTTCCCCTTTTGTTTTTGATGTGGAAAAAAGATGGCTTTTTGATCAGAAACTTTACATTGTTAAATGCAAGAACTATAAAGGACACACACCCACTCCCACATCAGTCTGACTGTCTGGCTGCTTTAGGAGGAAACATCCTCTTCAGTACCTTGGACCTGATGTCAGGATTTTATAGCATCCCCATGGCTGAAGAGGATAAGAAATACATTGCATTCACTACCCCCTTGGGGCTGCATGAGTACAATCAGATGCCACAAGAGTTATGTCTCCTTTATGTGCATGATCACAAGCATCTTTTTGGACTTGAACTTCAGCAGCCTGTTGTGTTGTCTTGATGACTTGCTTGTATTCGCCCCAAATAAGCAGGAAGTGTTAAATACTGTGGAATGTGTTCAACTGACTGAGACAGTACAATCTTAAGCTGAGCCCTAAGAAATGTCACCTACTTCGGGCATCTATCAAGTTCTTGGGCCACATTGTAGACCATGATTGTTTTTCTGTGGATCCTGCCAAATTCAAGGCTATCTCAAAGCTTTCCAGCCTTAATCTCATGGAAGACAACAGATGTACCCTGTCAGTGCAGAGAAATAAATCAGTCCTTGGTATGATCTTCATTGATCTTCATGATTTCATTCTGGCATGTTGTTCTTTAGCCAAGCCAATTTTTGCTCTCACAGCTGGGCAGAGAAGGAAGAGTAGATACCTACAGAAAGCTCAAGCCCACGGATTAGACTCCGGAATGTGAAAACACCTTATCTAACCTTAACCTGTGCAGTCTGAAACTCAACATATAATTGTGGCACAGACATGAAAAATATGTCAATAGAAACCTTGAAATGTCTACTTTTAAATGTTCAAATCCAAAACAAATATTATCTGATTTTGTAATGTGAATGAAACTAATGATAGGTACACTTTTTCTGTCTCAGCTCATTAGCACTGATCTAGACACACTCACCCACAGCACTTGCTATTCATACTGCAATGACCAATGTGAGCCAAACAAAGATCACATTCATTGACTTTTCATTGCTTTTGGATGATGGCAAGCTACACAAGTGAGGAAGCACATCTGCTGGTCCTGGACAGTGAGGAAAAGTTGACCTGTTCTTCAGAAGAAGAGTGCAAATCCGATGATGAATGGTTCCATTTTGAAGAGCGACTTGAGTGACTTTTCTTTCATAGTGCACAAAGAGCTATATGGCAAAATCACCCACAAGAAGTTTATGGAACAGCTTATTGCAGAGCTCTGTGGTGTCACAGAAAGTTGCACCAAAACAGATGAGTAGTGGCCATGTGCTGGTTGTGTGAGCTGAGCTGAGCTAAGATGTCAGGAATATTGCCACTGCTGGGCCCCGGATCTGTATGCATTGCAAAGCAGTGCATGGCAAGAAGCAGCAAACATCTTGGAAATGCCAGGCATGTGATGTTCACTTGTGTCTTAATGTTAACCAGGAACTGTTTCCAGGAATGGCACAAAGGTGTGTGACTGTGTTCAAATCTAGTGTGTTCAAAAAAGTGCTTTTGACCCCTTTTTTATACAGTCAGGTCCATAAATATTGGGACATCGACACAATGCTAATATTTTTGGCTCTATACCCCACCACAATGGATTTCAAATGAAACGAACAAGATGTGATTTAACTGCAGACTGTCAGCTTTAATTTGAGGGTATTTACATCCAAATCAGGCGAACGGTGTAGGAATTACAACAGTTTGCGTATGTGCCTCCCACTTGTTAAGGGACCAAAAGTAATGGGACAGAATAATAATAATAAATCAAACTTTCACTGTTTTAATACTTGGTTGCAAATCCTTTGCAGTCAATTACAGCCTGAAGTCTGGAACGCANCCTGGTGATGCTCTGCCAGGCCTCTACTGCAACTGTCTTCAGTTCCTGCTTGTTCTTGGGGCATTTTCCCTTCAGTTCTGTCTTCAGCAAGTGAAATGCATGCTCAATCGGATTCAGGTCAGGTGATTGATGTCCCAATATATATGGACCTGACTGTAGCTGTGGACAGGGAATGAAAGATATAAGATAAGCTGATGTTCTGTTAATGTATGCATTCATTTACTCACTTTTTTTCACTGCCCCATTTAGCTCCATATAGTTATTTTTGCACCTAGTGGTCAAAAATGGCAACTGCAACAACTGCTAATAGAGGCCTATTGGGGCAGGAGTCATGCTGCCCCCTGCTCGGGGAGGGGGAGGAGCAGCGGACAGGACAGTTCACGGCAGCGTTGCCTGGGTTGTGTTTTTTTTTTTTTAGGCAGAATTGGGCTAGTTTAAAATCCTCCACAGCATCCATGATCTTCTTTTATAGCGAATAATCAGCATTAAAGCTAGTAGAGTTTTGCAAGTGTAAGTGCAGACAGTGTGTCTGTGATGTGCCCAACTATTTCTATTATAAGACTGAATGTGGCTGTGGATAATGTCAGTACATCAGAAATGCGTGCACACCACAGTGACCTTGTTTCCCTGCGCAAAGCCTGAGAAAAAGAAGAAAAGTGCCACTCTCTTTTATGGTGCCTGAAATTTTTGGGCTTTTGTGTGCTTTGAGATGGAGTCGGGCTGGAAGTTTTACTGAAACCTGGCAACCTTGGGGAATGATATTAGCTTGAGCACTGTTGAAAATATGCATGTCTGAAACCGCTCAAAAGAGCTGCTGGGCTGCACACTGGATGTCTCCATGTTATCGACTCCCAACTGCCTCGCTATGACAAAGTCACTCTAAAAATTCACCATAGTAGCTTACAGCATACGTTCGTCGTTATTAGCATTGTTCTGCATCACCAACATCTACAGTCACAAGCTGCCGCTGCTATCAGGCGACTTGGACCCACATCTGAGTCTGTCTTCTTCTTCTTTTTATCCTTCTTTTCAGACCCGTTGTCTTACTTCTCTTAACACAGTCACACCGATGACACCAACCCATCCTGTTTCCTTCACACTGCTTCTCATATTTTAGCGCGTCTGACAGACGTGTCATCTCCTACAGCTGATTCACAGCAGGACCGAGAGGACACGCATCAAGACACGTCTCTGTACTCACTCACTGAAACCCTCGATGTGTTCAGATGCAGACGGAAGAGCTGAAGGAAGGCTGTGTTTACTGACGGACGCGCGCCGACTCCTGTCCCTGCAGTGGATCAGCGTAGTGGTTTCATGAGACTCGAGCTAATCTGTATTAGCATCTAGCAAATGATCTGTTTTCATGAGAAATTCTGACATTCGTGACATTTCATTCCAAGTGTAAAGCTTAACAATTTCTCAGAATAATACGAATAAAAAAAAAGATATCCAACCCATTTTATTTATTTACTGACTAACTCACTAAGTAGGCATCTCTCCTTTCTTATTTGTTGTGTGTAAAGCGACCTTGAGTGTAAAGCCTGCTGGATCAGTCGAATGCTTGAAAAAAAAAAAAAATTATATATATATATAAAACTGCAATACATCTCGAGCAAGCAAATCTTTATTTATTCAGCACTTTTCATGAGTCATTTCTAAAATGCTTCACGAAACAATAAAGTGCAACACGGATTAGCGCACAGTACCGCAATGACACGATCTGTATCCGTACCTGTATCCGGATTTAAACCCAAAGTGGGTGTGGCCTAAACTTTTTATTTATTTTTTTAAATGAACGCTACCACAATGGCTCTGGAAACTTGCAAAAAAAAAGCAGATGGAGAAATTGCAGCTCTGTCAGCATCTGGCGTGTGAATTCAGGCTGCTGCTGAGGATAAATAAATGAATTTATATATAATTGTGTTTTTTAAAAATGCGACAGGTTTCAAATATGACCACTCCCTCCCTCTCTCCCTCTCCATCCCTCCCTCCCTCTCTCCCTCTCCCTCCCTCCCTCTCTCCCTATCCCTCCCTCTCTCCCTCTCTCCCTATCCCTCCCTCTCTTCCTCCTTCTCTCCCTATCCCTCTCTCCCTCTCCCTCCCTATCCCTCCCTCCCTCTCTCCCTCTCCATCCCTCCCTCCCTCTCTCCCTATCCCTCCCTCTCTCCCTCTCTCCCTATCCCTCC
>JAKKZN010000008.1:16286392-16312793 GCA_033441825.1 Pangasius elongatus
GTTTTGGACTGATTGTATTCCTAGTTTGTGACCTAGTGAGCCAATAGCAGAATGTATTTTTGATAGACTTCAAAGCAATATTGTACGTCGCTCTGGATAAGGGCGTCTGCAAAATGCCATAAATGTAAATGTAAAATGGAAATCTTCTTCAAACCTCTCCCAATGGTCAAGAAGTCTTTGGCAGGATTTACATCCTCTACTTGGTAAATCTGAAATATTCTTCCCTTCCATATTGGGGACCTCACCATCATGTTCTGACATTGCATCAGCATTTGAATGGTGTTTTCCAGCTCCGTGCTTGATGTCAAATTTGTACTGGCTCAAATAAGGTGTAGTTGAAAATTTTATTTGCATATATTATTAGTTTTTATGTCTCGATAAGTCATGAGGAAAAAGATGTTTTGTGAAAACAGTTGCTGTTGCTCAAGGAGGAAAATAAGAAGTGAAATAAGCCCAGTTCCTGTTATCGTTAAACAAAAAAGTGTTCCAAATGTCAGCTAGACAAAAGAAGAACATGCTAATGCCTAATAACTGAGAGTTACAATAATAGTCAGAATTAGAACCTTGTGTAATTATGTCCATAAAAGGTAATGAAATACTCTAAAGGGATGAAAGACAGTGTATAAAAGGGAGCACCAGAAAGGGGAAGTACCTCTTCTGGGTGCATGACTTTTGTAATGCATACTAAAGATGTCTTGCTGCAGCAATACATTTTATACACTTGCTTCTTCTGCTCAATCTTGTCTGCTGAATTTATTTACCTCTATTTCTAGATTTCCACAACAATTTGGGGGCTCGTCCGGGATCCCACGTCTGGAGGTCGTACGAAGACGAAGGCTTTGGGCACTAGTGCACTTTTGCCGATCTGTTTGTCTTCGTCCGAACACATAATTGACTCTCGGTGGGGAGAGATCAGGGGAGACCCCAGGACTGTCCCAGCGCTGGGATCAACAGTCCTAAACTGAGGTAAATTGCAAACAAAGTTTTTCTAAAATATCTGAGTGACGTGGAGTGAGACATAATTCTGTTTGAGCGACAGGAGGTTCAAGTCCCAGCTGGGTCGCCATAAGGGGCGGAATTTAGTTTTGGATTCTGCCGACGGTTCGAGTCTGGCAAGGGTTACTAGGGAAAGTAACTTATTTTGCAAAGCTTTGAGGAAAGCTGCCATTTGACGAGCTCAATGTTAAGGGAACGTGTACACGTAAAAGCAAATCATCAGGGTTAAAACACAGATTATCCTTGTTCCTGTACACTCAGATTAATAGTGCATACATGGGGAATGTAAAAAGCAAGAATGGTAATGATCATGATGACTTTGTAAAAGCATGCAAACATCCTAACGCTCAGTTTATGATAACTAATGATGGTCCAGGTTCTGTAACACAATTTAAAGTTTGGGTGGAATGTGGATTTCCAGAGAAGGGAAGTTAAGTGAAAGACCATTAGCAGGTTGAAAAGAGAGATTAAATGTATGTAGGGGATGAAAGAAAGGAGAACAGAGAGGTAGGAAAGTTGACTAAAATATATAAAGGTCAGACCCTCACACACAATCTAACTCTTCTTCTTCTATGCCTGTTTAGTGTCTTAAGTCTCCCATAGATCCAGACCTGGTTGGTTGTCTGCCCCGGACCTGACCGCCACCTCAGAACAGTTGCCCAGTTCCACCACATCAGCAGCCGCAACCAGCAGGCCCTCTCCCACCACTGCCGCTTCCTGTGCCAACCACCTAACAACCACCACGATTGTATCTGGTGCTGAAAGACCTGCCACCTGGATATGAGGAAGGACACAGCATGACCTCACCCGTTACCAGCCATACAAGACAAAAAGAGGCAGCAAAAAAGAACAATGCTTGAAGCCCAGTGGCACGCTTCTCCAGTTAAAGCAGATTCGTGTGGCATTGTCCACTCCACAGTAACCCTCCTGATGGTAGAAGTGGCGGGACCAGACAGAGGTCCACTACTCGTATTCCATCCCTGGACAATGTCAGACTTACAGGATGCAAATAAATTCCTCGCTGACCCAAAAGAGGTTGGGGGTTTGAAGTTTAGGGAAGGCTTGGCACGGTTTTGTAAGCTGGGAGTTGATATAACCAGACTGACCCAATTCTTCAATAAGACACATCAACTGGGATCACCACGCAAATGCCAACTACAGGGATTTTATTACAAATCTGCAAGATTCATGTGTACAAGCATTTCCTGCGAGAATGTACATGACAAAGATCTCCATGTGTAAGCAACGAGATGGAGAAACCGTGTCCCAGTACCTCGCCCACCTAACTGAATTCCATGATGCGCATAGTGAACTTATTCATCCAGGAAACATGGATGGACCTGTTACACCATATGAGGCACATCTGAGAAACAGCATCATGAATAGCCTGAGAGAGGATATAGCATGAAGGACAAAACAAATGTGCATCACATGGGACACGGGAAAACTCACATTGATTGAACAACATGCAGTACACTCAGAAAAATTGCTGAATGCAGAGAACCAAAAGAGATTGAAAAAGAGAGACGATCAAACACACAAAGCTCAGCTGACCATGTTGCAAATGGCGGGGATTCAAAACGAACACTGTTGTAATGACAGAGTTCAGGGCAGGGGCAGAGGAAGAGGACGAGGGGAGAGGCAGAGAAAGGGGAAATAACATTTTATCTATGGAAAACATGATCATTGTGTGGCCTTTCCTATCTGAAGGATTGAAACAATTGCCAATTTTGGCACTAAATTTTCGACTACGCCACCCCAGAAATTTGGCTAGGGATCCACAAGTACATCAAGTACCCAATATACAGTTTTGTAGTGGCTGAGACAGCTATCAAACAGTGGTGAGAGGGTTCACACAGTCTATTCAGAAACTACAGCATTGATCTTTTTAATATACAAGCATTAAAACATCTCACTCACAACATTATACACATACACACTTTACCACTTCAGAACTGGGGAAATCGTCTTGCCTATCCAATAAACACAGCAACCACACGTGCCACCACAGCACCAAATCACCCGTTGTGAATACTGCAAGCCGACAGCCACACCACCACAACACACGGAGGACTCTGGCTAATGCTAGCCCCCCAATTCTGAAGGGAAAAAGAGAACAAAAGATAAGACAAACACATATACATAAAAAAATATCTTCAATAAAGAAACGTTTATCTTGAGCTGTTGAAACAAAAAAAAAAAAAAATCAAACTGCTCAGAAAAACATTTACAAAAACAAAAATAAAAAATACACAACCACATACAGACACAAAGGAAACACAACCAAATAATACTGACAACGCGTAGATATTTGCCTCCGGTACCCCTCCTCAACTCGCACAGTCACCAGATACCCGAAACCATAAAATATAAAGAACGCAACGATCGCTCCTATTGCCCAACTCTTCTTGCTAAAATGAAATAATCATCCAATTAGCTCATGCGTGGTTCTAGTAAGAGGCAGAAAATTGGTCGAGGAGTACAGCTCGTAGAAAAAAAGCAATCCACTCCGTGCAGGCATTCTTAAACAGCCAGTAAATAATCCATGCACATAATTACAGCTCGTACAAACGAACAGCGCCACACCGAGTCTAGCAGCGCCCCGCAAAAAGCCTGCTGCAACACCTTCCAGCCCCCATATCACTACTAAAATAAAACAACAATAATTAGATTAAAAAAAGAAAGGAGTTATTACTGCTTTACCCAAACATTAAAACATGACATACCTGCGACTAGCGATGCACCCCGCCCAATGCGCTCAGCAGCGTGCAAATCGAACTCTCACAAACATCAATCGATACATCCGTAATTCTCCTCAGCCACACTATTAAATAAAACAAGTCTCTTAACCGTACAAGACAAACACAGAACACATTGCAGCTACCACCAGCAGCTCCTACCTCCTGCATGTGCACCTGGCGCGCCGAAATTGACGTCACTTCCAGGACCCAACTGGACTCACTTAATTAGGCGTCAATCCTATCTCCTTTTAAAATGTACAAAACGTACCCTATCTCCGCCCCCATACAGAAATGGCAGATCACATTTGGAATGGCACACCACAATTGGAAAAGAGACTGTCCGCAAAGACTGCAATCGAGAAAACAGGAGCAAGGAGATTGAGGTACGGCGGGTCCGGGTAAGGATGAACCTCCAGGGATGGGTGAGTCAGATCTTTTAATGCTTTGCAAAGAATAAAAGATTGTGCTAAATTTTCCTTCCCCTCTGATAACTTCCTTTCTGATATTGCTGTTGATAAAAGAACTGAGGGAACATATGCTAAATATGATATGCCTAGCTATAAGAAAATGCCCACTGTAATCTTGACAGTTGAGAACATGCCTGTCGAGTTTCTAGTTAACTCTGGAACAGAGAATTCTGTGATAAGGTCGTGTGAATTTCCAAAATTGCCTAAAATGAGCGATCGTATGTTGCTCTCAATTGGAGCATCTGGAATCTCAGTCATAGAACGATTTTCCACTCCCTTTTGCAAAATTGATAAAACCGAGCCCGAATTCACATTCTCATTTTTAATTTCTGAGTACAGTCCACTTAATTTGTTGAGACAGGATTTAATGTGTAGGATGGGGCTTCTTGTTGAATATGAAAGAGATTTTCAATTAGTGCAATACGACCCCAGACCCCTACTGTATGTGCTTGAGTGGAAACTCTGTACCGCTCCTGTGAATAATGTCACAGCAGAGCTTGTGAAAAAGCAAAAGCTCTCACTTCCTCTTTTGGCACAGACTACATGACACCGGAAGCACTGCACTGCGCTCACACAAACACACACATGAGCCAGACACAGAGTATGAGAAAGAGTGGTTTAGAAAGACAGACATTTTGATCCTGAAGCGTTTGATATAGAGTGAAAATAGATGTGCAGTTGAGGTTGATTTATTGCGAGTCTTGGCTCGCACTGGCCATCCACACCCATTCCAAATGAATTATGCCTCTCCTCATATCTCTCTGGCTAAATCATCCAGTGATCAGTGGAAATATCTAGGACACTGGATGCTCAAAGTGAATCAGTTTCATGATTGGGAACTAACCTCTGATCCAGTCGTTTGGTCCAGCCCACAATTCAACGCATTTAGTACACCATTGAATTGATTGGTTGGGACAGAGAGATGTGTGGACATTATTCCACATGATGGGTCTGATCCAAACCCTTGGTCTGACGTTGAATCTTATAGTGGAGACAAAGTCAAACGGGAGCGTTGGACTCTATCAAAGATAGAGTTAGATGATGCAAGGACAGTGGGGGTTCCTAAGAACAGGCAAACATGATGTGGGGCTTATTAAGAACTGTCCGCTTGGGCATATTACTCCAAAATCTGATTTCAGACCAAGGAACGCTCAGTATTTATTAAAACCAGAAGCAGTCGCAGGCATTACCCCAGTGTTTAACTCATTGTTGGAGGCAGGAGCTATAATACCAATACCATCATCTCCTGTCTAATCTTTCTGGTAAAAAAGACAAGAGCTCCAGGAGAACCGGAGGAGTGGAGATTCGTGCAGGACTTGAAAGTAGTAAATGATGCAATAGTTCAACGCGTGCCAAATGTGCCCAACCCATACACTATTTTATCTCAAATTCCTCCTGACAGCCAATGGTTTTCAGTTGTGGATCTGGCAAATGCCTTTTTCAACCTACTGGTACAACCAGATAGTCAGTTCTGTTTAGCATTTTCTTACACATTCACCTGCCTCTGTCAGGGGTATTGCGAATCACCAACACGGGGTCCGACCCGTCGCAGTGCTCGAACTATTATCTGTTGGCCACTACTACAGAAGCAAGCTTGTTAAGATTTTAATTTGCACACAAGAGAATTTTAAAAATAGATTGTACAGTTGTACTGCATGTGAAGATAATGTCAATGTCAAGAACACAACATTGCTAAGTAGGGAACAGGACAGGATGGTTAAAGACATCTAGCATATTGCCATAAGGCAAATATAAGTGGACTATAGATAGGAAGTGACATGTTAAATGGAAAGCCATAGTAATGTTTTAGCTGGATTGCCATAAGGCATCTATGACACTCTTCCATCCCTCAGTGCACACAAGGAAAAGAAGTTCCTGGAACACTTTATCTCTGCAGTAGGTAAAAGACTCAAGTCAAAAGGGATAGAAGCAATTCAGAAAGTTTCTAAACCTGCCACCAAAAGAATTTGTTCTTTCGTTCTTGGGGATTACATTATAGAATATGTAAGAATATGATGTATTCTCCACCAATATGTAAGGAAATTAGCTGTTTAGCTCAGAAGGGAAAATTGGTAAACTTAATATTTTAATAGCTGATCAACTATTCGTCCAGCGATAAGATGAAATGAGTGTATTTATTAATTGTGTATGGGATATTACCTCCGTGGCCACAGGCAATAATATCCTAAATATAGTGAAACACTATATTAAGTGCACAGTAACAAGATCAGCAGTTTAAGGCAATAAATTTGAAGCACAGAGACACAAGACACTGGTCTTTAAAAATCAGACGAGACTTTATTACTATTCTAAAACACAGAAACTAATCTAACAAAAACACACACACACACACACACACACACACACACACACACACACACACACACACACACACACACACACACACACATGTAAACAGGGGTGAAAATGGCTTTGAAAAGAGAGTGAATGTAATTCCAAGTTTCTAGCAGTTTCTCAGACCATGACTGAACGAACCATCAACTTATCAGTTTAATTTATCATTTGCTTTGTTTAGAAGGGCTTTAAACTTGTATTAAATGCACCAGTTCAGCAAGAATCTGGAGGTACTATACTTGCGTTTGTGTTGCCAGGGATTCCCTCATTGAGATGTTGTTTGGAAGGAGTTTCCGGCGATGTTGATTGGACGGCAGTCTGGTTGGCCTTATGTAGCATCTCGAAAGACCAATGGGGAAGATAAACAGAGTAAGGCGTGAACCCGGTGGATGAAAACTTTGATGAATTGTTCACGGCAGTGCGAAGGTGAGAGTCGGAGGCTTTGCAAGAACCAGTCTTGATGCAGAGTCTCGGAGCAAGCGTGATCTCCTCGTGATGAACTTCTAAAGCTCTTGGTTGATGAGACATCTTTCAGATGTGGATGGAGACTCTCTTGAGCTGTTAGTTGAAGAGAACTCCTTGATGCTGATGGACACTTGATGAGATGTGTTGGCTGAGACTCTTGCAAAGATGTGTTGGATGAGACTCAGTTTCCTTTGTGTCAGGGGGTTTTAACCCTTTCCAGTTGGGCTGACCCCAAAGTGCTTGCTCCACTCAGAAGGATCTTGGGGAAGGGTGTAAACTGTATTCTCCAGTTCTAACACTAATTAACATTCTGGTCTGTGAGTTATGTGCTTTGCAAACTTTGCACAAGGTTAAGTTAGAACTTTGTAAGGAATTTGGTAACATGCATGTAATACATTGTACTCAACCCTTAGGAAAAATTCAGTAGCGATCACACACATAAGACAGATAAAAGCTGCCAATGCCTCATAAGATCTTGCAGGATACAGCGATTTAACATTGTTGGTACCACATGCAGTGTCACAGCTGCTTTTAGAACAAAAAACAGCTCACATGACAGCAGCTAGATGGCTCGGATATAACACTTTTTTGTTGGAAAAGCCCACTGTCATTGTTCAAAGATGTACGGTGCCTAACCCACTGACCTTCCTACCAACAGAGGATGACAGAGATCATCATGATGTTGTTGTTATTGTTAATGAAGTTTGATGTCTAACCTTTCTTTCCCAATAGCAAATATGAGTCATTTATATGACATTGATTCCATTTGTTAAGTTGACACATGGTCAAGAACATGTGTCAAAAGGAGGGATGATGGGTACATTATAATTACTCCTAGACACTGGTACAGAAATGGGTTTCATTATAATTACTCCTAACAATTTTTAGGGGAAAAAATGGGAAATCAGAGACCTACAGTCAGCGAATGTAAAGATAAAATGTTGAGTTATTGCATAAATTTGTTTTCTGTGTTATCCGATGTTCACTAACAGGTGAAGGATGCATAGCATGAACCCACAGCACTGAGCCTGCAGTGAACCTCTTCAGGAAGCAGCGTTACACCCAGACATACGCCTTGGAGAAAAGCTCTATTCTGCCAAAAAGACTAGTAACCGCAGCAAGAGAAAAGATAACATTTCACAAAAGATCCAACCATGTAAATAAGTAATCTGGTGTTGCGGACCCTCGTGAGGTGGGAGGAGTGCGTAATTTGGGTGATTAGGAATACCCGCACTCCAAGCACCAATATACATCAAGAATAGGTGAAGCATCACCAGAGAAGAAATGGCCAACTGTACAGTCCAGAGTACAACTCAGTATTTGATTGAATGAGTTCCTTAAGAGATCTTAAAATATCTTAGCTCCAAGTCCAACTCCTGCCTCAGTTCCCCCGCATACTGTGTTTTGTATTCTCTTCGGCCAAGGCTCACAGTGCAGAGATTGTGCAAAAAAAAAAGTGGAGGGCACAGAACAAAAACATCTGCTACCAAAGGCCACTAAGAAAGAGTACAAGGAGAAGAAACAATGAATCCATTTCTCATGCTATCGCTAGGGCTCGTCTTGAACCTAATGAGTGGTAATGCACACCCACATGACAATGTGTTTTGGCAATTTGCTAACTGGACGGCCAGACAATACATTAATGAATCATGCTATGTATGTCATGCAATGCCTACAGCCATAGGTTCTTACTTGCTTCGCCTTTCTGCGGAGGTGGGAAATGAAACTCTGATATCGGTTGCAACCACATGCATCAACCCATGGTGTCCCACTCCTAATGTCTCAACAATGTATGTGAACTATACCCATATGGGGTACCTCAAACACATAGGGGCGAGGTGGTGTAATAGGCCTCCTTGGAACAAAACTCTCAGAATGATACAGGGGCATGTCTGAAGGCAATGAGGGCAGCTATTAAAAAAACTACAAGAGAGATGGAGCAAAAGCAAAGGGATTCAAAGTTCAACTCCCACCTGAATTTAAGTTCCCAGTATGCTTTAGAGGCACAGGTAACGTGTCCATGGGACACACTCACAATAACTCCTGTGACTTTGTTTACAGTTCTTATAATGATTTGCTCAACTGTGAAAATGGAAACTGCTCACTGCTGCACCCAGGACCATATGGAACAATTCCCCACCCTGGAGACTGGTACTGGATATGTGGGAAAACAGTCTACACCTTTCTGCCAAAATTTTTGAAAGGTGTTTGTGCCCCTAAGGGATATTTATTAAATCGTGTGAGAAGACTGTCAGTAGAAGGAGGAAAACCCTTATCATTAATAAAGTAGGACGGGTCTGAGCCCTCTTCTAGGGCAATTTTTGCACTCGAGTTGCTGAGGGATAACTGGTTACTACCGTTAGAACAGAGACATATGTCTGGGACAATGAAAACCTCTGAGTATCAATATGATGGCAGACCCAACACAATGCATTATGAACGTCAGACAAATTTACGAACAATTTCTAAAGAAAAGGCACCGGCCAAATTTTCACCACACTGCTGCTAAGGCGTAAGACTACATACATAGGAGAATAAGGCTCCTCCAAAGAGTATAATAAACATGTTTGCTGAATTACTTAGTTCTTAAGCAAAGGCTGGGTTAGTTTATCAGGATTACAATGTGAGCAACTTCTAGAATACCAAAGAGTACCAAAGAGTCTACAAAACCAGTGGCTAGGAACGCTAACAGTTCTGTTTCCTGTCAGATTATCAGACGTGTCAAAGCTAATACATAAGTTTGCTATATGTGTATGTGAAAAGGTGAGATGAGATGAGGCTCCCTAAGGGCCGCTTGATTGCGGATGTTCTCCTCTCTTAGATGTCACTGGACGTTACCATGCACACTGTTCAATTTCTCAATAAGTAATTGAGTGTAATCGCCGACAATCACCTCCAGGTTACCTGAAAAGGAAATACCAGGATTACCTTTAGTTCAAATTGGTTGGAAAGTGATGTTAATGGTCATTGGAATGCAGGAACACCCCAATCAAAGGGTGTAAATTACCCCTCATTGGAGCTGTACTCGAGTTGACCAACACTTAAAAGGGCCTTTTGTTTGGATTACTTGTCTGGCTGATTTTATCCCAATCCACACCATGCTACATCCTGCTGAGTTTGGAATGACCTTTGTTCTCCATTGAGTCAGCAAACAAACTACATACCCAACTTTAAAGGTGTTTCTTCTTTCTTTGTGTTCTTTCTTTTCCTATTACAATGTAGTCCCTGGCTTGTGCATCAAGTTTATATAGTGAACATGCCCTCACTACATAGTGTATCAAACAGGAAGGCAAGGATCTATGGTTAACATGTACAACTCAGTTATGGCAAATTGTCACATAGTGGAAAGCCTGGCACTACCTCTGAAATCATGTATTCGAACTGACATTATAACGCAATCTTACTCTTAATGAAATAAGGCCAAGTTACAATGGACATTAAGAAGGATGTGACCCAGGAGTGGTCACATGCAAATTAGCTGGAGGACCAGGCAAACTGGTTACCAATCGTCTCCAAGCTGACCCATGGTTAGTTGAAAACCTTAGGAGGCCGGGTCAGTCAAACTAGCATAAAAACTGCATGCCAAAGCAAGTAAGTGAGCTGGAACAGGAACAGAGCTGGAACTGGAAGAGAACTTGCACCAGAAGACCCCAAGACTTTCATCGCTAAACATCAGCTCACTCGACCCTTCGCCCAGCCATCCAGACTCCATCCTCCCTCTCCAGTGGTGATCAGCAACTTCTCCAAGATCCTCCAACTCCGGACCAACTAGAACCTGCTGAGCAGCACCAACTACTTCCATTCACCACTCAAGCAAAGCAAGTATTGATACCTCCCAACTTCATTAAGCTGGTACAGTAACAATAAGAACTCTCTAACCAATTCACAAGTTAATGCCTACATATTGATGGTTCACTCAGGTCAGGGTCTAGTGACTTCTCATTCTTTTGTCTATGAACTCAACTTTCTAATTATTATCACTGGTTCTTCTCATGCTATATTCCTATGTGTATGGGTGTGTATGTTTATGTGTGTGTTTTATTTGTATGTAGTAGTTTTAGTCTATGTGTGTAGTAGCTTAGTGTAATAATATGTTTTCTTGCTCACCATCTAAGTTCCTAAGGTGCCTGATCTTAGTACCCTGCTCTAGAAAGGTTATCATCTAAGCAAGTATTACTCCCGGTGGCCAAGGTAGTGATAACTTACCAGAGTTGGTAGATGCCTCACTAAACATTTTGGTGGGTGAAATGAGCAGTTAATAGCGTAAATTAATTCTGATAGAATTTCCCCAAGATAATCAATATTGCAGTTGCATTAATGGCCTTTACTCCCATAATAACTATGAGATTAAACTAAGTCAACATCTAAGTGGGCTAAATTCCTTACAACCAGTAGATATTTTAGATTTTTAACAGGTGACGTGTGTGAAGTCAATCTGTAGAGCTTGAAAAGGAGCTTGTGGAGGAGGTAACACATTGTTTGGCAGTTTTACCCTGAATATTAGCCCTAGCATAAATTAAACATGCATCGAGTAGTAGTAATAATAATAATAATACATTTTATTTATAAAGCACTTTACATTTTAAAGAAAATCTCAAAGTGCTACATAAAGAGTCATAATAACATACAGCAATTAAAACCAGCTGCCAACTGAGATTAGTACAGAAATTTAAACTCTAAATATTAAAACACTTTTTAAAAAGGTACGTAATTTAGCAGTTTTAGCATCATTGAGAACAGAAATTTTTTTCCTGATGTTATTAATCTCCCCCTTCATCCAACATGTGAAATACCATGAAAATGGTGCATGAGAAATGGCAAGACAGAGCAGGGGAGTGCAATGCCACCTTGTGGGCAACAAATGAGTCCATCCTTATCTGAAGGCGAGCAGTTGTCAGATGACCAAAATGAAAGATTCTGTTTGGTAGCCTAATGGAGTCAAAATATGGGTAAACAGAGAAAACACTGTGGCTGTTGTGCATTGTGCAAGGTGTGCCCTCTTTGGCTGCCCTTTTAGCTACTTCTTCATCTAAGGAGTTATCGCAAGCCATCTCAGAATCTCCTGGGTTGTGAGCCTTGACCTTAATGATAGCTAGACTTTTAGGTAATACTGAAGCCTCTAAAAGCTCAGAAACCAGTGTGGCATGTGGAATAGGCTTACCATCAGCAGCCTTAAAGCCACATGCTTGCCAAATCTTACCAAAATCATGAGCTACACCAAAAGCATATTGCAAATCAGTATAAATAGTTACCACTTGATATTTAAACAGACAGCATGTCCTTGAGCTGAAAGGAAAGGGATTGAGTCAGCTTCATGCACACCATTAGGCAAAGAGCAGAATGCTTAACCACTTAAAGTGGTATTGTCATTGGCTTTAGAACATAAGCCATCTACAAACATGTGCATACCACCCTCCAACAGGTGTTGTGAAAGATCTGAGCACAGAGATGATAATTCTGAAATCTCAGTAAGGCAGTTGTGCTCCAACCAGCCATCGGTGGCCGGTTCCTCCGAACAGGGGTGCACAAGGTGGTGGAACGGAACAGTAGGGCTATTTTGGGCTGTTACTGCTTTAATAGTGTGATTCTGTGTGGCACAGAGGCTGGCTTCGTAACCTGAGCAATGCTGTGCGGTCATATGTTGTGTCTGAATGTTATTAAGAATGGTGACTACCTGATGCGTTGCATGCAGTGTGAGTGGGTATGAAAGGACAACTCTTTCAGCATCTGAGACCAGTAGAGCAGAGGCAGCAACTGAATGCCCACAGGGTTGAGAGATTTAGAAAGGTAGGATACTGGACGATAACCACGGCCATGCTCTTGCGCCAAGACTCCCCGTGGCCGTTTCCGCATCAGACAAACAGAGTTTTGTAGTCAGGTAGACCTAGGGCTGGAGCCGAGCTTTATCTTTCTTTGTTTTGGGTGGATGGAGTATGACTGCTCTGATCTTGATAAATGAGTAACCCCAGCTACTGCACCCAAGGCTGACAGAATTGGAATTTAGAGAAAAGAGAGTGCAACCTTGAAACCACACTGGGCCAGGTGTGTGAGGAGAAGGGAGCCTCATCTACAGCAATCTGCGTCTTTCCCCGAAAGCAGAAATTAATCTGTGTATTGCAACAACGAGGCATGCACCATGGATGAGAACACAGCTGGTGAGTTGATGAACCCTTGAGGGAGGCGTGTCCAGGTATACTGACGTTCCTTGAACATAAAGGCAAAGATTGGCTGTGTCTCCTCACTGACAGGGATATTGAAAAAGGCACTGTAGAGGTCAACAACAATAAAATGGTCATGATCATGTGGAATGGCCGATAATATAGATGAGACATTAGGCACAATAGGTGGGCTAATAGGTATCACCAGGTCATTAATGTTTAAAGTGACAGCCCTTACCATTACATTTCTT
Source organism: Pangasius elongatus (assembly GCA_033441825.1). Taxonomy (NCBI): domain Eukaryota; kingdom Metazoa; phylum Chordata; class Actinopteri; order Siluriformes; family Pangasiidae; genus Pangasius; species Pangasius elongatus. Next base: position 16,299,826 of record JAKKZN010000008.1, read on the forward strand.
TACTGGGTTGACAGGGGTGTTGTAGGGCAAGCACGTGGGTTTTATTAACACCCTGTTCAAGCAGCATGTCAATGACAGTTTGAATACCCTTCTCCTTCTCCACAGAAAGAGGATGTTTACAATACACAGGGATTGACGAACAGAGTTTAGCAACACACGATGTTACCTGTACATGGCCTACTTCATTGGAGTGTGTGGCCCACAGTGTGGATGGAACCTCAGAAAGCTCAGGAATGACAAGGTTGCTGCAGGCCTCAGACGTACTCTCATGACAAAACAAAAAAAGAGATTAGGTGGAGAACTGAGAACAAAATGTCCTCCTTCAAAATATAAACAACAGTCCAACTTCAGGCTCAGCCAAAACATCATGACCCAACAGACTAAACAGTGAGGAAGGAATGACAAAAGAGAAAAAGTGATAAAAGAAAATTTGTGGATCATGTGGACTAGTAGGTTTGAGTGAGAATGTTTTAGGGCAGATGACAAAAACCCCATCAATTCCCACAGAGTTAATACATGAATTTGATACAGACCCATTGTACTGTTTTCCGAAGGAGATGCACGTGGCACCCGTGTCAACCATGAAAGGGTAACACCTTCAACATATAGGTTTACAATTGGTAAAGAATTTGAATCGGAACTCAAGGGACAAGGTACAAGGGACAACATAGAAGGGGTTCCTTCACTATGTGGGCATCCCTAGTGCTGTTGTTGAAAGATGCACTACCTTGAGAGCTCTGTGACTCTGCTTGTGTGTATGTGTGCAAGTTATATTTCTAGTCACACCATTTTTAAGCTCACTTTGTTTCTTTCTGCACTCCTTTTCCCAGTGCCCGGGAATGTTACAGTAACGACAATTACTAGGCTTCTTGTCTGGGCGGGGGTGCTGGTGTTGTGGACCATTAGGGACAAAAGCCAACATGTGCATTTTTGTGAGCATTATCAAATGCACCAGCTGATTCTAGTTCCCTGACTCTAGTTGAAAATGCAGCAATTTTCATAGTTTGTAAATTCTGTGTGGTGAGTCTAATGAGCTGTGCGATATCACTGTGCAGATTCTTGAGACAGGTATTGATGAACAGCTGTGAGTATGTGTTAGAAATGGGTAGACGCGAACTGCTCCACCATTCTTCCCTAAAACAAATCACAAAGGCGCTAGGGGTCTCATTACGCCCCATTTTTAGCATTGGTCGCGTGCGAGATGTCTTGTTGACTCTGTGTTCTTTCATTTAGGAATTTTAAAAGTTCATCATAAAACTTGAGCAAATGATCACTCAAGTCATCTCCCCGTCCATGTGTACCGTCATGAGCAAAAGTTGTCAATAAATAATTCTTCAGTAACATAATTTCTGAACACATTTAGGAGGATGCAACGGAAATCAGGGCCAGTTAGCACGTTTGGCATAACGTGTGTGTTGCTTCAGTGAATCCAGGATTGCTGCTAGGAGGCAGAGTATCACAGATGGCTTTAATTTCCATCATACTCGGGGGACAAATGGTGAAAGATTTGCCAACCTGCACAAAAGGGATGGCTGTGTTAAGCTTTGAAAGGCTAGGTTGAGATTCTTCCTCCGAGGCAGGTGCACATTGAGGCAGAGGAGTGTCTTTGAAGACTACAGAGATGCTTCCTGATTTAGATTCAGACTGTGTAGCAGCCAGCATGTCTCTACTTTCCTTGTATGCCGGTTCCATACCAACCACTGGCTGCCAGGCGGAGCATAAGGCAGTAGTGTCTGGGCCATGGGAGAGGTTGGTGTGATGGCGGGATAGGCTAAAGCTACTTTTCTGTTAAGTTTCAAATCAGTGGACTGTTTATTTTTAGATTTCTGGTGTTCCTTATCCAAGATTGGTTTCATTTCGAGCCATTTCTTTAATGCATCAGTCATATAATTATAGTCCCATTGAGGGTCGCCATATCCGTCGAAGACGAGAACTATAGCTGAATTTAAATCGTCTTCAAAAGACCTTTCTCTAGGAAAGGGATGCCATTGTTTGTCTACCATCTTGCCAAATTATTGATGAAAGTTTGGACAAAAATACCATAACCACAATTATCCATCCAGTTATTGGGAGTTTGCTTAGACTGGCCACTTCCACCCTTTGTTACAATACACAAAGACACAAAGACAATGAGGTCAGAGGAGCTTGGACAGTGCAAACTGTATACTGTGTATGTGTGCATAACCTCCCGGCGAAATGAGGATAACCCTTTCACTACCACTTGGTGAGGAATGCAATCTCCTGGCAGATCAGGGATCTCAATCAGCTCCTTTCAGTTATTCCTTTCACAATTCATGTGCCAATATTTCTAAAAAGAATTACCCTGGCAGTTACACTGCAGGTTAAAATTATGAAATGCATGTAATCCTAACTGAGATAACATGAGATAACCACATGGAGGTAGGTCTTACCTCCACCTGGTTATCCAGACGAGCTCCCAGAAAGCTGAAAGTCATCCACAAGAAGGTTTTTTTTTAACAGAGTTTACTGAGGATCTTCTGGCACAGATGTAAGTCACAGCACACTCACCAACAGCATGAGTAATATTCTATAATTAATTTCTTACAGGTTACAGCTTACTGTGTGCTGTGTAACCAGTCCCTACTCATTTACCATGCATGTGAAATGATGTGGTCCTGCAAAATAACCTTGTATGCAATATGAAGCAACTGAGGTTTTTTGTTTTTGATACTTTTTATTTGTATACAACTACACAAGGTGCAATGTAGTTAGACATTACTTAGTAGCCTCAGAAACAGCTTTTAAAGGCAGACACTTTAATGACTTGGAGTTCAGTCATCATCTTCTTTGAGGAACATGTCCAACTATTAAATTAATAGTTTTCTGTGGTCTTTATACTGTCATTTCTTTCAAGAGCCTCGTTGATTCCATGATGAATTTCACTGCTATTTAAAATGGCCTCTCCTGTGTTCCTAGCTTTGTTTGCCATATATGAAAATGTTTTCCCCCTCTTGATGTTCACATTTTAGCTGAATTTTTTCAGGAATTTCCTTCTCCATATTCAGGAATACAGAACTTTGGAAATTTTTATTTAGTTGTCCTATGTGTTTCTCTGGGTCACATGCATTTTTTTGCCTAATGAGTCACACACGTAAATTTAGCCATGCTGTGACACCCAATGGTTTGCGCAATTGCATCATGCTTTTGGATTGTTCGGTTCCCATTAACTTACCTACACAAAAAAGTCACCAAACAAAAATAAACTGAACTTTTCATTCTTTCATATTATAAAAAAGACACACATAACCCCAATGCCCAAACAAAATGGCAGAAACCCTACACCCAGTGAAAAGAAACTCACTATATATGAAATATTTACAATCAATAACAATCAATACATCTCTAAAAACATGCATATAGGTGAATTGGCTGTGCTAAATTGCCCCTAGCTGTAAATGAGTATATGAATATGAGTGAATGCATTGTGCCCTGCGATGGACTACCATCCCGTCTGAGGTGAATTCTCCCACTTTGCACACAGTGTTGGCACACTGGCTCTGGATACACCTGTACTCTTACCAGGATAAAGCGGTTACTGAAAATTGATGAATGAATTAATAAACAGATTTAATATATTCAACACCACTATTCATACCGGGCCAACAGAGCTACAGAGGATATCATCTCCACTGCTCTACACACCAACCTAACCCTAACTACAGTGCATCATTCCATACAATTGAATCCCAAGTGAAGTGGTATCCAAGCTAAAGGACCTAAACCTCAGCAAGCACCTCTGCAACTGGATCATGGGTTTCCTGACAAATCACCCTCAGCCAGGCTCAGAACACATCTGAGATGCAGTATCGAGAGCATACTCACCTATTGCACTTCATGGTACACCAGCTTCACTGCCGTGGAGAGGAATTCCCTACAATGAGTCATCATCAGTGCTCAAAGAATATTCAGAATCTAGCTGCCAGCTCTCAATTTACATCCCCACTCTCTGCAGAGCAGCCACGATCTCCAGCAATCCAACACACCCCTCTTTTGAAATACTCAAACCAGCCTCTCTGTCACGAACAACAACTGGCCTGTGAGTATATGTTTGAAAAAAAAAAATATTTGCACACTATTGTCCTTGTATTGTATTCCTTTCTTTCTTTATTTTAATTTACATTTCATCCAGAAATTCACCCCAGTGAATATTTCTCTTTTTACTGTATTTCGTCATCATATTAGAATGGATTTTTTTTCTGTTTTAAACTGACTCAAAATAACTACTAACTAAAATAAAGTATTTAGATGCCCTCAGAATTATTTAAAAAATAAAAGAACATCTAAAACCTGCATAATTGATATGTATTCACCCCCTCACTCATTCACCTCATTCTTTTAGCAAATTAGGACTAGTATTTAGTTTTCAAGATATAGCATGTTAAACAGGATACACCTGTGTTTATTTTAAATACACTTTGTCCAGTAGTATGCCTGGACAAAAAAATATATCTGACTTTGGGAGGTCTCACAACTAAAATGGAAGATCAGATCAGTTCTGCTGTCATGACGTCCAAGTAGCTGCTACGAAGCTTTGAGATGAAGTTGTTGGGAGAAAAAAAAAATCAGCTAAACACCTTCTGAGGGGCACTGAAATCTATTATAACAAAGTGGAAGGGGTTACAGAGCTCATTGGCTAAAATATCTAATCTAAAATATGAGCATATTTTGTTTATATATGCTTATATATTAATATTGTGTTTAGGAGAATGTGTTCCGGTAAGACATACATTTAGGGCTTGCATTTATGATAAAAATATGTGTTCCAATAAGACAATGAACCAAAGCATAGTGGGAAAAAATAAGGGAATGGCTTGGAAAAAAGAAGGTTGTGTTTGGTCAAGTGAAAGCCCAGATTTAGATCCAAATCAGGTCCAGATCCAAATAGGTCATGACGTAAAATTTGCTGTCCACCAACATTCTATATCTGAATTTAGATTTTTTTTTTTTTGCAAAAAAAACTGCAAACATCTAGAGGCAGATTACACAACTGTGGGGAATTTGGATAAAAAGTGTTTCAGTGAACAGTGACAAGGATAAAGAGAGATGAGAGCCTCAGGAGAGCAAGAGCTGAGCAGCACAGAGCCGTGTGTGTGCATCTCTGTGTGTGTAAAGTGCAATAAAATCACTGAAAACAGAGTATTGACAGCCAATAAACAGGCCCTTTTTGAGTTGTCCCAAGTCTGCCTCCCATCTCATCATTTCCATCTAAACCCAGGAGAAGTGTTATAGTAATATATGTAACATAGCCTGAGGGGGAACAATACACTGAATCTTGTTGTACAATTTCAATAAATGTATTCATATTTGTATTCAGACTGTATACATAGTATTATAATGAAGCACCCTTGACTGCATTTACAAAATTTATGCTTGTATATGATGCTGCTAGCTTGGCACACATAGGCCCTCACTTATAAATTTTGCATGGTCTTTTAGAATTATCATATGCACAATAAACTTTGGACTCATCTGGTTTGCATAGGATTAATTAAGCTTAAGTTATTCATAACTAGATATTAAAATACAAATATCCCTACAAATCACCATATATGAGATGCCCCAACATTCCATTAAAGGATTCTGAACATATGACTCCAGCATTTTTTGACATGGTGTAGCTGTGTTTCAGAGCTTTTCTGAAACACAGACAGATGTTTAGTCAGTGAGGTGTAGAGTCATCAAGCTGAACTGTTTACTTTTTTACAGTCCCCTTCATAAGAATTGGCAAGGCCAATTTGCTATACACTAAAGGCGTTCGGATTTGATCAAAAGATGAATATGAGACAATAGTTCAGAATTTCAGCTTTTTAGTTCATGATATTTGCATCTAGACGTGTTAAAGCAACTTAGAATAGCCCAGGTGTCCCCTGTTAGACTGATTGTTTAAATAATTAATAGCTCTGAATGTCTACTCTTGCTTTGAGCCCTGGGTTTAATCTGTGAAGAATACATTTGTTGTTAAAAAGGATAAACCAACATAAAGACCAGAGAGCTGTCTATGGAAGAAAAGCAAGCCAGTTTGGAGCTGAGAAAAGACAGAAAATTGATTTCTAAATAGAGCCATTACACAAGCATTGGGGATAGCCAATGCTACACCTTGGAATGTCCTAAAAAAAGAAAGAAACCACTGGTATACTAACAACCAGACATTGAATAGGTAGACCAAAGAAAAACAACTGCAGTTTATGATTAGAACATTGTGAGAGCTGTGAAGAAAAAAACAGAAAACAGCAGTCAGTCACATCATTAACCTCTAAAGGGCAGGAGTGAAGGTATCACAATCCGCTGTTGGAAGAAGACTTTGGGGACAGAAATATAGATGCCTTTGACACTTCCCCTCTGTTGGGTCGGAAGTGAGGAAGCAGAAGGCAGGCAGAGGACAATTCAAAGGGCTCTTTATTTTTGCTTTTGCTTTTCAGCAGACTAAACATGCACACACAGCTCTGTGTTGGTCATCTCTCTCTCTCCTTGGGCTTTTCTCTCCCCTCTTTATCCTTGTCACTGTTTACTGAAACACGGAGCATGCATTAGCAAGATTTCCTGCAGGTGTGTAATCCTTAACACTCACCTTCTCTGGCTCCACCCCCATTCATAAACCATTCCCCCACTTCCACAATGCAATGCAAACCACTCATCTGATGGAAAGGCTAAATCATGGAGAAAGAAAAGATTTAAATGATCCAAAACATACAAGCCCATCAGTCAAGCATGGTGGAGGTAGTGTCATCATTTTGGCTTGCATGGCTGCTTCTGGAATGGGTTTACTAAACTTTAATTATGATGTAACTCAAGATGGTAACAGCAGAATTAATTCAGTCTACAGAAGCATTTTGTCTGAGAAATGCATCCAATCTTATTGGGAGAAACTTCATCATGCAGCAAGACAATGACCCAAAACATACTGCGAACACAACAAAGGATTTCATTAGGGGAAAAAAGTGGGAGGTTTTATACTGGGCATGACAATCACCAGATCAGACCACTTGAGCATGCAATTCAGCTCCTGAAGAGAGAAACTACCAAAAACAAACAACAACTGAAATAAGCTGAGGTACAAGCCTGGAAAAGCATCACAAAAGAAGAATGCAACAGTTTGGTGATGTTAGTGGGTCACCTGCTTGATGACGTTATTGCAAGCAAGGGATATGCAAACAGATATTAAGCATTATTTACATTAAAATGATTTGTTCTAATACTTTTCTCACCTAAAAATTGGGTAATTTTGTAAATATCAGGAAAGTCTGATCTATAGTGTCATAGTCATCTTTCGATTTCAAACTCAAATGTCTTCAGTGTATAGCAAAAACAAAAGAATTCGTATTGCTCTTCCAATATTTTCAGATGGGACTGTATGTAATTGGATATTCACTATTAACAAATGAGCATCGAAAATCAGCTCCATGTTCACAAAATGAAAACCAGTGTATTGCAATTTGCTTTTTTCCTTGCCAAACATTAGCAAAGCTGTCACCTTGTTAACATGACCCCACATGGGCAGCCAATAAAATGTCAATCTCTTCCTCTGGCCCCTCTCATTAACCCACCTGCCTGGCAGTCTTCTACCTTAGTCATAGAACCAGTTATATGTGTGACCTTCCTTTCTACTTTCTTTCATTCTGGGCCACCAAGAAATGTTGCTTTGGAACTACTAAAGGCCATAAAAGTCAAAGTTGTCACTAACATGAAACTGCTCTCTATTCAAGGGTGCACATGGGCTTCTATTAACAGAGAAAAAAGCAACATTCTGTAAAATCTAACAAAGTTCAATGATGAGCTCAGTGTCACCACATTACAATTGTCAGCAGGTGACCCTACCCTTTGTGCTGCCCAGGCATATAAAATTACTTACTTTACCCATTGGTCATTAAGTCCAGGCACTACTGTGTTGTGTGACGCTTGATAGTGAAGCTTGATATGTGCTTATGTGCCCCCAGTGGCAAAGAGTAAAGCTGTCCCCATTATGCAAACAATGGTGCTCATTTATCACTTTTACGAATTAATCCATATTCAGCTCAATAAATGAGGCCCAAGGCTTCCATAATTTATACTTATACTTTTAGCATATACCCAGAAAAAGAATCATTTAGTTGACTCTACAAAAACTCCAGAACATTATTCATGGTGCAAGATCATGGTGATGATGAAGAAGGGCACTCACTTTAAGAGGCCTAATGACATAATCAGAAAAGCATTAAATGCCAGGATGAGTAGTACTGGTACTGTAATAATTGGTACTGTACTTTTTTATTTGTTTTATTAACCTATACTAAAAACCAAAAGAAAATTAATTAATTAACGCTGTCTTGAGTGCTGTTTGAGTGCAGTCTGTGAATAAAGACCCCAAAAATGTTGTCTGTGTATTTTTCAATCGTTTATTGCAAGTCTAGATTGACAACAAACAGAATGTCTTTAAATAAACTTTTAAGTGATTATGAGTTGTAAAGGGTTTAAAATGACTTCTCTGCCTCATGTCAGCTCTTAGTAGGGTCCCACTGTGGATGACTAATCCCAGCAGAATAAGCAGTCATTTATTTATTCATATTTAGTAACAACTTTAAACAATTTTATCCAGGTTAGGACATGGTGGAATCTATCCTGGGAACACTGGCAACACAACTCCGCCTAGTAGAATGTTTTTGGTGAAACCTGCATAAACCCAGTAGCCCCACCCACACAGACACTGGGAAAACATGCAAAACTCCACACACTCACCTAAGTGATGTGAACCTGGCACTCTGGAGCTGGAGTCTGGAGTCAATGTGTTCAATAAAGACATGAAAGTTAAATTTTTTGTGTGTTTAAGCAGAATGTGTTTGCCTATCATTATGTATCCTGATGAAGAACAGACCACATTTAATATTTAATGCAGAAGTTCAGGTAGGGTGGTGTATTGGAACTGTAAAATGGTAAAGAAAACAAAAATTGCATAAATGTGCTTTTATTTTGGAGCCCAGTAAGGCAGTGTTTAGGCTGGCTTAAAATTAAAGAGTGTATCTCTCATTCATATAAAGTTAATGAAATTGTTATTTGTTCCATGACTAGCTAGCTTATGCTAATATATATATTTTTTTAATTGTGTAAGCTTGACTTCATTGAGTGCCATGAGCCTGAGAAAGGGAGACAGATATGGCAGAATCTGCATACACACACATACAAGGAGCATGAGCTTGAATTTGGAACCCTCAATTTGATCTTGAGCAAGGCAAAAGCTACAAACTGGCAATGAATCTTTTGAGTTGCATTTCTTTAATTTTGTTGTAATTGAGTTTTTGAAAGCAGACTAAAAATGTTTCTGAGAAATAAAAGTGAGCCCAAAGCTCTGTTGAAAATCTCCCAGTCCACCAAGTCTTATTCCATGCACAGACATTGCGTTTTACAGTGTTGCCAAAACCCAAGAGGAGGACACAGATGCTGCCATAGCCTCCCCTCTCAGTGAAATCATAAATTCACTAGTCTCCACTAAACCCAACACCAAGCCCTAGTCAAATTGCACCACAAGAAACAGCTGCGGTTCGAGGCTTTTGCTAAGGAGCAGGCTAAGGACTGATGGGTACTGCAGAAACTACTGCACCCAGATGTCCAGCTGTGTCCAATGGTGGTAATATTGGCCCAGTTCATCACTTGAATTCCATCAGGTACAGCAGAGTGGGCCCAGTACCACCATCCCATGTGCCTGAATGAAGCCATTCAGCTGGTGGAGGATCACCTGGTTGAAGTTCCTGGTCCAGATGACTCTCTTTTCTCTCTCTATTCCCAGGGGATATTTGTGAATACCTGATGGTGTCTGTGTTAATGTATTTTCAGGTCCAAAAACAATGTGTTGACGTGGCAGTTAGTTCCTGTCTCTCCCATCCACACATCTGGTTGGGGTTTTCATGTATTAAGGATAAGTTATATCAAGTGCAGATACTCACAAAAAAACACTCAAGTGCTGGTGCCAAAGGGCCACAAGGCAATGCTTTTCATTTGGTTCATCATAATCCTATAGTGGATCATCTGAGGCATGATAAAACAAAACCCTCAAAACACTGGAAGCAGTGCAGTTGCACAATGTCTCAGCATGCAGGGTTGTGGATGCAATCTTTCTATTAATCTCCTGAGTTGGAATCCCCAAAAAGATTCTGACTCACCACGGCACTATGTTCCTATCACAAACACTACATGAGCTATACAAATAATTGGGGATTAAATCTATTCACACCAGAGTTTACCACCCCCAAGCAAATGGACAATATAATCAAATGCTAAAAAACATGATTCATACGTTCAACTTATTATAACATTTGGAATGGGGATAGGTGTCTCAAACCCCTGTTATTTGTAGTGCAAGAGGTCCCACAAGGCTCCACGGGGTTCCCTACATTCAATTTATATACAGACGCAAGCCCCACTGTATCATATACATCATTAGACAATTGTGAATTATAATTAGACCTTCACCCAGTAAAAATGAAATTCAGTACGTTCTGGACAGCAATACTCCATAACTTGGGTCAACTAACACAGGAGAATTTGCGTCAGATCCCAGAACAGCGGTCATGACTGTATGACAGGGGCTCTTGGCTACAGGAATTTGTACTGGGAGATAAAGTGCTCATATTATTACCTATGCCAAGCTCTAAATTACTTACAAAGTGGAAAAGCCCTTTGTGGTCACACGGAAAGTTGGGGAAGCCAGCTATGAGTTCAGTTGAACGGATAGAATTCCTGTGGCTCTGGTGACAGTGGTGCCTGAGAAAAAGGAGCTGGGTCCAGAGGTGTCCTTAAAAAACCCTGCTTAATCCACCCAGTCCTTTGAAGACCATATCTCGCTGTCCCAGACAGTACAGTTTGCAAGGGGAATTTTCCCATGTGTTTTCACCTCTACACAAACCTGGTCACACAAACCTCATAGAGTTGCACATTGAGACTAGGCATGGTATATGCAGCTGCCCATACAAACAAGAAAAATGTGGTTTGGGATGAACTCAAGCCCTGTGGTCTTGATGGTCAACATGGTGTCTAAATTTGATACATACCCAATCCCACACATTGATTAACTGTTTGATCAGTTAGTGTGCAATTGGACAGTATGTGGGCTTCAACTTAGGCCATGGCCAGTGAAGCAGATCCAGGGGCTGGTTCGCTGGCTATTATTGTATGTTTGCACCTAGTATTAGGGGTAACGCTCTTGGTAAAGGAGAGCAAATATAGTACCATCAAAAAGGAGTGCTTGGCCATTAAGTGGTTGGTCCTCACCCTCCGATACTATCTAGTAGGTTACTCCTTTACCCTCTGTACTGATCATGCCCTGCTCCAATAGTTCCACTGCATGAAGAATGCCAATGCACAGATCACTCACTGGTATCTGGCACTTCATCCATTCAGGTTTGAGGTGGTCCACAGGCATGGCTGTGCTGGATTTCTTCTTTCACCTGGGGAGGGAGTCAGCCACAGTCTGGACAGCTCCCTGGCCCCAGTGAAGTGGTGGGTGTATGTGGCAGTGTGGGCATGGTTGTGCGACGGCTGTAGGTTGGAGAGTATGTGGGTTGAACCAGCAGGTAATGTGTGATGATTGGCACTTGTGTGTTATTACTGCCAGCCTACTTATGCGAGGCCTTTTTTTTGTATTTGCAGTGAGTGCTGTGTGCCAGAGAGAGAGAAAGACACAGCTAACAGAGCCTGCACACACACACACACACACACACACACACACACACGTGGAATGTGAGCTTAAACTTTGAAATCGAAGATCCATTGAAAATCCACCTGTTTCCCACATCTTTCTTCATGCTCACACACTGGGTTCTACACCTGCATAACTTTTTGTAGCAGTTGCTTTGCTGTGAGTGTGAATGCCTTGTGGGTCGTAAATGGTACTCATCATGGAGAGTATACCACATCTTGTTAGGGGCTTATCCTGCACCTTCAGGGTGTCTGACTCCATTCACCAATGCACTCCTAATGTCCTTTCAATAGGTAGATGGTCGTTTTTCATTTCCAAATCTTTTAACTCCTTCCCAACTACCTCCTCAGGAATAGAAGCCAGGAAAGCTCTGCTGTTAGAGGTCCACTTAGTGTGTCTGAATCCTCCTGCACCACACAACTTTCTGGCCTCCTAGGCTAGGGCTACATTTGTTCCTTTTTGGCAACTGAATTCAATTTCATTTCAGTTCAATTCAATTTTATTTGTATAGTGCTTTTAACAATGGACATTGTCACAAAGCAGTTTTATAGAAATAAATACATTCAAATTAAATTAAACCAAAATTAATTGTAAATATGTGAATTTATCCCTAATGAGCAAGTCAGAGGCGATGGTGGCTAGGAAAAACTCTCTGAGATGATACGAGGAAAAAACCATGAGAGGAACCAGACTCAAAAGGGAACCCATCCTCATCTGGGTGCTAACAGATAGTGCAATTATAAATAAATTCATCACAGTTTTCACATGAAGTCCAGTTTTTTTAACCTATCCACTGTCCACTGAAAGACCATGGAGCCTTAGTACAAGACTGCTTGTGGCAACAGTAGCCCCAAAGCCACCACAGCAATCGCAGTCCCAAGCCATCACAGTACAACTTCCCACATGAGATCCCCAACCAATCTCCACGGCCCCTAAGTGGCACCATCCCCTGCAATCCCAATGATCTTCAGGCCGTCCATGTGGGGCCACCCCCAGAGAGAGAGAGAGAGAAAGAGAGAGAGATTGTTAAGTTTAAGCTTAAGATTGTAAGCTTTTGTCCTGTAATGTTTATGTACTTTACATGCAGAAAACAAGCAGGGACTCCATGACTAGCTATGACAGCATAACTAAAAGGGAGCACCAGAGGGTAATACAGAAATGAGGGCACCCTGGGACATAAAGCTGTCAGCCACTCCACTGTCAACATACACTATATTACCAAAAGTATTCGGTCACCTGCCTTGACTCACATATGAACTTAAGTGCCATCCCATTCCTAACC
>JAKKZN010000008.1:16349144-16362493 GCA_033441825.1 Pangasius elongatus
TGTGTGTGTGTGTGTGTGTGTGTGTGTGTGTGTGTGTGTGTGTGTGTGTGTGTGTGTGTGTGTGTGTGTGTCAGGCCCAGGCAACTTTATATACTTTGTTCAAGCTTAAATATAATTATTTGCAAAGTTTAGTTGCCTTCAAAACCCTCAGCAATAAGAAATGCCAGTCCCTTCATTTAAAGTTTTGAATCAGTATCCTCCTTTGTTGCTGAATGTTCTAGTCATAATAAATCCAGCCTCATGTTAGAAATGTCAAAAGTATTCTTTTAAAATAATGTGAAAATGGCTTCAAAGGAGCCACTTACAGAGATAATATGATAATTAAATTTCCACGATAAAATCATGTAAAAAGCTTGGGCTTGGCCTTTTTGAGAGGCAAAATCCATTACCTTTTCTTAATTCACCCTGGCATAAATTAAAAGATTCTTGCTGGCTATTAGCTCTTATATTAATACATCTTGGGTCAAGACAATTGAAACCTGAGGTTAAGAAATATGGAGGCATATTTCTCTCAGACATCTCATCTAATGACTGTAGTTAGAGTCCAGGATCTTTTACCATTAATTGTGAAATTATATTTCTTTCCTCTTTTTCATCATATAAACAGGGGACATGGCATGACAAGGCACATGGGATGATAATCCTTTTGCGTGAAATGAACTGATTCATCAGTACTGCCTGTGCTGTAAGAACAGAGAGGGGATTTTTGTGAAAGACAAGTGTAAAATTAGCTTGTTGCCACAAAAGTATCAAACCTGAAATAATTATAGGGCATGGTATACGGTTTGACTTGTAAAATCAGAATCTCTGAAAGCTGAATACTAATAATATAGTAAGAAAACGTACTATAGCCGCAAAATATGTTTTATTTATTTATCCTCACAACCCCCCTCCCCCCAAACCATGACAACATTTTTTTTTCTTTACACATTTAAGCACAATGAAATGACTGAAATGATCAGGTTTTTATTTATTTATTTATTTATTTATTTATTTATTTATTTATTTATGCACATTCTAACTTCCATATTAAAATAGCTTAGAATAATAGAGTACGTTGGTGCAACAGAATAAAAAAATAAATTATTTTTAAATGACAATAGCTGCATGCAATGCATTGTTTTAAAGGGATAAATGGAAATATTTTATCAGAATTTCTTGCATTGTCATGTTCATCTGCAGGTGAGCTCATGTTTTAAACAGGATCTGGCACCATCAACATAAACATCTCTCCTAGATTCACTTGAAATCTCTTTCTCTCTCTCTCTCTCTCTGACATGGGACCTCTGTTAAGAGGAGATGAAATTAAGTGGAATAAAAATCCTATTAAAAATTATTATTGCCTAACAGCCATTAGTCTAGAGGTTGCTGTCACAAGTTGATGGATTTCTCACTTAGTTCTCACAATGTTCTAATGACATTGATAAAATCATTGCAAACCAAATACTGTTAACCCACTCTTGGAGGGCTGTGAATTGTGTCAACACCAGAAAACAGGAAAATAGATGCATAGAGTAGTTGCACAATTTTTCTTTAAGCAGACATGTACTAAAAATAATTTTCAAAAACATTATGATCGATGATTGTTTTGTTTATTTTTTTTTTATCAGCTACCAGAATCTGCAAATTTATTGTGTTTTCTACACTGAAATTCAATAGCAAGTTACTTCGATAGCAAGCTTGAGTCCTCCATATGTATTCACTGACCACACTGCTGTTTCATCTACTCCCTACTATTTTTCTAGTTTGGAGAAAACATTTTATATCACTGTCAGGTACAGCATGGTTAAAAACTACCTGCTCCTTGCAAAGCTGTCCACTTGTGTCTCAGCATTCTGTGAGCAATAAAACACACTAGCTTAGATCCTATCTGTAAAACCTAGCAAGAGAGTCTTAGTTATGGGCATGCTATTCTAGTATTATTAACCCAAGCAAGTCGTATTTTCTGCACTATAGAGAGACAAGTACAGCATAGTTTCAATGAGAATTATTTTGAATAATCAGTGTGATCAGTGCTTATAATACTGAAATTTCCTTCCAGTTTTCCTTCCAACAGAATTAATTTTGAAATTTGTTGTTGGTGTTGCAGATTCATTTTTCCCTTCCTATATTTGAATTTTGAAGCCTTACTGTGTTTTAGCACCACAAACCTCTGTGCAGAAATGAAGGCATACACACCTTTCAATCTGGTTAATTAAGACAGGTAATCTGAGGTACGGGTTTGCCAAGTAATAAAACTAATTAAGGTATTAATTACAGCATTAATTAAATGATATAATTGCCTTTCAAAACAACAACTACACAACTTCAGTAGTGCTGGTAAGCTAAGGGGTTAATTTACTATGGAAGAAAGCATGCATTATTTACACATGCTGATGAATAATACATTTAAGAAGTTGGCTTATGAATTTCGCAACACAAAGCAAAAGTGAAGCAGTGAGCCAACACTGAGGCTGATTTGAATATATGTCTCAGATGAATATTGTTTGAGTTATGGTTGCGCCAGTACCAGAGACCCACATTTCATTTCTGTGTCTGTGTACACAGGCATATTGAAGCATTCCCTCTTAGAAAGAACCTATATGTGTATATATATATATATATATATATATATATATATATATATATATATATATTGTGTGTGAGAGAGAGTGTAAAGAGACACACATTGTCTAGAAAAATAGCCACAGCCGCCCAGGAGCCCATGTGATGGCGCCACACTTTCAATTTTCCCCAGCCCAGGCATCTGAAAGGGGAAAAAAAAATTACATCTCAGTCTGACGAGTGACTAATCAAGGAGCTCGAAATGGTGCTGCAATAAATTACTTCACTGTGAAATAAACCACACAAACAGACTGATGATAATAAATGTAAATTATTTCTCAGAAGAAATTTTCTCTGGTACATGAGTAATACTAACCATCAGGAAGGAGTCTTCCTTAACATTAATTACAGAAAATGACAAGTGAGCTGACAAGTAGGAAGGCTCATTATCTGTGAACATATTCACAACTTCGCAATTTGCTGCAAAGATGGACTCCAGCTAAATTAATCTCTTTTCTTTGCATGAGCCCCTTCTAATTTTCATGTTATTAACAGGTTTGCAGTATCAGTCAATGCTTGTCAGCCTAATCAGTTTTTTTTCCTCTCGTCGCTCATGTTCGCAAAAGACCAGAGTGGTTTTGAGAAGAATCTGGTCCCCATAATGTGTTCTCCATCATGTGTCCCGAGCCCCCCTACACCCCCCATCCCAACCCCAATTCTACAAGCTTGCTTTTAATAAGGTTCTTTAATCATTTCTTTTTGCTCAACTTTTAGCTCAGTTGGTTTTCATTATCACTGGCTTTAGTAGCAAGAAGAACCATTAAAGCAAAAGGAGGTTTATCAAAGCGACATAGGGGGTTTTAAAGCAATGTAAATTGGTGAGCCAGGAAAATGTTGTATAAAGCTCTTTTTGTGTTTGATTAAACTTAATGAGACAGAACAAGAAATAAATGTAGGTAAAATGACAGTAAATTATATGCAAGTGTAAAATTGATTGGGCTGATTGGTATCACTTTTCACTGCAAGTTGTTTAAATGTCTGCAGAGATTAATAACCATATTTAAGTCTGTAATATACATGAATTATATTTATATGTGCATGTACAATTATGTGTGAAAGAAGTAATTCTACAACCATAGCATTTTCATGTTATATAATTGCAATATGAATAGAACAAACGTGTCATAAATTAGCCTTTGTACAGGATTTAATAAAATCAATTGTATGTCATTTCCATATTCAGATCACAACAAAAGAACAACATATAATATGGCCAAAGAGATAGAACTGAGAATTCAGCTATTGGCAATGTTATTCTAATGATGGGAAAAACAAAAATATTCCATGATCACAATATTGTTTGTGGATCCACCTAAAATGTTATGAAAGCTAAGGTTAAAAAATAAATAAATAAATAAATAAATAAATAAATAAATAAAAATAAATAAATCAAGATTAGTCTAGTTATAACATTACTGGCTACTGCTTGATCACTGCAAAACTGTTAGTTAGGTTAGGTTTTAAGGTTTTTACATATCATTATAAATAACTATGGTTTAATTGTAAATATCCCATGCCACAGATAAAATATTTGTTCCTTTGTTTAAAGCTTATTCTTGTTATGCAAATAATAATTTTCTCAGGAGTGTTCTGCCTATCTGTTATTCAGATATTTTGCATTAGGGGAACCCAACTCAGCTTTCAGAATTTAAGCAGGCATTGAATGCAGAGACACATTGTTTAATTAATATACTCATTCAGCTTTAGGTATCTATCTTCCTAACAATCAATTCTACTTTTCATCCTATATAACTCTTCCATCCTCCATTTACTTGTGTGGGACCCTGAGACAATTGTAATTAGATGCGATGTTGTAAGTTTTGTTTTGCTGGAATTAATAAATCACAACGTGGTATTAGCTATATCCATGTCTGAAATGTAATATTCACATTTGCTTGCATATCAAAGCTCCCTCAATGCACAGGTAGCCTCATGACAGCTGATGTAGAAACACAATATATCATGCAAAATTAGTTCAGAGAGAATAAGATTCAAGAGGGAATGAACATGGATTTAAAAAAAAAGAAAGGAGGAAGGTGGTGCTGACAGTGCGATCAGCACGATGGTAGAGACTTTATCAGCTCCCATTTCCCATCCTTTCCTTAATTACACTTCACAAATTGTGAGACAACAATAGTGATGTGTAACCTTTGGAGGAAAGGTCTTTTAATGCAAAGTATACATTTTCATGTATGTCAGATTTTTTTTTTCCACTGCTCCCCTATTTATTTATTTATTTATTTATTTATTTATTAAAAAGAGAGAAAGTGAGTTTCATTTTGTAAACACGTGTTCAAATCATAAATATTTTCAGAAATTTATTTTCAGTAAGAATTTATATACACCTTACATGATAACCATCAGCTTGCCACTAATTTTAGCTTTGACCTAGAAAGCCAATTGTTGTTTAAGCTTTTCTTAATCCTGCTCAGAAACATGCCACAAAAGAAAGCAGGGATCTTTTGTAAGACACTGGTGATATCTGGTTATCATTTACCATGAGCCATTAAAGAATGCAGTAAATGTACACCATTTAAACTGGATTATACTTTTGATGTAGTGAGATGGTCATTAATACCCTGTCAATGATAACCTTGACAAATGCCATACACATTTTTCCTTTGCAATTGCAATCTATTTAACTGTGATGAATCAAAAATATTTTCTGTATATATATTTGGCTCTCTATTTGGGATAGCTCTGAAATTGCATGTCTGTGCATTGCATAGCCTTTGTCTCTTGAGAATATGCATAACCGCATTTTTTAAAAGAATTATATGGAATACAAAATAGTGATAAGCGGATGTTCTTCTTCTTTCAGCTTTTCCTGTTAGGGGTCACCACAGTGGATCATTGGGCCACATATTTGATTTGGCACAGTTTTTATGCCTGATGCCCTTCCTGACACAATCCTCCTCAATTTTATCTGGGCTTGCAACTGGCACTGGAATTCCACTGTCTTGTGCAACCCTAGTGGCTAGGGTTGGTTCCCTGGCCAGGAATTAGACCTGGGCTGCTGTGGTGAGAGAGTTGAGGCCTAACCACTAGTCCTCCAGGGACTCCAAAATAGTGATAAGTGGATATTTTTCCAATATTGAGTGGAACATTATTAAGATCATGCCAGAATAGTTTTACATGCAGTACAGCACTTAATACACCACTGACTCTGTGATTGACAAAGCCATGTAATCAAGCAATATCACACAAGCAATAGTGCTATTATACTGAATGCTGGCCTGGATGTGATTCAACAGTAGACATAAGGCCAAAAGTTCGGGTGCCATAGATAATCACAGCTGTGCCAATATTCAGTATAACTGCATGATTGCAGGTGTGATATTGCTTTTATTCAACAGTTCTATAGAACAAGACATAGAACTGAAATTTGGGATGCAATATGGTCAAATATTTTGTTTATTTTTGCTCCACTAGTAGAAATAGTTCCCAAAAAAGCTACACACAGCTGGCTAGCTAGCTCACATTGATTTGTACATTCCTGTTAAAAGTACTTCTGGCGAAATTGGCTTTATCTTCATCTGATGAGCTTTCATATTTTACATGAAAAGTTCATTCATATAAAATGTATCATTTGCCATGTCCGGTGATGATTTCTACTGTAGTAAAGGTTTAGAACTATTGGGAGTAGAATTTTATGTGGTATTTATTTGTTGAACACAGACACGTGGAGTGATACAAACAGTGAAACGTCCCATTGCAGTTATACTAAATGTAGGCACTCTTGGAATGTGGTACATCCAATCAAATTAGTAGACTGGAACTAACTGTTGTATAATGATTTTTAGAGTAGTATTCAAGCTTACCAATTATTACAATCAGAATTTTAAACAACAGCATTCAAATAAATACTTTAAGATAAATTAATATAGTCCAGTCTTCTATTAAGTCACATGTAGGTTTTTAAACAATTACATGGTTCATCAATCATAAAAAAGTTTATATTATTATGTATCTCTACACATTCAGTGATTTTTTTTTTCTTGCTGCAAACAAAATTCGCAATTGACACAAATCAGCTATGGCAGCTGCTACAATGGTTATTTAATTAAATGAAAATTGTATTAAATTGTATTTTTCCTTCTGCATTACCAATTGTGTGTGTGTGTGTGTGTGTGTGTGTGTAGTATTTAAGTACATTCAATATATAGGATTGTCCTATCATTTTGTGGTGTAAATTCTAAATTATGGTGGTGTCCGTTGTAGACCGGTAAACCATATATCATAAATCTAGTCTTCTAGATTGTGATCAGCTATCAGCACTAATTTTTAGAAACCGATGTATTTCCTTCATCTCCCTGTGTCTGTGGCTTTTTGTTAATTAGAATAGTAACTGTTCAGATGATTTTAATCAGATAAATAACATCTATGATAGGATTTTCACTGAGAATCTGGGTTGACTAACGAATTGATGATTAACAATATTTCAATATTATGATTGGACCAATGAAATGCAGCAGAGAACAATTTCTTTGTTTCGTTGATTTAGGACTTTTTGATGCATGGACAAAGGGCCTTTTTTCATGGGGTTCCTTCCTCATTTCAATGCTAGTAACACTGGGGCTAATTGTCCATGCCCCATAGTGAGACAGCCTCCCCAGGAGTGACAAACACATCTATCCTGTGCTTCCTTAATTGCCTTCATAGATATCAGTCATGAAGGCGTGAAAGGGTACAAATATAGAGATCAATAGGACACTGTGCAATCTCTGGCTCCATATGTTTTGTGTGGAAAAGCATAGGAACATTATAGCATGATGAGCTGAATAAGAACGGAGATTAAAAAAAGGAAGGACAAAAGAATGGCACAGTAAAATGAGTGAATGAAGGTTATTAATATACCACACGCCTCCATTACACCTCTCCCCTTCACTAGGCTGCCCATAGCAGTAGTGTAATATGCTTTTCTGTGTGACAAGTGGTTGCATTTTGGAGCATCTGTTGGTTGATTTTGTAATTGGGTATGAGTTTTTATGGGTATGTGAATGGCATGCTGCATGGAGCTGTATATTTCTAGTTCTAATGCAGTGCCCCTGGGTTCAACTTAATAAATCAATAATATATTAAAACTAATTACTTATTACAATTATCGGGGACCATTTTGGGGAATGGAGGAGAGGATATTTATGTTAAAAAAAACTTCTTTGTTTTCAAGCATTTGCAAACAAGAAAAATAAATTGTACTGTCAAATACAAATTGTGCAGCACATTTTCAACTCAATTCAATTTTACTTATAAAGCACTTTTAGCAATGGGCGTTGTCATAAAGCAGCTTTAAAAAATATGGATATAAAATTTAAATTAAAATTTTAAATTGGGCAAGCCAGAGGCAAGGAAAAGCTCCCTGAGACAAAATGATAAAAAAAAAAAAAAAAACCTTGAGAGGAACCAGATGCAAAAGCTAACCCATCCTCATCTGAGTGATTATATATATATATATATATATATATATATATATATATAAGCCAGTGTACACTCAAGTCTCCATCACTGAACAGTTGATAACAGTTTGATACCATAGACTTAAAGTTAACTCTAATGATGTACATACTCAAGTTCCTGTTAACACAATTAGCACTTTTTGACACTGCTAGTTTAATTGAATAATAAGATATTCTTTGGCCAACTACTGACCACCATGAGTTTCTTCATGAGTTTCTTCAAGATTAGTTGTTCTTCCATTGTTTTTTCCTGCATAATGATGAATATAGGAAAATCTGCATGAATAATGAGTGACTAATGTTTAAAATATGTTCCACACTGTGTGAACATATCTTTTATATATGCATATCATTTTCATAGTAATATATGATAATATCACTGTTTCAGTCTGAGCTAAGAAATATTCCTGCACGTCTAAGGTAATGGATAAAAATCTGTAGATTTATTGCAGCATATTTGAACTGACTGAAAGGAATTACTGAGCGTATTTTGGCTTCTGCCCTTCCATGTTTGCCAGATCATGAATATATATTGTATTATCAAGAAATGGTGACATTTTGAGCAAACACATTTAACTCACCTACTCTTGGCAATTGCTATCCCTAAACGTGGGATACATGGACATAATACAATATGCATTCTCAAGTTTAAAAGGGGAATGTTAACAAAAACAGAAAAATGTCAAAGCAGAGGTCACTGGAATATTTGTCACAGACAGCTTCCTTTAAAGGATCCTGTATGCTTTCATAGGCTTGACCAGTTGGGTGCTGTCTCCTTGCTCATTACCACATGCAATTGAAAGGGGTATACATGTTTAAAATTTAGTGGCAGCAGAAATGTCAGGCTTGGCACATGATGAAATTAAACAGTGCTGTCAGCACAAGTGAAACTGGAGCTTTCTAAGCTATTTGAGTTCATACTGAGTTCATATTGAGTTACTGTCACAATTTATTTTATAGTGCAGGTTTAGGTTGGCACATGTTGTGATGTATTTAAGGAAGCAAGCAGAAATGGAATTTGGTCCACAAATAACATATTACAGAAAATATAACATATACATTAATAGTGTGTAATTAATACAATGACTTACAGTATTAATAAAGATCATTTACAGTATGATGGTTCTGTCTGGAAATAATGTAGGTATAACCAAGTTATATACACATGACAATGAAAATTAAATACATAAAATTTACATTTTACTTGTGGTATGAAACAGAAGCTTATATACAGTGTTTAAGAAAATTAGCATAATTAGCATGAAACAGTCATTATTATTATTATTATTATGAATCCTTAAACAACAACAACAACAACAATAATAATAATAATAATAATAATAATAATAATAATAATAATATAGTAGAATTTAAATTATTCCAGGCCAGTATTGTAACTTAAAGACAGTGCCTTTATCTTTGTAATTTTAGATTTTTTAAATAAAAAAATTAAGTCTTCCAAACATCTTTAAATGTTATTAGTGTTTTGTGTGTGTGTGTGTGTGTGTGTTCCGAATAACTTTTTTTTTACACAATAAAATAACAATGTGTGGGGAAAGCCTTTACAAGTTTGCTTATTTTAATCAGCTAGCCAGAAATCTTTAGGGACTTAATTAAAATACAGTTGTGGGTAGAACTGCATTAGTTAAGCAGACACTATCTTCACACCAGAACACATCTCTCCCTGGTATTTTTGATCTAGGGTGTATAGCTGTGTAATATTATAACATTATCAATTCAGATGTGCCTGCGTGCTTTGACTCTTGACTGTATATTATTGTTTAAAAACATTCAACCTGGCCTATATAGCTACTGTATATATATTTTTATTTTAATATATTAACAATTCTTCCCAAATTTATTCATTGTCCAAGCTGCAAGTTATTTCATGGAAATCATGAATTCAGTTGCTCTGAAATATTAGATGAATTTGACCATTTTATTTTCCAACCACATTCAATTAATTATATGCACATGCACTCCCATATTACATATTATAAGTGACAAACAGGGGATACATGAAAATAAATAAATCACTAAATAAAAGAAAAGAAAAAACAAAATAATAACAGTACTGTGAAATTATTTTTTCCCATCTGACTTAATTAAAACTGCAATGTTGCAAATGTTTGGATAGTGACAGGTTATTTTGAGAATGGTGAAGAAAAAAACCTTCAACCACAGGAAGAAAGCACAGGAGAGAGGGTATTTTATTATTCCAAGGTGAGAGGTTTAAAACAGCATTTTAAATGTTACCCCACTGTTCAAGATCACGAAAACCTTTAATTTCATGCAAATGAACAGCACGAAGCATGGAACGTAATGTAAACGAATCCTTCTTTTGTACTTGTGTAGGGGTGGGGAAAGAGGGAGACAGAGCGAGAAGAGCAGGAAGGAAAAAAAAAGAAAGGCAAGCCAGGAATAAAATTCCCAAGGATTCTATAATTGCTGTCTGAAATTATGTAAATCCCAGCACAAGGCTGAGTGCAATTATTCTGAGCCCGTAGCTGCCACCTCCACTAATGTCTAACAAAATATCCACACTTGACATTTAGATGTGCTAATGCAAATGAGAATTTTTTTTTTCCAAGACAAAAGGTGACCCAAAGATCACATCATTTTGTTACAATATAAAGCCCTAAACTGGACTTGGTATATAGGATAAAAAAGGCAAGGAAAGATCTTTGTAAGACAGATTACTTTTGAACATATTTCAAAACATTGCATGTGTTTTATAATCAATTTGATATTTAGATTTGCCTCTGATTGTCCAACTACTTTGACTTGTCTTAAGTAAAACACAATTTTATTTTGCTCTGCCAGCATTTACATTTTTTTGAATTTGAGATTTTTTAATTTATCTGTCTGGCATACAGAGTAGCTAACTGTGCTTCACTGTGTATATCACAATACTTATATACCAGTGGTAGAGGTCCCACATATTTTCCAGGCCAAGCAGTAACAGTAAGTATCTGCAAGTAAGAAAAGTTTATATGAGTAAATGTTAAATTAATGGGACTATTCTTAGACTATTCTTAACATGGGATTTAAAGAGACAACTATTCTTGCGTCAAGTTTTATCTGCAGGCTAATGTGGTTTTGCTTTGCTTGTGTATTGCTGACTGTTAAGCAAAAGGTGTGATCTTTAATATAGCTACTGAATAATTGTCACACAGCGTTATGTGATGTAATGTCAAAATAGAACAATGACATCAAGATTTACTTTACACTTATTATGTATTTCATATCTTCCAGAGTTTGTCTGACACCTAACAGTGTATTTATTTTCCAGTGTGAAAATATAAAATAAACATGAATAACATATAAAAGAATGAATGGTTTCAGAATGTTCATTTATTTAAACACCATCTAAATAGAAGACACTTCCACAAACAATCTTCCACTCTGAGCGCCCTGTTGGTAAACAATCCAGACACACTGTGTGGTAGTTCAAGTATGAGGCACAGAGGGAGAAAAACAGTGAGCATTTAAGAGTAGGGCTATGCAGCCCCCATAATAGGGTCATCAGTCATCATTTTTTGGAGAAGTGTATAGGAGTGTCCTCTGCTTTTTGTGGTAGCAGACCTCACTGTCATACACATCATCTAGGTAAATACTTACACCATCACGATAGAACAAAGTAATTCCATAAAGCACACAATAACACCTTGGACTCTCAGAAGTAAGTGAGGGGAAGAACTATGGAGGAAGTAATCTTTATGGGTTTTTGTGCTAGAAGATTTATTCTTAACAAAGCCCTAGCTGAATCCAGAGCCTGGCATTCAGCCTCTACATGCCACACAAAGTCAACAAATGGCTCATGACAGCACATAGGCCATTCAGTCCCTCTGCTCTTTCTCTCCATCTCTTCTTCTCTTTTGCTTTCTCTCTCTCTCTGTCATATACTCTGTTTCTGGATAGATTTAAAAGCACTAGGGCCAAAAAAATGGCACATGGCATTACCTGATTGTGATTGTGTAGTATTGTGTCCATCCATGTTTCTATCAAAGTGTGGCATTTTGTCATTGTGTGCATGGCAGGGCATGGTGCGCTCAGGTGGCAGAAAAACAAGAACACAAGACTGGTGAACACAAAGAAGAACAACAGAAGAACACAAGACAGGGGTCTTTATTTGCTGAGCTCCAAATAAGTGTGGATTGAATGAAATGAACATTTAAGTGATCACTCTGTCTGTTGAACTGTAAAGCAGAAACATAACGATTGATATAGTTCAGTTTGTTTATGATTTCTAATTATAACCATATTAAAAATGCTACCTAGTCATTCATTTATTATTATTATTATTATTATTATTATTATTATTATTATTATTATTATTGAGTAGGTATAAATGCATCTGGTAATTGATTTTTATTCTTATTACAAAAAAAAAACAAACTTTTGCTGTGACTGGTGAATTGTATTTGTATATTTATTTGTTTATGGTATGTCATGGTTATAATTAGGGATCAGTAAAATACAACCACAGAAATAGCCATACCAAAAATATTACAAAAATGCTGAATCAATGCTGAATCAATTCTACACTAATCCTGACTTAAATGTCAGCACTGCATACAGATTTTAGTATGCTTATAAAATGGTGTGATCCTTTTCATTTCCCTTTGGCTTCTGTGGAATAATTTATTTTCTCTATGTGTAGAGGCACTCAGAAAACCTGTAGCAACATTCCTCCATCTCCAGAACTGAACTTCACCCTCTCCTCCTCACTCACTTCTTCTTCTCTGGCCATCAAGTCATGGTATCCTCTAAATCGACGTGACACTTCATAATAACAGTAAGAGACCTCTCCTGTCCCATGTCAGGCCTTCACAGATTAGTTCCTCTCCACTAAACCTAGGTCATTTTCTCATTCCTTACTGAATACGTTTGGAGATCTCTCTCTCTCTCTCTCTCTCTCTCTCTCTCTCTCACACACACACACACACACACACACACACACACACACACACACACACACACACACACACACACACACACACACTGTCCCTCTGAATTAAAGATAGGAGGAATTAACTAAACATTTACTTTATGTTGTTCTGCTGAATTGAGTGTTGAAAGTTGAAAGAAATATTGTAATATGTGGGTCCAAATTTCAAACCATACATACTACAAAATTCAATACAGTAATATTTTATACATTGATACAACAAAATATCATTACATTACAGAGTTACACTGGTTGTAATTTGCATACATTAGATTACACACACACACACACACACACATATATATATATATATATATATATATATATATATATATATA
>JAKKZN010000008.1:16412389-16427826 GCA_033441825.1 Pangasius elongatus
TCGAAGGATAGAGTACTATCCAAGATAACACCCAAACTTTTGACCTGTGAAGAAGGACAGATTGCATTATTGTCAATTATTGTTTTGCACACTATTCCTAGGATTTTTGCCAGATCTTCCAAATTACTGTGTCAATTTACTCAGCAGAGTCTGTCCATAAACAATTATTAAAATTCTCAGGACATTTGAAAATAATGTGGTAGCTACTTACCAATAAATAATTCCAAGGTGGGGCTTAATATACTAAAACAATTATAACACATGATGTATGAGATGGATATGCACAAAACCAGAACAGTCTACTCAGGGCATGATTCTGAGGCTGTGTGCTTGGGTTGTGGTCACCCTCAGGGGGCATGGTAAAGTTCAAGTGCCTTTTTCACACATAACATATGCCTGATCAAGCTGAAATGGACTTACAAGCACCAAAGAACAAGCTAGGAATCATGTGCCGTACCACAGGCAATGCCTGACAATGCCCTATCAACCCCTTAGCAACACCAGGGAGCTGTGCTGGCTGCAGAATTCCTCTGTATTTTCTTAAGGAAATGCACTCTTCTAATTATTATCATTATTGTTACTACAATAAATTAATTTCATAAATGTACCTATTTCTATTTAAAATTTTTAACATAAAACTAACATTATTTACCTATTTACTATGTTTACTTACATATTTTGCTTAAGTGGAAATATTTCCTTTGATTTATAACTTTTATCCATGAATATTTTTTTTCAATATAGTTATTCTATTGTTTTTTTTGAAAAGGTGTGTGCCCTATTTTACTTCCCCTGCCATGAACGCACTCACAAGCTGCATCCTCAAAGCCTATCTCTAAATTTAAAGAACAGAATTTAAGCATAGTTATATTTGGCAACAATTCATAAATAATAAATGCAATATTGCAATTAATTATATGACATTTTTAAGAAAAACATAGGTAACTAGATCCTAGCAAAGAAATGTTCAGCTAAACTGTTTTCTTGTTTTTAACTTGTAAGTTGATGAATGTTATGAAGTCTTTATAGACTGATCAACAGTTCTGCTAAGATAGAAGTGTAGCAACAGATCATACACAGATAGGTTAATGTTGTGTGTATTAAATCAAAGTGTTTTTTTTTCACTGTGCCAGCTGCAGATTTAGGTGCTATACCCTTGGCTGGCCAGTAATTGCAGCAAAATATAGATAAGTAAAATCAAAATATGAGAGGGTTATGTTATTTACTATAACATTTATCCAAGTGCAAATTATCAGTGTTATTCATTGCCTTGGGAAAAAACAAACTTTCAAAACAAAATAAAACAAGTCAAGTAATTGTTGTTCCTCTTTTGAATGTTCCCATTAGGGGTCGCCACAGCAGATCATTGTTCCACATATTTGATTTGGCACAGTTTTTACACCGGATGCCCTGCCTGACCAACCCTCCCCAATTTTATCCAGGCTTGAGTGCACTGTCATGTGCAATGCCAGTGGCTGAGGGTGGTTCGCTGGCTGGGAATTTAACCAGGGCCACTTCAGTGAGAGCAGAGGCTTAACCACTAGTCCTTCAGGGACCGCTCAAGTTTTGTAATTGATCATTTAAAAATATATATCAATAAGCGTAATCAGAGCCATAATATACTACACGAATGCATATTTTAATTAAGTGTTAGATCATTAACCTATGTGAAAAAACTTTCTAATTTATTATTGGTTTGAATTATATTTGCATATAGATTGTTCATTTAAACCTATCAATTTCTTAATCAGTGCCTATGTGTTAGTTACCTAGGCTATATACTAGCAGTTGCAATCTTTTTAACTGATCCTTTTAGCTTGTTATCAAATTTGTTGACAGTTCTATTAATCAAAGTCCTTAGATAGATAGATTTGGTAGTTGTTATAAAGAGCAAGGTCTTTAAAGTGCATTATAGACTCTCCTCTGTTTTCTCCTGATAAAACTGTCATCTCCGCCATGATTCCTGACCTCCAACCAACAGCTAGCATAATCATTGCACTAATATTTCGGTTTCATTTTTGGTCCAAAGAATCAAGGTTTTTGATCTTTCTCTTGTAATGATGCACCTTATAAGGGGGAACTTTTTAAATCAAAAGACACAAGAATAGAAATGTAGAAGACAATAATTTTCCTACTGTAATCCTGTCTGATATGTGGAGGTCAATGAATATAGTCTGTAAAATAACAGTGGTGCCTCTTCCATCTTTCTCAAACATATCACCAGACCCTCCTGAATGACAAATTGACAAAACCTTCTCTGAATTGTGGCAAGTTCAATTCTCAGTTTGGGCATCCAAGAGAGCTGTGGGTAGGATAGATGGCATTCTTCTTCCCCATGTCAATCAGAGTCACACTAGCCAATTGTGGTCATCAATGAGCACATGCATGGAAAAGGTAAAAGTAAAACTCTCCTCCAAGCACATTTAGTGGTCCTTTGGCATTGTATGAGCAACAGTATTGGTCTTGCAATAGCTGTGTCAACTAAAATGCTTATCCATGTCACAAAAAATAAAAGAAGAATATCTCTCATATATCTGTTTATCAGGTGCTAACACATCATAAATCTAATCAAACTAGCCTAACATTAAACACATTTAAAAAAGAGTAAACAATATGTAAAAGTAAGTTAACAATTTGCTTGATATTTTTTGAGTGAAATTGAAGAATATTAGCAATGTCTCTTTTTTCTGTCACAGATTGGACATTACATTCATGTTGATCATCAGCTGTGGAAGGAAAGAATAAGAGCTGCAAGGAATGTGGACAGGACTGAGGAGCACAGCACACAGTACTGTAAATACAAGATGACAATCTATTCTCCTCTACAGATAAAGATGAAGTGAGTGGAGCCAATAAAGGAAATTACATCATGCAGTCTCCTCTACAGGTAAAGGAGAAGTGAGTAGAGCCAATAAAGGAAATTACATCATGTAGTGTTTTATAGTTTATATAGCCATTTTTTTTAGTTACAGTTATGATTTTTTTTTCAATAAAACAATTTTATCACTCATTGTTTTATAGATTATATTTCCAAAGGTTTGTGGACACCTGACCATCACACCCATATGTGGGCCTTCTCTAAACTGTTGCAACAAACTTTGCAACAAACAATTTCCATTCATTGGAAGTAAGAGCCCCAACCCTGTTCCAGCATGACAATGCACAAAGCAAAGTCCATAAAGAAAAGGTAAAGGTTTACTAAGGTTTGTGTAGAAGAACTCGAGTGGCCTGCACAGAGCCCTGACCTCAACCCCACTAAACACCTTTGCATTTGATGAACTAGAATGATGACTCTGTGCCAGTCGTCCTTGTCTGACGACTCGTCTCAGATCAGTGCCTGACGCTTTTCTGGCTGAATGGGCAAATCCCCACAGCCATGTTCCAAAATATAGTGGAAAGCTTTCCTAGAAGAGTGAAGGTTATTATAACAGCAAAGACAGGACTAAATCTGGAATGGGATGTTCAACAAGCACATGGGTGTGATGGTCAAATGTCCACAAACTTTTGGCCGTATAGTTTAGTATGTAGTGTTGTTTCTTTGTTTGCCTAAAAACATTATACATTTGGCAGTAGAGGTAACCTTCTAATTAGACAATCGGGATTCAGATGCTGATAGTGACTTTGTATTCCTTTAACCAAGAATATTAAGTTGGTTTAACTTAACTTCATTAATTTAAAATCATGGTGTTCATACAGAATTTAATTATGCTAGTTTGACAATAGCATAATTAATTTGGGGTCACTTAAAAGCCTTCTATGTATATCTCACAGTACAGCCTGCCACAGAGTTGATAAACTCAATTCCCCGAAGTTCCAAAACCAGAAAAGACTAATGGCAAGCTATTAGCCTGTAGAGGCTTTGTCACAAACCTTCCAGTCTGCAAAGTAAACACTACCATTCCTGTTGTGGTAGACTGGTTCTCTAAGGCCTGTTGTCTTATTCCTCTCTCTGGTCTCCCAACTGCATATCAGCTGACAGAACACATTTCATATCACAGCTGTGGAGGGCAGTCATGGAGACCCTGGGTGTCAACATCAGCCACATCTCAAATAATTCAATAATTTCCCCATCATAATCATCATCCTGTGTACTTACCTTCACGTTTCTACGAAGAACTACAGAGAGGCCAGGGGGAGCAACAATAATGGCAAAGAAATGAGGCAGAGAGACGTTCTCAGCCGAGCAAGGGGCAGAATGATGTCCTCGGCTGAGCAGGGAGGCGGAACAACATCCTTGGCCGAATAGAGAGGCAGAGGGGTGTCCTCAGCTCAGCAAGGTGGTGGTGGTGGTGGGGGGTAAGGGGGTAAGTCAACAGCTGGGCAGGGAGGCAGAGCAACGTTCTCAGCCAGGCAGGGTGGGAGGGCAACAATGAGATCCCTGATCTGAACTTGTGCCTTCTCCTCCCATCATCTTATCCACATATCACATATGTTATACGAATGGCTGTTCAGTTTCACAAGCTGCAGTATGCTCTGCTTGAGGAGAAGAGCCTGCTCTGCCAACTCCTGCCCTAGCACCTCCAATTCTGCTGCATCCATGTTTCAGTGGAGCATTCTCTCATGGAGTCCAGAGAATTGGATGCAAGTGCAGAATTCTTTAATAAAAAAACAACAGCAAAAACTGGAAAAGGACCCAAAAACTGGAATGACTAAAACAAGGAACTAGACTAAGGCTAGGCAAGGCAAAGAAAAGAAAACACATCATGAAAAAAAAAAAAAAACTCACGGTGCAAATATAATACAAAATACTGGCATTTATACCAACTATGTATAGACATGCAATGCTCCACAATTAAGCAGGGAAAACACAGAACCTAAATAGGGAAATCACAAAACAATTGAGCAAGGAAGGAAATGGAGCAGACAACAAAAGAAGAAATTCAAAAAATGAAGCAGAGTGCACTCTGGTAGCCTGGAGAGGAATTGTCTGTGGTGGACATAACAGTACATTGTCTTTAACTGATACATGACAATGAGCATATCTAATAATCTGTGTTTCTCTCTCTCTTTCTCTCTCTCTCTGTTTATGTGTTGCTCTCTGTGTCAAGCTACCAGTATTACCAGGAGTACCAGTATTCCTGACCACTTCTGCTCTCCAGCCCTGAAGGATCCATCCTGATGCACTAGTTCTGGTTGGAGTTCTCATCACCTGAAAACCACTCGCTGCTGCTGAGGATGGCCCCGCATTGACAGCCTAAAGAATACTGTGGATGGTATCATTTAGAAACCATGAAGATGCCTTAGAACTGCATTTGCTAAGAACAGTATCGCTACTACGGACTGCAACCGTTACAATAGCCTTAGGACTGCAATTGCTATGAATAGTTTTGCACTCAAGTCTCCATCATTAAACAAATGATTACTTCAACAAAACAGACTTCATGTTCAAACTTCAATGAATTCAGAAATAACTCTGATGCTTATATTCATAAGTTGCTCATAAGCACATTAGTTCCTGGTTACACAGTTGCAACTTTTGAGGATAGTATACAGTAGTACATAGTATACAGTATATACTGTATATATAGTATACAGTTATAGAAGGGAAATTATTTATAATCACACTTTCTAGTGTCACCCAGATTAGGATGGGTTCCCTTTTGAGTTTGGTTCCTCTCAAGGTTTCTTCCTCATATCACCTCAGGGAGTCTTTGACTGCCATCATCACCTCTGGCTTGCTCATTAAGCATAAATTTATAAATTTTAAATTTATATATGAAATGTATATATTTATGTAAAGCTGATTTGTGACAGTGTCCATTGTTAAAAGCTCTATACAAATGAAATTGAATTGAATTGAATAATTACTCAAAGTTTAATGGACAGAATCTCAGTCTGTAATTTCACTTTTACTACAGAAACCAGGGGAAATTGAGTAAGTTTCTTTTGAGGGCCAAACATTCCAAGGACTCCTCAGTTAATTCCATTCCATGCAATTCTATTGCTTTTTCCTATTTCTAACCTTGCATTTTTCATTAGATTGTTGAGGAGAGGAGGATCCATGAGTGGATGACAGGTCCAGGTCAATGGTGACCATAAGGGGACACCAGAATTTAGGCCTGGTGACACAGTGTAAAAAATGTGAAACTCAGCTCCTTGCTTCATGTGACCTTTTAATGGATTAAACTGCATCAATGGGGAAATATATTGGAACTTCTGACTCAGTTTTGCATTTCCCCAACTTGGCATGTATTGACAGGCCAGCAGTGTCTCTTTCAAAACACTGAAACCCTAGAAACACCACCTCCCACCTTTATAGTAGATATGCTGCTGCTTTCACCATGAGGGTCCTCCAACACCACACCCCATAGCCAGCCACTGGTCACAGCTCCAGTACCTGGGAGTGACATCTCTGCCACCATATAACCAGTGATTGGCCTTTAAGACCTGTGGCTCAGTTCCCCAAATCATAAAGTGACTATTAAATTCACACTGATGGTGTATCATTTCACTTGTTGTGCTTTACCTTGACCTTGTCTGTGAATCCTAGGATTAAACTATGACTCATAGCTTAGCTTAATATTATACTCATTATATGCTCTTGTTTCATTTGCATAGCTTCTTGTGTTTACATTATTAGTCCTAGTTTAGATTGTCTCATTATATGCTTTGTTTTGTTGTGTTTGAGCTCCCTTTGTTTGTGTTTAGTAGTTTAATAAACCTCATGTTAGTGTGTAAGAATTCTCGGAATACATGTGTAAGGATTCTAGTCCCACCTGAATTCTTACACATGGATTCCTCTTCCTGTTTGATGGAACGAGTTGCATCTACTATAAATCATGAATTCTTTTTACAAAAGCTGAGATCCCAGTCCTCTAATGGAGCACACGTTGCACAGTATGTGAACTGTTTTGGCAGCAGCATCTCCCATCACCTACTTTTTCAACTGATTTCACCTCACTGCCAAATCTCCCCATATCACCCCTCCATCCACCACCCCCCCACCCCAAACCAAACAAACAAACAAACAAAAAGTTAGAAATTTTGCTCACACATCAAGTAAATGCAAACTGAGCAATGTCATCCATGATAGCATTATCAGCCAAGATCTGTTGTTGTCTCTGGGTTTCTGCTGTCACATTCTCTGAGATTCTTCCTGTTCTTTTTTTGACACACAACTTAAAGGAGCCTAATGAAACGCGCATAAGGTGCAACTGCAGAAAGGAACTGTCTACACACTGTGGGCCACCAGCTCTGAGTTGCATTTTGAGGTGTTGTCATGGAGGAACTCAGATGAGTGTCAAAACACCAGCCTCCACAGTCCTCTATCTCAGCCCACATGCTTCTTCCCTGATATTTTTATCCTTGTCTTTCCTTTCTAAAGGATTTCGCCTATCTGTCCAAACCATGACAGATGTTCTACACAAAGTCATACTTTTGCCTCTCTGCTGTAGTGTGGTTGTATTTTTCATCAGCCACCAGTAAAAGGTGTGTTTAATGGAGGGATTTGACAATGTGATTTACACATTAATTGAACTTGATTTGTCAGGTATTTAAAGATATTCATAAATATAACTACTCTGAATTGTGTGTAGGAAGTACAAATTACATTCTTATAATACACTGTTCCAGCTAACATTGGACAGCACTGGCGTATAAACTGTGATTCACAGTAGATTATTTGAATTGAAGATCATTCTCTCCATTGGTTGAAGTGTTTGTTCATCTCGTAACACATGTAACACAAACAATACTTTATCTTGGTCTGCAATTAGACATGTGCTGTATTGGCTTTTAACAATGTCATCTCTCCTACAACATTCTTCTTTTTTAAATTAAATCTGAATGCAATTAGAGTGTATACTTTTTAACTTTAAAATAAAATCGCACCAAAAACACAATGTGAAGTATAAAATCCTCCCTCCCATTATATACCTATATGTAATTAATTTTTAAGTCATCCAGACTATATTTAAAATTTTGCAATCCTATCCCATAAAGAACACTTGCATAAATAGATATTTAAATTAACAATGTCAGTATGACTATGTTTGTGATTAATGATTAATTGTGCACAAAGACATCACTGGATAACATAATCTGAGGATAAAGGAGCTGTTGGTATTTAAGTAGCAATACAATTGCCATTTTTTGGTTTAGGAAAGAGACATGTAATTGATTTGCCATATGATAATTGCAGAATTTGTTTTGAGTTGCATACATAGCTTGACAAATTTGAAGATGCTTACAACTAACTTCACCCACACTTTTTCGTTCAGGTTTTCTGTTGCTTTCATCGCAACAGCTATGAAATATTTTGGGGGTGCTTTGGAAAGGACGTTCACTAAGTATATCTCATTTTAAGTTTGCCTCTTCTTTGACAGCCAAGATAGTTGAGGCCCACTTCAGAAGAGAGAGTGTAGAAACATCTCCATTCAGTTTATCGCTGTTTGTGAAATGTCTTGACTCAATAAAAGTCATGTCCCCTTGCTTTTTTTCTCTGCATCTGAGTCAACCTTTGCAAATGAAGGGAAGTCTTCATTAAATGTGACAATTGGTTTCACATGATTGATGCCAACCTTTTAAAAATTCACTATTTGGCCAGACCAAATACAGGCAAATGCTGATGTAAACAAACATTCCTAAAGTCAGCCCCATCGAGAGAAATAAATCTGAGTTGCATGCTTCAGTTCATAAATACCACAGCCTGCCAATGAGCATGTTTTATTGACCCTGATAGAAATTACTGCATGTATTTATCTGATCACGTGAAAAGAGTGTGCAAGTGAAAGAAGTGCAAGGAAGCCACAGTGGACTATTAAGTGTCTTCCAAAGAATCAAGAATTAGAGGTTATATCTGTTTCTAATATGCAAACACATAATAACAGCTGACAGAAAAATAAAACAGTAAGGTGTTGGGCCACCAGAAACCAACAGAACAGCTTCATTGCACCTTGGCATAGATTCCACAAGTCTCTGGAACAGTAATGGAGAGATGAAAACCATTCTTCCCAAAAATTCCTTCACTTGTTGTTTTGATGATGTTGGTGGAGAGCACTGTCTAACAAGCCAGTCCAAAATATTTTGAAATGTGTGATCAATTGGGTCGAGATCGGGTGACTGAGAAGGCCTTAGCATAGGACTTAGATCACTTTCATACTTATTAGACCATTCAGTGAGCCCTCATGTTCTGTGAATGGGGACATTGTCATCTGAGTAGAAACTGCTCCCATCAGGATAGAAATGTTTCATTACAGGATACAGGTTATCAGTCAGAATAAGTTTGTATTGATTTCCAGTTGTTCCTTTCCTCAGTCAAACTTACATAAATCATGCCAGCAAGAACCTGTTGGAGATGCATATTGGGTTTTTAAAGTATGCATAACACAGAATTATGTAGCCCTGTTGATGCTATGGAGACCCTGCATCCTGGCAGTGGATTTATTGAACCCCATGAGTTAGTCAGAGAGTGTAATTCACCAGGACCTGATTGATGAAAATGGAGTATGCTCAGGCTGCCCAAGAAATGCATTGCAAGCTATTTTTAAACTATAAAAATAGCTTGGAAATTGCTCAAAATGGTAAAGCAGTTTGATTTGCAATGATCTTGAGATGCAAGAATTTTGAATCCATTTCCCTGTGTTTGTCTTGATAGTTGCATCTTTATTAAATAACATGCTCATGTGTTAATGAGGCAGATAAAGTAAACATAAACAGCAAAGTAAACATAGCTTAATATTTAATCTAAATTGTTATAACAAATTATTTCAAATGGCTTCTTGACTGTGCTCCAGTGAGACAGGGCAAACCACGACTACCAGATGATCTGTCCATAGGGTATTGAAACTGATAGCCTGGCTATAGCAACCTTCTCAAGGTTGATGAGGTGATAATGTGAGTTTGGAATTTGTGTCTGTCTGCATGTGTGTGTGTGTGTGTGTGTGTGTGTGTCCATGCACATATGACATAAAGGTTTCTGGCCTGCTGCTGGTTAAGTGTGAGTGTGTGGCACCACACTGGGCTCAGAAAGCACTCTTATTGTCATCAACTCCATGACAACCTCTCCTAGGCACTCAGAAGCTGGATGGGGGAGGCGGAGCGAGGGGGGTGGGGGGTGGTGAAGGGTTTTTGGGGGGGCTGGGGCATATGTGGAAGTTACAAACAGATGGTATTACTACAGAACAAATCAGACTAAGTTCCTTCATTTCACTGTTATGGCCTGAATGAAAGATTGCATAGACCTATCATCATTGCTTATTCTTTATCATATTTACTAATATTTTTATATTGTTTATAATTGTTTACTATATACTGTATGCACCAGTCTTTTTTGTTAACTAATGGGTTTTCTGCAGGTTACATATGCTCTTTTGTAATATAACTTTGTAATTGTTTAAAATTTAATCTGAACCTTGCAAACTAGACCTTCTATTACCCTTGACTTTATTCTTGTGCTTTGTAATTTTCCTCCAACCTCTCACATAGACCAGAACTACATCAGTTGAGTTTTGTAGTGTACATGAATTGAAGTCATATCCACTTCATTTTGATACACAGAAGTAAGTAATATCTCATATTTCCTCTTTTTGTGCAAGACTTTCAGTTCAATTTTGCACTTGCTTATAAATATACTAAAGTAACAAAAGTACTGTGAGTTATTGCTGTTATTTGTAATGATGATGTTATTATTATTATTATTATTATTATTATTATTATTATTATTATTATCTTTTTTAAGGAGACGTGTGGTGGGAAGACATGGACAGCAATCTCAGGAAGTCACTCAGATTTCCTTAATAAAAATGGTTAATTTACTGCAATAACTCACATTTATAGTACATTAACTTTTGATTCCTAAGTACATTTTTTGTATTTAACTTCAGTAAAAGTGTAAATTAAATAAAAAGAAAAAAATGTAAATAAAAAGAAAACCTCTACTTTTATTCAGGTGAGAGATTTTTTGCATTTTGTTAGCTGCTAATTTTGAACTATGAGCATAGGTATTGTCTATACAAGCTGCTGTTATGAACAGACATAGCTAATTTTAGCTTGCTAGCTAGCTAGTCTGCTGGTTATATCAAAGAACAAACAACTCATGAAATAACTTACTGGTCTGCCACCAGCTGCTGTTTAGGGGCACTGGACACCACTGGGCTATCAAACAACTAGCTAATCTCAGTAACATTTAACTTTGTTCACACACTGTTTAACTTACCTTTATGTCTTAATCCTCCTGATAAGGCGCCACTTCTGAGTTTTCACTGGAGCATCATAGCACAACTACTTCTAGATACAGATGGTCCTCCATAAGTCTTCTCTCCACAGAATGAAAAAAGCAAACCAGGTCGCTTCTGTGTGTTTTTTTTTTTTTTTTTTCGATTCAAAGCTGTTAATCAAAGCCAAAGAGCTTCTTCATTTTTAGGAGGCGGATGGAGGTCATATGGTGTTTCACATCCACCTTCAGCTCTGGTTTGTGATTTATGGTCAAAACACCTACTCTAAATTTTTCGTTTGTCAGTTATTATGGCAAACCCTAACTGCACAAACAATATTAGGTTTCTGTGAATCCACAACTATTAATGCTATCTATGAAATGGCAGTGTGTATAGATGCTGATGAGTACAAGCAGGCCAGCAACTTTCCAACAGACAGAGTCAATCAGAACACTGAAAATAAGGTGGATATGATGCCAGATATCAGATAGCTTCTGTTCCAATGACTCCATAACAAGAAAGTGTACAGCATTTACTCCATATGTAGCATATGCTGGAATGAACAAATGGCACAATCATTTGAAAGAGTGAGCACAGACTTCCCACAGAAACCTACTCTAGCCACCTGAGAGCATTTACCAGCTGTCTGTAATTACTCATCACATGGCTGTTATATTGACATGCATTAAGCACTGATGTGATTAAATATTCAACACTGAGACACACGAGATAAGAGATTCATGAAGAGGTCCTGCCGACCTCTTACATTCACTGACTGTCTTCATTGTTCTGCTATACTGAGTGAGGACTTATGAATGTGTGCAGCTGAGCCGGGTTTGTGTCTTCTCTGGCTATAGAGAGACCCCATGTGGTGAACATGATTTGCATTTCTACGGTGAGTTGAGAATTTAACTGTCCTGAGGGATACTTATCATTCTTTCTATTATCAAAGCTGTGTGAACTCAATCATATTTCATTTGTTTTTTAAAATCCTGTATACAGTTGTATATTTTCTATCTTCTCATTATCACCTTTTTTAAATTCGTTTTAAACTCTGTGACTCTCATTACCACTGATTTGTTACATAGCAGATTGATAGCAGATTGACTTGCCATAGAGTGAGGCTGTGATGATTGAAGAAGTTTCTGTCAACTGAATTGCTGTAATTGCATTGCAGGAAATCTGTCTCTTTGGCAATTGCACTTGATTGACAGGCAGACATATGCCCTGCCACCAATCATCTCTTCCTCACAGAAAACATGGCTTTGATGAACCTTTAGCACTTGTTTCAGTAGCCATGTTCACGTGGCTACTGACTGCAGATGTATGAACAATATGTAGGGTAATTTTCCTTTTA
Source organism: Pangasius elongatus (assembly GCA_033441825.1). Lineage (NCBI taxonomy): Eukaryota > Metazoa > Chordata > Actinopteri > Siluriformes > Pangasiidae > Pangasius > Pangasius elongatus. The sequence continues at coordinate 16,424,900 of JAKKZN010000008.1, forward strand.
GTTCTTTCTATCCTCACTCTACCTTATACTGGCTTATTAATGTGTCTTCATTAACTGGGAGATAACCTGAAGAGCAAGTATGGGGTTTTGAGGAGACAGCTGGATTCACCTTAGTTGCGAGGGGCTGGTGTGTGTGTGTGTGTGTGTGTGTGTGTGTGTGTGCGTGTGTGTGTGCGTGTGTGTGTGTGTCTGTGTGTGTATGTATGTGTGTTGACAGCTGGCCAGGTTCAGGTTGGTCTAAAACCATGTGCACCCTGTCAGGCTAGCAACACTAGCTCCTTTAGGATTGATGAATTGCCTGCTTCCTCGATTAAACCTCCCGTCACTTCTCGATAAAAGCTACCAAAAAAGCAACCCAACACGAAAAGCCCAGCCTAGAGGAGGAACATCAATGTGAGTCTATCATAGTCAGCCATATTATGTGTGGAAGGCACAGATGCTTTGACATTTATTACCAGAATATTAAAAACTAATTCACATTGATTTTGCAACCTTCAATCTCTTGACAGGCTTGGCTCATTTCAGGGAAATGGGTTTTGCACTACATCTACATCCACTACTTTGTTTTGTTGCAGTCTCTGGGCACAAATCTGGACAGGCTTATTTGGACAGGCAACCATTTTTATCTGGACAGGCAACCATTACACATTTTGTAAGGAATATTGATGAATATGTCTCATAATTGTTTTGCATTGTTTAGCACTTTTCTCACATAAAATTTAATCTCATAATATATATTCTAACATATTGCCTGTAGATTTTCCATCTGTATATACCATTCACAGACAATTCATCATTCACTACAGTAATGATAAAGATAATATATCTTACCTAGTCTAATACACATTATTTCCTAATCCATTAAAAGTAGTTTAATTGTTAGAGGGGAAGGACAGTTCATTAAAGATTGAGAGAGAGATGCTAGAACATGATCCAAAATTATCTTGGGTTTGCAAAATGTCAAGCTAAAAAAGGTGACAATGACTTTTGATTTCCACAAACCAATATTAGACTTTATTAGCCTTTATTAAAGTATGTGCATCTGCCTGTAATTTGCTCTAAATAATTGGAAAATGCAACAAAGCTTTCCAATTAAAGCAACACTTTATGAGCTTTAATAATACCCTCATAATATTAAAGCTTATGAAATGACAGGTGAGCTGGTATATGAATAAAACATAAAGGTTCATAATAAGATACAAAAAAAAGGGAACAGAGACAGTCAGGGGGTGGCTTTTTAAATGCTTGATGCAATTTGCATATATTAATCTCTTTTTTCAGCCTTATCGAACATTCAGGCATATTTAAAATAGTGATGTTAGGCTGTGGTATGGTTCCACAGATTTATTGCTCGCATAATTTAGGATCTTTAATAAGCCAATATGACTGATCCTCTGAGTTCTGTGGAATTCTGTTAATTGTTCCAGATGGTGTGCACTGATTATGCAAAATGGCTCCCTCCATTTTCCCGCCTATCTCTAAGTACTCCCATTTTGACTGACTATCACAGAGAAAAAAAAGATTATTTTGGGGCAAGGACTTTCATTAGGAAGTTTTGTATCAGGATTCAAACAAAAGTTCCATCTTTTGGTACAGGGTGTTCAAGCTTCCTTGGCAAAGATCCAAGGAAGTATTTTATTTATGACAATAATCTTCTGATGCCTCTTAGCCCAATAAATTTTCTCTGCTGGAGTAGTCATAGTATACAATACCAAAACATCTGACACTGAACAAGAACACACACATATATATATACACACACACAGACCATTGGCACAAAAATCATCCACTAAATCTTGGCTCTCAATGGCTCACTGGTGAGTGTCTTGATTAAAACCCCTTGCAGTCAGCCTCAACTTTTTTCTCCCTCCACCCCTTTTACTTTTACCATTGAAGGTTCACCTTGATTCTGTCTAGTGCCAGATAAATTACTCTAAATGAATTGTGTATGGATATTAGAACATGTATTGAGGAAATTTACAGCTGCATTTTACTTTCAATATGTATTTAATTTTATCCATGCAGTTTGGTGCAATAAAACTGAACATCTAAAAAGGAGACAAGGACTTTAGTTTGCTGACAGAGCATGAAAGACTGCATGCAGCGTCTTTTCCAAAAAATCTATTAATGATTTGTTCTCATGGTCAGTGCAAAAAGGGAGCCAGAGGAGAATGCAGAAGAGCCTAAAATGTTCTGTGAATCTCTCTGTTGGGAAATGTTCCTAAAGCTGTGTACTATCATTACAATACATAGTATTACATTACCTACATACAGGTTCTTATTCTGGGCTGAGAGATGGGTGTAATGTATATTACAGGCTAGCTCGTCTAGTCCAATCCCACTGAAGAGCCACTGTAGCACAAATTGCTGAAAAAGTTCATGCTGGCTATGGTAGAAAGGTGTCAGAGCACACAGTGCATCGCAGCTTTCTGTGTATGGGGCTGCATAGCTGCAGACCGGACAGAGAGCCCATGCTGACCCCTGCCAAAAGCTTACAATGGGCACATAAACATCAGAACTGGACTGTGGAGCAATGGAAGATCGTGGCCTGGTCTGATGAATCAGGTTCTCATTTACATCATGTGGACGGCCAGGTTTGTGTGTGCCGTATACCTGGGAAAGAGATGACACCAGGATGCACTATGGGAAGAAGGCAAGCTGGCAGAGGCTGTGTGGTGCTTTGTGGGCAGTGTTTTGCTGGGAAACCTTGGGTCCTGGCACTCATGAGGATGTAATGTTAGTATACACTCCTGAACAAAATCTTAAGAACAGGGGAAACATTCCAAGTATTCCCATTTCGCGCTGGTGGATCACAACCAGGTTGTAAGAACTGCTTGAAAATGTCAAAACAAGAAAAAGGAGCAAGAGACAAAAAAACAGAGATTGGCAATTTATTGAAAACTGCATTTAAACTCAAACAGGCTGTT
>JAKKZN010000008.1:16429404-16445460 GCA_033441825.1 Pangasius elongatus
TATATATATATATATATATATATATATATATATACTAAGGCCAATTCTTTTTTTTTTTGCTATACACTCAAGACACTAGACTTAACTAGAAGTCCAAGAAGACTCAACTAGAAGTTGGCAGACTTGTTTGAGTGTTGCTTGTCGCCCTGATAGAATATTTCATTAAACAATTAATGTCAACTCTTGGTTTGTGCTCTGGATTTTGCCTGTAAAGACTGCATTTGTTGTTATAAAGGATAAACCAACATGAAGAACAGAACATGGTCTATGGGAGAAAAGCAAGCCATTTTGAAGCTATATCACAAGTGTCACAATCCGCTCTTCAACAAAGATTTGAGAGGAAAAAAAGGGGCCATGCCAAAAGATACCAACCATTCATCAGCAGTAAGAATATTAAAGCCAGATTGGAATTCACAAAGAAATACAGAGATGAGTCACAAAAATTTTGGAACCAAGATTAACCTCTACGAACCTGATGAAAAGACCAAAGTATAGAGAAAGAAAGGACCTGCATATGAGCTCATCAGTCAAGCGTGGTGGAGGTAATGCCATGGCTTGGGCTTGCATTCTGTCTACCAAGTTACAGAGAAATGCATCCAATCTAATTTGGAGGACCCAAAACATACTTAAACACAACAAATTACTTCATCAGGGCAGAAAAGTGGAGGATTTTAGATTGGCCAAGTCATTTACCAGGCCTTAAGCCAATTGAGCATGCATTTCACCTCCTGAAGAGGAGACTGAGGGGAGAAACAAACAACAACCAAAAGAAGTTATAGTACAAGCCTGGAAAATCATCAAAAAAAAAAGTTGGTGATGTCACTGGGTTGCCGACTTGATGCAGTTATTGCAAGCAAGGGATATGCAACCAAACATTAACTCTTATTTACTGTAATTTACTTTAAGACTATCCGTTCCAATAATTTTGTCACCTAAACATTGGGTGGTCTGCCAGCACAGGTGCCACATTCTAAGTTGTTTAACACATCTAAATGTAAATATCCAGAAATGGAAGCTGAAATTCTGATCTATAATCTTAATCATCTTTTCATCTCTAACCCAAATGTCTTCAGTATATAGCAAAAAAAAAAAAAAAAAATAAAATAAAAATTGGCCTTGCTGTTCCAATACTTTTGGAATGGACTGTATATAATTTACATGATTCAAATGTGTATATCAGTTCCAGGCAAGTGAAAAGTTACTTCATTATACATAAAATTAATCTTTTATACTTTACTTAACTTGATTTTTGTTTGTTCCACATAAATTAAGTGACTAACATTAACACAGTTTAAAATTCAGTTTGCTTCATTTGTTTTTGTCCAGCAAACATGGTACTATCAGTACACTGTGAGGCAGCATGGTTAGCACCACCATGTCATGCATGATTTGAGTGAGTTCATTTAATGCTAGTCATTTCTTCCTAAAAACACCAACATCCCTAGCGTCATCTTTTTGTGAGATTTGAGAATGTGATCACATTAATACTAGGTCAATTTATACACAATTCAAGCTAGTAGATTAGATTTCTGTTTAAATTGAAAGTAGTGTAAGCAACAAAGGCACATTTGAAAGAGTAAAAAATATTTTTATATTTCATAAGTCACAGAAGGGGCCAGGGTGGCTTAGTGGTTAGCATATTTGCTTTGCACCTCTGGGGTTGGAGGTTTGAATCCTGTGTGCACAGAGTTCATACATTCTCCCTGTGCTTTGTGGGTTTCCTCTCCTAGTCCAAAGACATGCATTGTTAGCTGATTGGCATTTCCAAATTGTCCAGAATGTGTGCGTGATTTTGCCCGAGTTTCCTGGGATAAATAAGTACATAAGTACTGCATGGCTGTGCTATACAATTAACCATCATTATTGCTTGTCATCAAATAATTAACAGTAAGTACTGAATGGGTATTATACTAAACATATAAAAATTTAATATATATATATAATATATGCGTGTGTGTGTGTAAATATACATACACATGTAATGTCCAGGCTGAAAATTCAAATCAAATTGTGCTCATGGCTTTCGTAGATCTGTGCCCACATTTCAAAGAGGTTAATAAACTTGAGCTTTGAGAGTAATAAAAGCTTGGTGCCTTTGGGCCTATTCGCAGTCTGGAATATCATTCGTCACCCGTCCAACTCCCAGACCAGAATAAGATCTGTTCCTGCATTAGTCTTGAGCCTATCAAACATGGCCACCCTCAATCAATGGACCTGTCTTAGTCTTCTCATTGCCCTCATGTTCAATGACCTTTGTTATCACACATCTAATTAGAACTTGATAAAAATATTTCCCTGAATTCCAGCCATTAAATATAGTTTAAAGAGATTTATGACCAAATATGCCATTAAAGACCGTTTAATGGGTCCGCTGACTCGTTAAGTTGGTAATTAATGAGCTCCTAATATATAGTGTGATTTAGCCTTACAATGAGATTCTGGGAAATGAAGCCATTGCAGATGAGGGGCAAGTGAACCTCTTAACATGCTCAGTAAAGAATGACTGCTTCTCTTTTACAAACTACAAGCTCTTTCTGTTATGTCTGTATCAGCACTTCCCACCCAGCAAAAATTTGTTGAAAAAGAAAAGACCATTTTGAGGTAGACAACGTTGAGGTTTGGTTGAAAGGTGAAAAGCCGCCTTTTTTCAGGTTGTTGAAAAGACGCCTATAAAAAGACATCCCTCCAAGTCTAAATTTGGTTAGAAAGTGAAAATTGAAAAGATGAAATGTTTTTCACTTAGAACATTAAAGTTGAAAAATTTAAAGTTTTCAGGCTGTTTCAAAGGCTTGAATTCAACTTCATTTCAACCATGAATTTGTGATTATACAGTTAGGTCCAGAAGTATTTGGACAATGACAGTTTTTGTGATTTTGCCTTTATACACCACCACAATGGATTTGAGATAAAACAATCAAGATGCAATCGAAGTGTAGACTTTCTGCTTTATTTTAAGAGATTCCACAAAAATATGGCATTTACCATTTAGGAATTACAGCCATTTTATATTATATTCATTATATTATTATATCATATTGTCACGCACAGATCAGGAGGCAGACCAGATGTAGAAGGTAAACTCAATGTTTATTAACAGAACTTAGATGAACATTTCAAGATCATCCAGCAGTGCTGGTGAGGTAACTGAGAGAAACACAAAGTCTTAGAAAGGGTTTCATAAACTTAGCTTTTCCATAAGAAGGTCTAGCCCAGAGCAAACGGGCTGACGAGACTGCCAGGTAGACAGAGCTTCAGGAAGAGAGAGCTTACAACCTTGAGACCAGCCGATGAGTGACTGTGAGAGCTGGGTATATATGGGGTGGCTGGTAAGTGGCTGCAGGTGTAGGTGATTAGTAATCCGGGGATTGTGATCGTGAGTATGGAGTGTGATTGGATGGTGACTGAGAGTGAGTGTGGGATGCTGAATTGGCTGAAGGCTCTGTGACACATATTATATTCATAATTACTCTCACACTAAGACAATTGACAAAAACTACCAATAAAACATTTATTGACACGTTCACCAGACCGTTCAGAGGCATGTTATTGTATCTACAATAAAAAAACTATTCAAAATTTTCTCTGAGCAAATCTTGAGTAGTAAAAGCCAGATAACATCAACAGACTTACACGCCACTTCAGTCTGTGGAAAAAAAAGAGGGAATTTCACACTAAACAGGCTATTACTTTTAATTAATAAAATTACTTACAAATGAATTACCCAGTGTGTCTGTCACTCTCAGTTTTGATCTAATGTATATACTTCCACCTGCCTTTTTTCACTACCCGCTTTCTCCTCCTCCACCTGAAACTATTTTGACTTTTGAATTCTGAGTGACCAGTCATTTAAAACAAGCCTCTCTGGTGTTCTGTACTGTTATCACCTGAAATTCCTATCCTGTGATTGTATTTTCCCACTGCACATGTGTCATGAAGCAAAACACACATTCTTATGGCTAAATTTTATATTAAAGAGCAGCAGTTATTTGTATTGCATATTTTAAACATTTATATAAATATATTTAGGTTTTTGAACAGCAGTGGTTATGTTCAAAAATGTTCTCATCAAGATACAATTCACCACTCGCTGCAATGGTGATCTTATTTTCACGGCTGTATTAGGGCTATGTGTGGTCCAAAACAGATGTCCATCTTGGGATAAATTTGAAAAAAAAAAAAAAAAAAAAAAAAAAAAAAATCTGATGGACTAAACAAGGCCCAATTTTCAATGACTTTTTGGCTAAATAAAGGCCAAAAAACAATGACTATGGACGTCTGTTGCTTGGTGGGTTTGCTCTTTAAAATAATCGGTAGGTTTCCAAAGGCCACTGAGGGTCTTCTTACACACAACCTTGTCAAATATATTCTTTGTTTTTGCATAATTAATTAGCATCCCTGATTTAACATATCTAGTATTATTTCCAGATTAGTGAAGCCTGTGTATTCAATGAAATACAATACTTGGTTAAAAGCAATGTGTCAGATTTTGTAGAGACAGCAGATGCAAGTGCAGATTTTATTTTAGAAGGTGCAACACACAAAACAGTGAAAAGAATTATAAAACACAAATAGGCAGAATATGAACAAGGCTGTGGAACACACAGACACATCAGAACAAAAACACCAAAATCTTGACAATGAAACAGAGACCAGGACTTAAATAGGGGTGCTGATTAGGATTAACACAACATGCTGGGGCTGATGGGTAGTGCAATGCTGATTTTGTCATAACAATGACAGAACCCCCACCTTTAATGTGCAAAACAAGTTCAAGAGGGGGTCCTCTTGAAGAGCCAGAGATGACATTCCCCAAACTGATCAGGGTTCTTAGGAACACTACCCATGGAGTCAGCAGGAGATGTGACGTCCAGGCAGTGAAGTGGAACAATCTCCTCTGCATGGCTGAGGGGAGGCATGATGTCACTCCCCCCTCTGGCCTCGCAGAGGACATCCTCCAAAGCAGGAGGGAGGAGTGACATCCTCAGATGGTTGGGTCAGCAGCCCCCCGTCAAAAAAAATTTCCTGAAAGGGCACATGGCATTGAGCCATTCCTATGGCCTAGACTCAAGCTCCCTTCTCCTGTTGCTCCCAGAGCATTCAGTTCCTCTCTAGGAGGGCTTCCTGGATGGCAAAAAAAATCTGCTGTATCCATGTTTCAGTCAACCTTTCTGTCAAGGGAAAACAGGCAGACTATGAGCAAGGCTGTTAAACACAACAAACCAGATACACGACAAAAGCTTGACAATAAAACAGAGACAAGGACTTAAGTAGAGGTACTGATTAGGGTTAACACAAAACAGATGTGGGTGATCAGTAGGACATGTAACATGGTCATGTGAAATGCTGGGGCTGATGGGCAGTGTAGTTCAGTGTCAGTTTAGCATAACCATGACAGTGGTATTAGTTCCAAATGTATTGCACAAACAAAGCACAAATAAGCAATGGCTTCTTAAATAAATTGTTCAAGAAGATAATTTTTCAATAAGTTTAACTTTTCAATAAATTCTACATTGGCCGTTTAGGGTTTTTTTTTTTTCACTCCAATGTATGCATGTAAATTGCCCTGTCCATTTAATAAAACTGTACCCTTGTCCCATCTTGCCAATCCGTTCTTTAAGTCCCCATCCGTAGATGACAAGATGAGCCCAAACCTGTACTAATTAGCATAATTAATTAGGAATGGCAGCAAGACATTGGTGGAATAGTTTTAGGGAATGATGAATGGGCTGATGGCTGGGCCAGCCATCAACAAGGCCTCTGTGGCTGTCTTCCCCCACAAACTTAATATCACTGTACAATCACTGAGCCATTCCAACAAGGTTCTGTTGTGGTTAGTGTTCAGTGTAGTGGGGGAGGGTTCTTCATGGAGGTTGAAATTAAGCCACATTAGTTCACCAAAAGAATCATTCCTATGGTGCATAGATCACAGTTCAAGACTAACCACACATCTCTTGCTTCTACTTGTCACTCTCTCTGCTGCATTTGTTTGAACATTTCTCCCATTCCTCTTAGATCTATCATGACAACTTAGCTTGCCCACGGAACTGCTAATTAAGAGGGGATTTGTTGTAATTGTGCCTTCTGCTGCAGCCCATCCGGCACAAACAATTTAATGGCAACTCTGCAGCTTGTATGCACTCTGGAGGCCTAGCCCATTTATTCAGAGAATCTTAGGCCTCAGTGCCACAGCAACACACACACACACACACACGCACAGCTGTAGCCCAGTTGCCTTGCTTATCAGTGCAAAATGCATTCTTCATGTGTCTGAGCTAGGACTTATAAGTCCTAGCTCAGACACAGAAAAAAGTACTCAGAGAAAAGTAATCAATCTTAGCAACATCATCAAATTTCATTGTGTGATTTAATAATTTAAGTTAACCTTATTAATTGTTTGAAAATTAAACAAAAAAAAAAACTGTACCTATGAGCTGATTAGATAAACTCCAGCCATTTTTGTCTTATTGACTTCATTTTGGAAATTTTAAATTAGAAATTCAATAAACCGCCTCACCTGGTGTGTTGTGTAACTTAACACAAACGTGTCTTGGTCCCTTATTTGGAGCCAGGTTATGGGAGACAGGGATTGCAGAACTCTCAAGCATTCTCTCGCTGCCTGTGTGCTACTTGCCAGAGCTCAGTAGGTGTTGTTGGCTCTTCCTTTGTTTAGGACTGAGAATGATGAAGCAAGGCCCAGTGGGTACGAGATGCTGGCGCTCAACTCACTAGCAGATTTCAAGGGACGTTTGTCACCCAGATGGAAAAATAACACCTCTTCTCTCTCACTAAATACTGTCCCACATTTCCCTTCTCCATCCTTTTATTCAGTTTCCCCAAAATTGTGGGCCATTTTGTATGTATCATTTATTTATATACTGTTCATTCTTTCATAATGAACATACTGTAGGTTATATTTCACTTTATTCATGTTCAGCTTCAAAATGCAAATCTATGCATTTGGCTGTGTATCTAATGGTTTTTGGAATGTGTATGCAATCTTCGCTGCCAACTATTATTACCTAAGCATAGTGGACTGGGAAAATTTTTTTGAAGGCCCAATTAATGAATTGGTTCTTGATAACAATGGGGGAAAAAATATGAAGGAAAATTTGAGAAAGAGAACAAAAAAGAGAAAAGCAGTCAGGCCAGTAGCAGAGTCATTAAAAAGAAGCCAAAAATAGCAGTGAGCCATCATCTGTTCTCATAGTATGGGTCAGAAGTACTGACACCTCCAAAACTCCTCCTGTCAGGGCAGGGGGCCATTTGTATTCTCTTTCATTAGGCAATTTGACTAATGACCAGGCTGAGTTTTTGTAGAGGGGGCATGGGCAGACCCCCATGTTCAGACACCACCCCAGCCTTCATCTATTGGAATGGCACAGATGGTGAGCCCAGGCGACAAAATAAACGACAATACATCTTAAAGACATCTTTCAGCGGCACATGCGATTTCTCATAGAGGCCAAGAAAGAGGCTAGAGCAGGGAGGATATCATGAAAAGAGCTTCCTTACATTTTTCCCACAGGCACTCAAGAAGGGTGCTCATATTTTGTGCACCCTCACTGAATGCTTAGCTTCTCCACATTTCCCAATCACTTGCACTTGTGTCCTTTATGCATGACCTGCTGCTACTATAAGTCAACCAACTCTCTGGTGCTTGCCAGTGCTCTGCAGATTGGCAGTGGGAAGTGGTGGGTGTGAGGAGACTTCATTTTATGGGCCTGGGAGCAGAGGTAAGAAAGGGGGTGGCCTGAATTTTCAGCAAATGGAAAATGCAATCATAAATAATAATTTTTACAGCCTAATCATTTTCATAAAGCTCAGTTATGGTGGATATTGTCATGTAGGAAACTTTTAATTACACTTAGACTTTCTATTCTATTCCATTTACTTAACAATAATAATACTGTAAGCTCGATTAGTTCTTTGTACTGAGCTTTTTTTCCTCACTGCACTTTCCTTCAAGTTCCCAAGTGATTTAAACCCCCATTACATAGTATCAATGGAATAATAGTTTTAAGGTTTTGGATATTACATTACAGTACATTTTCAGGCTTTTATTTGAGCAGCCTATACACTTATATGATTTATTGGACACTTTTAACTTCTTTACTTATCTGTGGATTTTATTTCTTTCAAGTCTTGTGGTTTCTTGTTTCATGAACTATGCTGTATTGCCTGGCTGAGTCCTCCATCCATTAGTCTTTTATTAGCCTGCAGGTACATCATAGTTTATTTCTTTCTTTGTATTTGCTTGAGTGTATGCGTGTATCAGAGGGATATGTGTGTGTGTGCACCAAACCTAACAGAAAAAGTGAGTGACAGTGCATCCAACAAAAGAAGTACGAAGGCACTTGACAATGCCATTAATAAGGGTATGATTTACAGAGTCCTCACTCACACTCACACATGACTCACCAATCACTCACCCACTAAACAATCTCTGGTCTCATATGATCAAGCTGAACAGCAATTAGAATGAGTTCTTGGATGACTTAATCATATTTATATATGTTCTGAAAAACCAAAGTGATGCTCATCATTGACATGTCATAGGGATATTTGGACCACACATTTTGAACAGCTTATGTTCCTCTACGTGAGAGGACATCCATAAGATTGGTATACTCTGGAATGTATTTTTTGACTAGACGTGTGAGATTAGAATGGACATTACTCAATTCTTTATGTTTATGGCCTGCCTTGACAGCTGCAGTCAGGACAAACACTACCCGGGTGTTCAGCCTCAACAAAGTTCCAAACTCAGGCCTATATCTCTTTCTTCCTGCACCATTGGCTTCTTGTCCTGCCTGCAGCATGCATGTTTAAAGGTGTGTGTATGTGTGTGTGTGTGTGTGTGTGTGTGTGTGTGATGGTCAGTGTAAATGGTGGATGAATAACAACAAGATTCAACAACTCCTCACCATTGCACCAAATGACAGATCACTAGAACTCACTAATGAGCACATTTAGTTGAATGGAACAGTAATATTCAACCTGTGGGTTTTAGTTACCTGGTAAAGGGGCCATCAATAATTAAAAAGTATATTTTAACCAAACTTAAATATTGTCTTTGTGTTTTTTAGTATTATTTTTGCAAAACATTTGTGATATGGTATTTACAGTTTCTCAGTAGTATTTAGTGAGTTAAAGAAGGCTGATGGTGATTTGGGTCTCACATGAATCCTAACTCCTCAAAGGTTTTTTTCCTAAACAAGGAATATTATACAAGGAAAAAGATGTTCCCAATGCTCTGTGTTTAAAAGAAGTTGAGGACAAATGACTTTTCATGTGTATCAAAATAATAATACAGTATTGGTATATTGTCACTATTCATAAAGTCAGTATCTAAGAGATTCATAGGGATTCATGGATCAATTTCTCTTTGATACTTTTATATCATTCTATGTTGGATGATTTGCAGGTGGCTTCACATGTCTAACGAATGTTACAGTCAACCACTTTCCTTGTTGCAAGGTTGGAAGCTATTTGGATTTTTGGTGGGCCAGACATTTTTCTTCATAGTAGTCAATAGAAGCTATTGTGCTTCCACATCACCCAGTGTTAATTTGGGCTCTAATGTATTTGATAAACAAAGGGGCACTCTTTAGCCTGACAGTCATGACACCCTGATTCTAGCAGGGGTGCTGTGTGCCGTGGGTTACGCCGTTAATAACCCACTGGCAGCCATCAAAGGCGCTTTAACCATGATCATTATGATAAAGGGCATACACTTAATTACAGGCCTTCTTAATTATAGCTCTGTTGAAGCTCGTTTGTTTGGTAGAATGCTAATTATACCACTGCACTCTTGGCAAGACTTCTTTTCAGACCTCTCTCTCTATCTCTCTCTTTATCTCTCTCTTTATCTCTCTCTCTCTCTCTCTCTCTCTCTCTCTCTTTCTCTTTTTCTATCTCCATCTCTCCCCCCTTCTCTTTCTGAGAGCCAAACATTCAGGCTTTTTTTTTTTTTTTTCATGCAAATTGATATCCGGCAAATGTTTTGTGTGTCTCTTTTCCATACTTCTTTGAGCAGTGTACTAGGCACTTTGTTTTTAGCACCAAACATGTTCCTGACAAGACAGGATCAGGAATAATCAACAGTAATTAACAGACAAAAAGGAAGGTGGGAAGAAAGCAGATGGGACTGAAATACAGTGCAGAGTTTTTTTTTTTTTTTAAAGGTGTTCATCTCACTTTGTCTAAATGAGTTTTCAAGAGCATTTAGGGATTTTGGATGTTTCTGTTTTCTGTAATTTTTTTCTCTATTACATGCAGTCAAATGCATTTTCATGGTCTTTTGTGTAGGGATAATTGGTGAAATGCACAGTTATAAGATCTTTTTCTATGTGTGTTATATTTGAATATTTTAGGTGTTGGTTTATCTCCTTTTGTTATTTTGCTTTTCTTTGCAGCAATTATCGGTGTGACTTTTGGTTTCTGAAAATCTTGCTTTCAAAGTCACAAATGTATGTGTGATTAAAATAATCCTACAGCAAAAATACATCAATTTGGTTATTCATCACTATATAAATTAGAAAATAATCATATTTAAAACCGCTCAGTAAAGTCAAGCATATTATCAAGAACAGCATCAGTTGTTCTGGTTCATCCAGCATGTAAGTCAACACTGTAAATAATGTAATATTGTATTCAAACCAGTATAATACTTTAAATGTCTTTAGAGTTAGATATTGTAGTCTGTCTGATATTCTGGAATGTATTTAGAATACTGGCAGATTATACTTTATCAAAGGACCTAACTATGTAACTACGGTAACTATATTGCAATAACATAGTTGCACATACAGTATAGTTAACTTTACTATAATTTTATGTGGACAGAAATTTGTGCTTTAATAAACAGTTTATTTGAGTCTTTAGATAGGAGTTTTGAGTCTTTATTTAAATTATTCAGGTTGTATATTTGAAAGGAATATAGGTAAACAGTATAACTGTAAATTGCATAATGTGCTTTTTAAAGTAATATGTTGCCAATATGTATTTTTGTATTAACACTATTTTGTCTGTTTTGTATTTCAGACACAGTCACTCAATTTAATGGGTATTACAATCAAATCTCAAAAAGAGACTGGGGAGGAAGTAACTTACAAGCTATAAAGATTGGATAATCTTAATAAAGCCATGAAAGGCCTACTTTCACATTCACGACTGTTTGGGGAGTTGCATATTAATAATGTTACATTTGCAGAACAGGTACTCACATAATGTGCACATAATGTCAGTAGGGTTGGTTATTATATGGTTTGGTCATTTATAGCTAAATAACTAGATTATATACATCCCTATGGTTACAATCAAAATACAATTAGATTTTTTTCATGATTTGTTTCAAATTGGCATTGAATAAGTATTGATCATTGTTTATTAATTAATTAATTAATTAATTAAGTTTAATAAGCTGATCAGAAACTTACATATACACATATGCAAATGGTTGAATTAGAATCCTAAATGTTTCTTCACTTGTGGCTCTGGGGGAACCCTTAAAGGCTTTAATTAGAACCCTACAGCTGAGTGTTTCCCTATCAGAAAAGTATGCAAGTATCCATTAACAAGGACCTCTTAACTATACAAAGAACTCTTAAAAGGGGTCTTTCTAAGTGTGTGGGTGAAACATTATGTCATGTACATGTCTATTTTTATTTATTTATTTTTTTAAATTTTCTGCTATGTAGTAGGTTCCTAGGATGTGTACTTCTGTATCTTGCCTATATTTGTGTCTGTGCATGTCTACCCTTTCATCTAATTTCTTTTTTTAGCATAACTTTCTTTTCTCTAACATAACTTTATTAATTTCCTTACTTAACCAGTGTTTGCTGGATGAACATGTGCTATTGGTGTCTGACAGAGGTGTGTGTGTGTGTGTGTGTGTGTGTGTGTGTGTGTGTGTGTGTGTGTGTGTGTGTTTTCTCTCAAGTTATATTAAAATAAATAAACACACTACAGGTCAAGTGAGATATTGGCATACAAATATGCAGCAAGTTCAACAATTTAATAAAGAAAGCTCTGAAATAAATTCTGTTCTACTTTTCCGTTATTGTAATTCTTGGTACGATAAGCATACAACCATACACATTTTTAATATCACAGTGTTCTGTTCACTACTGTATGTTATTACATTTCATATTTTTAAATAAATGAGAAATAATACTGCATATAAAACCATATTATTAATTATATTAACAGTAAATTAATAATAATAATAATAATAATAATAATATGTGGTAATCTTATTTGTTTGTTTGTTTGTTGTATTTAAATTAATTTGAATGATGATTGCTTGTGGCCTTTAGTAAATTATCATACAAAATTTTAAAATGCAGGGTTTTTTTGAGTGTGTGTGTGTGTTTAGTATAATAGTAGGCTTTTCTGCCTTGTTTTAAAAAACTGTGTTATATTATAAGGGTGAATCATATGGGTGTACCGTCAGAGGTCTAAGCTCAAACTGTTTTGAAGTCAGTGGATGTGCCATAACCATCATGGTGGTCTTACCTCCTCCTTCTGTTGTTCAGATTGTGATTAGAAGCGGCAGACCGAGGGGGTGGGTGTGCTGAGGAGAAAGGGGCTAGAGGATTCATTAATTACAGCCTAACGGCAGCTCGGCTGATGAAAGAGAGCAGAGATAGTGTAACGGCACAGGGCTTAGTGAAGTGGGAGACAGCGCAAGATTAATGGTGAAGCCAGTGCTGTCTGCAATGAAGTCGCAGCGTTTGCCCTGATAATTAGAGCTCGCACAAGCCCGTCCGCGCCTGTTGTGCCTCAGCTGCATCTTTGCCCCAGCAATGTTGTTTTCCTGCCTTGCTCACATGCTGTCAAAGGCCAAGGGGAAGCATACATTTCCACCACCTGTCTAGTGGCATGGATGTTTTTGCAGCATTGAGCCAAGCTGCAAATTTCAGTGCATTTAACACAGAGCTAAGAAATAATCTACATATACAACAAATAAGAAATTTCTATGCTATAAATTAATATGCATCTTGCAGTACAGACCGCTGTTAATACTTGAATGTACAGTAGGCTTATGTAAAAATTTTGTAGGTAATTTTGGATTACTTCTTGGGTACTAACTGTTCTAGCTGAACCCTTGATACATGCCATAACTGACTGCTAATTCTATTAAATTCCTTTAAATTCATCCTCGTGACATTAAGCAAAAGAACAAATAATTGCAGAAAACTGTAGTAATCAGCATCAAGCTTGTACATATGACTATTTACTAACACACATTTTTTAAAGATGTTGGTTCCAGCAATTAGCCATTCTTTTCATTTTCCAAATGAATCACAAAACTTGTGGAGATTATAATTGCTTTTAGCCATGCATATCTAATTTGTGTCTTTTTAAGTGTTAATTAATTAGCAGTTTGAGCTGACATCTTTATGTATGTTGTTCAGCTTAAAAGTATTATTCATTGAAGTATGAGTAATGGTCTCAGCGCATGCATGTGTATAAGGTCCTTTGACAGAACTGCAGGTATCATAATGGAACATTAACAATAGTATATGCACAGAATTAGAGACAGTAGAGGCTGCTACCCAGTACCAAACAATAGAGATTTCTGACTGTTTTTTTTTTTTTTTTTGGGTGGGGGGGGTGGGGGGGACAGGGGGGATAATTAAAAAAAAAGTGTGTGTGTGTATGTGTGTGTGTGTGTATGTGTGTGTGGCCATATAATATAGCAAGTAAGTAAGAGTTAGAGCAATAGAGAAAGGGGGTGAAATTCAAATGGAGGAGGAATTAATGAAGACAGCATGTCGCATATTTTCACCTGCACTGAGCAGGAACAGGAAATGAAGCTCAACTCATCTCGAAGGCTGCTGTCCATGTTCAGCATGTCACTGTTCTGTCATGGGCCTGTGTAAAAATGGCAGACAGTGATACATGCTCTCCCTCACATCACCACCCTCAATCCATCATACTCGCACGCTCTCTCTCTCTCTCTCTTTCTCACACACACGCGCACACACACACATACACAAACACACTCACTTTTTCTCTCTCTCCTGCTCACTCATATTTTTGTTTATTTATGCCCTGTACCATTCATGAATTTTATTATAACTATGTGCTCTGTGACATGTGACATGTTTGAACGTTAGAACTTGCAGTTTCAGGTGTGTGTGTGTGTGTGTGTGTGTGTGTGTGTGTGTGTGTGTGTTCTGCATACTCTCTTGTAATGTTCTAGCATCACCTAGTGCCTTGTGCTTGAATGACATCTATTTACTATTAACTTACCACAAATATATATTTGGAAAATGCAAATTGTTTCCTAAAAGTAACTCCTTTACTGTTTTTCTACATAGATAAAATGCAAAATGTCCAAAAAAAAAAAAAAGGACATAAACAGAATACAATTTAACAAATCTACAACTGTATCATTAATTCATTGATTGAGCGGCATACACTTTTATAAATAGTCTAGAAAATGGAGGTTGACCTGGTGGATATGAAATGATATGATTTCATATGAACTATATATCTAGTATTTTCCATTAATATAGTGCTTTGAAACTTTGAAACTTTTAAAAAAACAACTTTCTGTTTCTGTGTTTTGCAACAAAGTATGAATGTAAGTGTGTAACCTCCAGAAAATCTTAGTCTCCCACCTCAGGTTATTAAACCAGATACTGCATGAGCTTTTTTCTTTTCTGACTTATACATATTTTGCAGCCCTTTAACAAATACTTAGGCATATAATCTAAATATCAAATAAATATCCTATTGCAAATTACTTTATTATTTTCAAACAAGAAAACAAACACATAATTTTACATTTTTCCTAAAATACTTCTGCTTTTCTCATTAAAGTGGAAAAAAGATCTGACATTTTTTCACATCACAAAAACTTTTTGTAACAATTTTAATGGGTGTGTAGATCTATCTATCTATCTATCTATCTATCTATCTATCTATCTACACTCACCATCCACTTTATTAGGAACACCTGTACATTTGCTAATTTATGCAGTTATCCAATCAGCCAGAGAGGTGGCAGCAGAACAATACATAAAATCATGCAGATGCAGGTCAAGAGCTTCACTTAATGGTCACATCAGACATCAGAATGGGGAAAAATGTGATCTCTGTGACATTATCCTTGGCATGGTTGTTGGTGCCAGATGGGCTGGTTGGAGTGTTTCAGAAACTGCTGATCTCTTGGGATTTTCACACACAACAGTCTCTAGAGGTTACACAGAATGTGCGGAAAAAAAACAAAAAAAAAACCCACCAAGTCAGTGACAGTTCTGTGGGTGAAAACAGCTTGATGATGAGAGAGGTCAGAGAAAAAAAGCCAGATTGGTTCAGACTGACGGAAAGTATATAATAACTCAAATAATCTCTCTTTACACCTGCAATGAGCAGAAAAGCATCTCAGCATGCACAAAACATTGAAATTTGAGGTGGATGAGCTACAACAGCAGAAGACCACATCAGGTTCCACTCCTGTCAGCCAAGAACAGAAATCTGAGGCTATCATGGGCTATTATGGCAGCCTCGCTAAAACTGGACAGTTGAAGACTGGAAAAAGACCAGGTGATTTTTTTTTCTAATCTTCAACTGTACAGTTTCTGTGAGTCTGTGCCTATGATAGCCTCAGATTCCTGTTCTTGGCTGACAGGAGTGGAACCTGATGGTTTGATGTGCATTCTGAGATGCTTTTCTGCTCACCACAGTTGTAAAGAGTGCTAATTTGAGTTACTATAGCCTTCCTGTCAGCTCAGAGCAGTCTGGCCATTCTCATCTGATCTCTTCAACAAGGTGTTTCAGCATGCAGACCCTCCGCACACAGGATGTTTTTTGTTTTTCACACCATTCTGTGTAAACTCTAGATACTGTTGTGTGTGTGTGAAAATCCCAGGAGATCAGCAGTTTCTGAAATACTCAAACCAGCCCTTCTGGCACCAACAACCAAGTCACTGAGATGACATTTTTCACATTCTGATGTTTGATGAACATTAACATTAGATAGTTGAATAATGGTGAAGAGCTGTTATATATATATATATATATATATATATATATATATATATA
>JAKKZN010000008.1:16445560-16457648 GCA_033441825.1 Pangasius elongatus
TTTCCTCTTCTCTCTCTGTCTACGCACTCTCCTCCCTCCTCTACGTCTTCGACCAACAGTAGCCCAATTTCCACCGGTGCCCTGTAGGTCAACGGCGCCGATGGCGGTCGCTGTTAACCCGGGCCTCGACCGATCCGGTATGAAATTCGGAGTACTGACGATTTGCATGATTAAATTTGGCAACGTTTTACACCGGATGCCCTTCCTGACACAACCCTCTCTATTTATCCGGGCTTGGGACCAGCACAGAATTCACTGGACTGTGACCCCCATGGCTAGATTATATATATGTATATATATATATATATATATATATATGTGTGTGTGTGTGTGTGTTCAGGGTTACATCACATATCATTTCTAGGTATCCAAATGCAATAACTCAAAAACATACAACAAAAAAAAAGAAAAGAAAAAAACATGAGCTTTTCACCATATTACCATAGTACTCAACCATTTATGAGGTTCATACTTTGTAATTTCAACCTTAAGAATGTTCTTAAATTAAAGGAATGGTGACGGGTATATAAGGGGTTATAGGTTGTGGTGGGGTAGATGGGAACTCATTTAAGCATACTTCTACCCCTACCCCTTCAGTTGGCCTAGTATTCCCAGTACTTTTTCCTCCTCTGTAGCATTGGCTGGTGTACGTAACTGCCCTACACCAATCTTGGCCCTTTCTTTCCTCAGCTCTGCCCCTATCTTTTTCATAGACATTGGGAAGTCATGCCATGTTTTCCTGATCTCAGTGCCAGATCATTTAAAGACATTACAGGCACTTGTGGTCTTTGCAATATCCTCCCATTTGTTGAACAAAGTATGTCTTTTTTCAATTTCTTGATATGCAGGATTATGTTTTTCATGTTTTTATAAATAACATTCATTTTAATAATCATTAATTATTAGTTTATATAATTATTATTTTCATAATAATCATTTCAACATCAATTTCATAAGTTTTGGTTTTAATACTTTTGTGGTATGATAACAAGAAAATGTATGCGTAGGACTTCCCTGGGTTAGTAGGGAAATGAGGAAACGGGTGGCAGGCTTGGGATAACTAAAAAAAAAGGCCATGACTATTTTACTCATTTTCAGCAGTGGTATTTTAATTAAAAAACACATATACACACATAGAGCTCTGCACAGCTCAGCTCTCAATTCTCATCTGTTTATCCTCGCCACCGCTCACTGAAATGCAGAACATTCATTAATGTCTCATCGCGCAACTATTCCAAGGGGAAATCCTCGATTGTAATCCCTGCCAAGAGTGGAGGGGCAGAGCCCTCCCCACCCTCTCTGTCCCCCTGATGTGGAAAAAAATGGGAAGCAGGCTTTGGACAACTCAGAAAAAGGCTCTTTATTGGCCGTGACTATTTTACTCACTTTTCAGCAATGGTATTTTAATTAAGCAACACACACAGTGCTCTGCACAGCTCAGCTATCACTCTCGTGAGGTTCTCATTTTTTCCCTCTTTATCCTTGCTGTTTCTCACTGAAACACAGAACATTAATTAGCCAAATTCCACACAAATGTTTAAACCTTACCACTCACTTTCTCCTCCTCTGTTCTCCATTCTCAGAGCTTCGCTGTTCCATGCACCCATTTCCACAGTATGTAAATCAGTGCTTTGCTTTCTGACTGGTGATACTTTTCCAGCACAGGTGCAGAGGTGGAGTTAACAAAGAACTACTTTAAACCTTTAAACTGATTTGTAACTTTAGAGATAATGAAGGTTTTTGGGAAACACTCACAAAACTGGCTCTTACGTAACATATATCATTCTTTAAGTTGTTTGTAAGTTTAATCGCTAAGATTAATCGTTATCAGGAAACCCACCCCTGTGCTTCTGTTTGCACCTGTGCTCTGTTTGCCTTCTTTCCTCCCTACTCAGCAAAAGTTTATTTAATAAATTTTAATTACGCTAAACCACAAAAACTACTTACACAAATCAAACCAAAAATATTTGTGCAGACCATGTGGGTTTCCTGATAAAAATGAATCTTGAATAACAAACAGCATAAAGATGGACATGTTATGTACAAGTTTGTTTTGCAAGTGTTTCCCAGAAGCCTTCATTATGAGAGATGTAACAAACAAGCTGTAAGTAGCTCTTTGTTGGCTCTCCCCAGTCCGAGTGTGGTCTAAAGCCAGTTGATAGTCAAACAATCGATTCAGTATGGAGATTAAATTTATTAGATAAATCAGCAACTTAAACAGGGAAAACAGCCATTGATAGACAGTTTTATAAATAGCAAATGATAGATGCAAGCGTAAACAACAATTTACAAAAGAAACTATGTTTGGAAGAGCAACACTGAAAAAATAGAAATTGTGATCAGTCAGATTTAAAACTATAATACAAATTTTAAAAATGTTGGTGCTGTCTAGTATTTAACTTTATTAACTTTATCGGATACGCTTAAATAATATGTGCCATTGTAGCACAGTGGGTAATGTTGCAGCTTCCCAATCGTGGGGTTCTGGATTTGATCCTCAGGTCTGGTGACTGGAATTTGTCTTTATTCCAGAGCTTTGAATGTACATGATCAAATCATATTGGCTGTACAAAAACAAAATGTATTAATGGAAGTCAATTAATTTATGTGGAAACAATGCACACATTTGAATCAAGTCAATTCAATTAACTTTTTCTGAATGTACAAAACAATGGCCAAAGGTAAAAAAGCTAAAAAACAAACAAAAAATTCATTGCATTTAATTGATTAAAATTTGTACATCGGTTCCACACAAATGATATACATTACTTAAATGCAAAAGAACATAAATTCATCTCTTACACTTAACTTGTTGCTTCCATGTGAACTGATTTACACAAACACAGTTTTAAATGCTCTTTAATTTGGGATTTATTTTTATGCTTATTTATTTTGAGTTATGTTTTTGTACATGTAACATGATTAATAAAAAAGACACAGACAGTCACCCAAGCTGAGGATTGAACCAATTTTTAGTGGATATAAAGTCTATACATCCCTGTTAAAAAGTCAGGTTTTTGTGATATAAAAAAATGAAACCGAGATAAATCATGTCAGAACTTTTTCCATCCTCAATGTTACAGTGTTACAACCCTTAAAATGAAATTAAGTGAAAAACAAACAGGCAAAAAGGCAAAAATTAAAAAAAAAAAAAAAACTTACAATAACCTTGATTGTGTGCACATCCTTTTATAATTGAGGATGTTGCTCTGTTCAGAATGAACCAATCACATTCAATCACATGTTCAAAAGTAATGATCATAGAGCTGTCATCAAGGAAATTATTCAGATTAACCCCAAATAAAGACCAGCTATTTCTGTAGGATTTTCAGCATATCTTGGTTTCAACTGTCTTCTAAAGCCATGGTCTGCAAAGAGCTAACAAAGCCTGTACATGATCCTGCTGTCGAAAGATATTGATCAGGAGAAAGGTACAAAAAATTTCCAAAACATTAGATGTACCATGGAACACTGTGAAGCCCATCATCAACAAGTGGAGAAAAGGGAGCACCACAGTGACATCACCAAGAACAGGACGTTCCTTCAAAATTTATAAAAAGACAAGACAAAAACTTAACCGGGAGGCTGCCAAGAGAGCTGCAGTAATTCCTGACAAGTACTGATTACTCTCTGAATGTGACATAAAATAGACAGAAGCCCTTTCTCACAAAAAAAAACATCCAAGCTCATCTAAATCACCCCAAACTATGTGGCAAAATTTGTTATGCTTTGATGAGACCAATTCCCAAAGGTATAATAATTCCATAATACCAAAAGTTATGTTTGGTGCAAAAAAAATCACATCACCAAAAGAACACCATAACCACGGTGAAGCAATGATGGTGGCAGCATCATGTTTCATCTTTTATCGTGGTTTAGGGAATCATGAACAGTTACAAATACCAGTCATTTTTAGTGCAAAAACTTCAGGTGTCTGCTTATAAGATGAAAATTTCCCCATTCAGCACAACAATGATCAAAAGCATACATCCAAATCAACAAAGGAATGGTTTAACCAAAAGAAGATGTATGTTTTAGAATGCCCTAGCCAGAGCGCAGACCTGAATCCAACTAAATATCTGGGGTGACCTGAAGTGGGCTATGCACAGTAAGCTCCAAATTCAGTGAATAACAAATGGGTCAGGTTACTCATTAATTTATGAACCAGTTTACATACAATATGTTATGAAGAGTTTCAGGAAATACTTGGTAATTAAAGAACAGTTAGGCGATAAAGTAGGAAAGCTTCGGGAGACGCACCCCAGGTTAGTAGCAGATGGACACAACTTTCACTCAT
This sequence comes from Pangasius elongatus, assembly GCA_033441825.1. Classification (NCBI taxonomy): domain Eukaryota; kingdom Metazoa; phylum Chordata; class Actinopteri; order Siluriformes; family Pangasiidae; genus Pangasius; species Pangasius elongatus. The sequence goes on from JAKKZN010000008.1 coordinate 16,449,858, forward strand.
TTAACAACATTAATGTTTCTTGAGGCTTCTGTATTTTATTCTTTTCTCTTAGTTCTGTCATCTTGCCATTGATTGTAGAACCAGTGGTTGAAGGCACCACGCGAGGCAACTTTGCCTGTGAGAATAAATAAAGAAAAGGAAAAAGCACAGAGACTGCTGAGGCATAGCAGTTGTACATTTAGGGTTAATATTTATGCACTCAGTAAAACTTGCAAAACACATATGGTACTTTATTTCAGTGGTTGTTAACTAGTTTTACTTCAGGACCCAAAAGTTTTGTTTGTACAACACTAAACTAGTTTATTATATGAAAGTAAAAAAAAAAATGAATGCAGGTCAGAGCATCTCAAGTGGTCCAATAATTTGGTCGCTTGACTGGTTTTAATTTTTCCTCTTTTTTTTTTGAGTGATTACCTCTATGTATTGGAATTGCAAAATCACCTTTTTTTTTTTATTTTTTTTTTTATTTCACTTGATTTATCCATGATGGCCATCTTTTTGTCATGGCACACAACAAATTTTGGCTATACAGCTGTATACAGAAACCTCAATATCTCAGCTCAGTATGGTCTTTTGGAACAAAAACTGATCTCTAGAGCACATTACAAAGCACATGTACATATATAAACATTTTGCACATTCTTGTTCCTTAGACTTAGAGCTTATGTGCTAATGTAATGCTCAAGATTGCTCACTGTACCACTATTGTGGTCAATTTATAATGGGAAGGGTTTGAGTCTCAGTCTTAATTTTTAGGGGGTACCTATGTAAATATCGTGTGCATACAGAACATTTCAGGTTTGAGACTTCTCTTTTTTGGGGAGGGGGGAAGAAAGTGCCATTTTCCCCTCAATTTTAGGTTGAATATCTCTGGTGGGTGACCAGATATGAACTGAAATTTTCATAGAAATAAGTACTCTATAGTAGAATTCTACTGGTTACACAGCTAGGGCTAGTAGAAATCTGCAGAAAAGACTACTTTATTCATGCATTTTGAGAAATGAGGAGATGTAATTATAAGCTTATTATAAGCATATATAAGCATAACAAATAATAATGAACAGTATTTTACAGTAATTATGTTTATGATTGACATACATTAGCTTATGCTTTATTTAGCAATGAGCTCTAAAATGTTACTACATTTGATATTAGCAACAGTGAAGCATGATCTATAACAGTATTCTTCAAATCTTCAGAATTTAGCTCCAACCTCCCAACTCACCTGCCTGTAATTTTATAGTAATCCTGAAACTTTGGTTAGCTTGTTCAGGTATGTTTGATTAGAGTTGGAGCTAAACTCTGCAGGACAGTGGACATCAAGGGCCAGATTTGAAGAACCCTGATCAATACTGCCAAACATTACTATAAATAATGTCATCCATATAAGCAGTAGCATAGGCAGCGTGCAGACAGGATTTTGTCCAGGAGTCTTTGGAACATTGCTAGGGCTCTGAACAACAAGAAAGGAAGGGCCTTGAATTTTGTGAGAACCAAATGGCATGGAGATGTTTTCTCAGAAGATATGTGAGTCTAGGGGATGATGCCAATATCCTTTTGTCAAATCCAGTGTCGAATAAAAGCCAGTCACACCTAACCAATCATGTCTGGTCCAAAGAGAAATCACAGAAGGGAATTCCCCTGAAGGTTGGGGTGGCAGGGCCCTGCCCACCCACCGTGTCTTCCTTGACTTTGAAGACCAAGGCAATGCCTCCCTAGCTAATCCCATACCATGCTGCACTGTTGCAGGGCCCATCCACACACATTCTCCTCAACAACATCTGAAATGCCTGGTATGCGGTATGTCCCAGCTTGAATGGGGATGGCCTGCAGTGTGTTGGGGACCTGGATAAACGCCCCTACTGCTATCACATGGTATTGGTCCTGGAAATACCTGGGTTATTACTCCCACGCCTGTGGCCCCAGAGTCACCGCCCTGAGTGGAAGAAGAAACAGACACGGGGGAGAGGGAGGGATAGATAAAGTCTTGGGTCAGAGGACTGGTTTTGGAGGAAATGGCCCCTGTTTTTGTGGTGCAGGGATCAGGGGAGGGAGGGGAAAAAAGGGGAAGAATGAGAGGGAGAGAGGGAGGGAGAAGGGGGAATCTTTTCTCCCCCTGTATATGCCGCCAAATGGTCCTCTGCCAGCTGGAAGCCTCTTCTAGTGACAGCAGATGGTGGCACTGCACATATTGCACATACACTGCACCTTCTGGTAGCCAGGTGACAAAATGCCCCAGCATCACTAGGTCAAGTATGTGCTCGGCAGCATGCTCCTCCATGCCGGCAGGTACCTTCACCAGGTGTCTTGGAGCTGTTGAGCAAAAGTGAATGGGTGGCTGAGCTCACTGATTATCAGCAAGCGGAAGCACTGAAGGTGCTGTTCAGGGGTGCGGCTGACCCATTGGAAAATAGCCTGCTTTAGGTCTGGGTACTCCAGCAGGTTCAAGATTGGAAGCTGTTGGGCCTCTGTAGTGGTGGCAAGTGAACCATGGTCTGGCCAGCCATATCACCCTGTGGTCCCCATGGAGAGTATGATGTGGGGCATGTTTTGCAGTCAAGTCTCCATCAATGAACAGTTGATAACAAAATAGACTTCATGGTAAAACTATAATGAATTCAGAAATGACTCTGATGCTCATATTTATAAGTTGCTCATAAGCTCCTGTTTACACAATTGCACATTTTGACTATATAGTATACAGTTATAGAAGGGAAATTATTTACAATCACATTATTCAGTGTCAAACAGATGAGAATGGGGTCCCTTTTGAGTCTGGTTCCTCTCAATATTTCTTCCTCCTGTTGTCTCAGGGAGTTTTCCTTGCCACCATTGCCTTTGGCTTGTTTGTTAGGGATAAATTTATACATTTTTATCTGAAATTTATAAATTTCTGTAAAGTTGCTGTCATTGTTAAAATACAAATTAAATTGAATTGGACTGAACAAACTTCTGGTCTTTCATGATCCACCATGCCTACTTCTATCAAAATCTGCAGGCTTTTTGTTGGTACCTTGAATAAAGAAGGCTACAGCAAGGGCCAGATATTTCTTTTGCATTGCCCCACAGTTATGGAACAGCCTTACAATTAGTGTTAAGGACTCCGACACAGTCTCAGTGTTTTTGTCTAGGCTGAAAACATATTAGTTTAGTCAAGCCTTTTGTTAGTACTTATTTTCTTAGGTACAAGTGCAGATCTGGAGGGTTCATGGGCAAAGAGTGTTTTGGTAAACTGGGATGTTTGGATGCTGTCTCTGTCTCTATCGATTTACACATGAAATACCAGTGATCTTGATTGCATCTGCTCTCCAGACCTGCCTGATCCATCCTGATGCCTTACATCTGTTTGGAGGTTTTGTCACCTAGAAATCATTCACTGTTGCTAAGGATGGCCCCACATGGACAGCCTAAAGATCACGATGAGAGTACTGTGGATGGTACCACATAGTAACCATAGAGATAGCTGTGGATGTTCTTCCTTGGATAGCCTTAGGACTGCAAATGTACATTTCTAAAGTTTCACTTTTAGGCTTTCTTGTTGCAACTCACCGAGCACCATATCCAAATATTGCAAATGATGTCAACAGAGGATGTGAACACCACAATGTCATGAACCTAAAAAAGAAGCTATTGACACTGCTGGTCCCCAAAAAGCCTTTCCATTTATCTCTGGTCATCTGGTTCCACTGAAATAGCCAGAGGGGATATAAAAAGTAGTCTTGGCCATGTCCATCTCGGTCACCGGAATTGGTTTTATCCACTGACTAGGTCCACAGTGAAAAATCAGCGAGCCCCAGATTGTCAAGGTATTTCCAGGAATTGCTATTCAATTGGTGGTAATTTGCATACATGCATTTGCATGCCCAGGGTACCATCTTTTTCTTTACTAGTTCAATGGGTGAGGCATTAAATGCTGCTACTTTCCCTGATGACCTGGGCCTCCAGAGGTTGGTTTATATCACCTCATACTCAGAAGGGGGAATGCACCTATATAGTTGCCTGACAGGAATGTCCGCAAGGAGTGGAATGTCATGAGAGAGGAAATCAGTAAACCCTAGAACTCTATCATTGGCAGAAAACAAATTGCAGAAGAGACCTGACCTGATGCTGCTCCTGATCATAAAGTGCAGATAAATCAATAGCCTTGATCCGGTCTTAGATAGCTGAGCTGACACAGTAGCAGTGACAGTTTTAACCTTGGTGACCTCTGATGGTGGGCTAACAACATGAACACGGCTTAAAGAGCCAATGGTAATACAAGGATAAAATAACACCTCAGTTGTCCCCACATTTACAATGGGTATCAGAATGGTATCCTGATTCACTTGGACCCAGGCTGGTGAAGCCAATAACCCAACCAGTAGGCCTGAGTCTAGATGCTCGAAAAGCACTGTACTGTCGAAAACCAGTTCAGAACATCTGGTTACTACAAATTGCTTTACATCCCCTGGGATGTGGCAAACGCTACCACCTTGCACTCTTACATCACATGAAGGATGTAAGACTGAAGAAAAGGAAGAATGGACCACCAACTGATGGCACTGTTGCAGTGCCTGGACAACTGGGTTTGTGACACCAAAGGTAACCAGAAGATGAACTAGCTATGTTGACCAATTTGTTCATCGCTAAAACATCACAGGCTGTGGAGGGCAACCCATCAGGAGAATTGGCAATGATAAAGATACCACGCCTGGAGATTATCTTACCACAGAGCTCAATATCCAGCTCCAAGTAGCCATTATAGGGAAGCCCAGTGGTGGCTTGAAGTCCAGTGGTGGCTCGAAGTTGCGGGTATATGCCCCACTGTGGCTTGGTGGACACTAGTTTTCCAGCAGCTGGTTTGAGGGAAGTGAAGTGAAGTGTGGCCAAGTATGGTGACCCATACTCGGAATTTGAACTGAACATCACCCCATACTCCATATTCAATTTCTGCTGCTACAAATATTTATTATATATTGTATATGTATGTATATTACTGTATGTATATTACTGTATATTATTATATATATAATCCCTTTGTTTACATTTACTGCAACTTACATTGTTACTGTTTTGCACTAGTGTCATCTGATTCACGTTATACCAGAACCGTGTACTTGTCGGCACTGAACTGTAACTTACTGTGCCCATTGTCTTGTTTTTGGTAGTTTTGTACTGTATTGTGCTGTCTGCACATGATTGCACTGTGTACTTTATGTAAATATATGTACTCTCCTGTAGTTCAGTGTTGTTTTATTTAGCACCTTGGTCCTGGAGGAATGTTGTACTAACTAACTGTATATGGTTGAAATGACAATAAAAGCCACTTGATTTGACTTGACAATTAATTTCATGTCTCTACACCTAGTGATTATGGAGCTGTTGAGTAATTTCTGAGAGAGTTACTAAAGGATGTGCATTAATAGGCATTTCTTGTGGATTCTCATAGACGCGATTTTACTTTTTCAGTTAAGGTAGGGTATGTTCATAGAGATCAGAATAAGCATTGAAATCTATAATTAGAAGTTGTGTGCAATCCTTCTTATGACTAAAATTAAAGAACACAATTAATGATATTTACACACACACTGGTTATAAAGCTATTGCAATTTTTCACTAAAGGTAATCTATTTTTAATGACAATAATATTCTACATGGAAATGCATTTGTTCTAGGGGGAAAGGTGTTTTTTAGTATTAACAAAAATAGTTGCATGCTATATGCAAAATATTTGGTGATATTTTGCCACTTTCACCAATAACAAGCTGAGTGGGTCGGGTCACTCAGAACAATCAGGAGGAACTATGATTTTTGGTCCCAAAAAGCTGCAGAGAAATGCTTTTTGACACTCATTTTAAGCCCATGGCCAAACACCTGGGGAAAGACACAAATATGATGATGTACAGTCGGGTCCATAAGTATTTGTCAGTGACACAATTTTCGTAATTTTGCCTCTGTATACCACGATGGATTTGAAATGAAGCAATCAATATATGATTGAAGTGTAGACTTTCAACTTTAATTCAAGGGCTTTAACAAAAATATTGCATTAGCCATTTAGGAAGTACAGCCATTTCCTTCCTCCATTTTCACAGGCTCAGTAGTAATTGGAAAAATAATTATAAATATATAGATTATTTTTAATACATGGATGCAAATCCTTTGCAGTCAGTGGATGCAAATCCTTTGTAGTCAATAACTGCCTGAAGTCTGGAACCCTTTATCAGCTCAATTATCTCATTACTCACTCACTCGCATTTAAAGTTTCAGAACTTTCACTCACCGCATGAGTATACACTCCATTCCCTAGTGTTTGTGACTATACCAAGTCTTTTCCCCTGCCTGATTCTTACATTGCTGATTTTGTGCCTGTTATCTTACATCTGATATACTGTTTGCTGATCACCTGACATTTGCCTGTCCCTGATTCTGAGTATTGTCCTGTATTTTGGATTTGCTGTGCTCTCCATTAAACACTGGCTAACTGCATGTGCATCTGTCTGAGCCATCTTTACGCGAAACCCATGTACATCACCAAATTGAAACTGTGGTCCAATTGTCCAATTACTTTTGAGCAGGCAAATTTATTTGTTAAAAAAATCCTTTACATTACTAACTGATTACTGATTACTGTTGTTAGCCCATGTACATGTTTGGTCTGATGTGTTTTTACTGCAAACATTGTTACTCTTTTGTTCACTGTTATTGTTACTGTTAATGATCCATTCATAGTGTACACACTCATGAGCAGCTACACAATGTGTCATTTATGTATATTTGTTAATGTTAAAATTCTCTCAATAACTAATGATTGGCTCAATCTCCTCCTGTATGCTTTTCCCCTGATCACTCTGATCTCCCAGGTAATCAGACGAATCAGGGAACACAAACACAAAGTCCTCCTAGTGGCTCCGCTCTGGAGAAACCAGCTTTGGTTCTCAGAGCTATCTCAGCTGCTTACGGCAGCCCCGTGGCCCATTCCCCTGAGGCAGGACCTTCTCTCTCAGGCGAACAGGACAATTTGGCACCCCCATCCCGAGTTGTGGGCATTACATCTTTGGGCTCTCGATGGGAATCAGTAGATCTCCCTGAAAGAGTCCAAAACACTATATCACAGGCTAGAGCCCCATCCACGAGATGCCTCTATGCTCTTAAATGGTCGGTCTTCTCTGCCTGGTGTGCAACCTGTAGCGAAGACCCTATTTCCTGTGACATATCAGTGATATTGTCCTTCTTACAGGAGTTGTTGGACAAGGGCCGTGCCACTTCCACACTCAAGGTCTATGTAGCAGCTATAGCAGCTTCTCATGCTCCTATAGCAGGGTAGTCTGTGGGTCAGAACAACCTAGTTGTTCGTTTCCTGAGGGGCTCCAGGAGGCTTAATCTGCCCTGGCCCCCTTCCGTCCCTGCTTGGGACCTACCCACCATACTGAGGGCCCTCAAGGGATCCCCTTTTGAGCCGCTACAGTCTGTAGACCTAAAAACCTTATCATTAAAGACCGCCCTGTTACTAGCATTAGCATCGGTCAAACGAGTAGGTGACTTACAGGCTCTCTCAGTGAGTCCTGCATGTCTCGAGTTCGGGCCTTGGTCCATGGTCATCCTAAAGCCGAGGCATGGTTATGTTCCTAAAGTGCTCTACACCCCGTTTAGAGCGCAGGTTATCTCTCTCTTGGCATTTCCTCCATCAGAAGAAGATCCAGAGTTGAGCCTTCTCCGCCCTGTCAGGGCACTGAGTTCAGTTCAGTTCAGTTCAGTTTTATTTGTATAGCGCTTTTAACAATGGACATTGTCACAAAGCAGCTTTACAGA
>JAKKZN010000008.1:16468035-16485766 GCA_033441825.1 Pangasius elongatus
GACATGTCGGCTCTCCCGAACCAGCATTCCTTCGTGAAAGGATCGTATCAATTGCGTTGAGGGACCAGCTTATCAATAATAATTTAGGATTCGAGAATATCCTAAATGAAATTTTGGTAACCACCCAAAGAAAAGACCCCTGAGACACAGAAGAGGAAATCGCAGATGTGTGAGGTCAGAATGATACAGAGAATGTGTTTTATTGCTGACCTCACTCCTGGTCACCACGTCTTTCAAATGTTTTTCATATTCCAGAGACCACTGTTGAATAATATAATCTGTTGCTAAAAGTTCCTAAGCCACTTGTTAAATAACTTTTGCTGCAATTATATTTATACATGCACATTTTGCTTTTACTTGGCTTACAGTTTCTTACAGGACAATACCAGTGAAAGTAAAGTTTCTCAACAAAAGGCAGAGATTTATGATGCATTTCAGTAGATGGTTGCCTAATGGGAATTCTAAGTATAATTTTAGGATATGTATCATTTACATTAACACACATCCCACCACTGCTCTTGCATTAAGTGAAAGTATTTCAAATCACATGTGTACTGAGGCTTGAAGGCAAAGTAGATTTAGAGAGTCTACACTGTGTCAAAATAAATGGCATTTAAAAACATATGGTTGGTGTGTATTAATGATAAATTAAAGCTATTGATTTCTTGTTAAAATAAAAAAGATTATAGTATCACATAATAAACTACTGTATGATATGATGTTTCTAAGCTGCTGTGAGTCACACTGACAATTCTGTAATAGTAATTCACAGTCAGCTCTGTGTCAGGAGTGTTGGGTCAGAACTGGTGGGAAATTGTAATGCATATGTAGTATGTCATATACTAGCTCAGATATGTCATCACTTCCCAACTTTAGGCTTGATTTAAATCAGACTTCACTGGGACAGGCAGCCCATCAGTGGAGAGAGTGAGAGTGTGAGAGAGATAATATAGTCAATAAGGATGGATTTAGATGTGATGGAAATTTAGCTTTTTTTGCTGAACAGGTAAGGAATTTATTTGTTCTCAGATTTGGTGGGAATTATGAATTATGTTTATTGAACTATGTCTATCTGATTTCTATCTGGATATGGATTTTGTATAGTTATTGTTTTTTTTTTTTTTTAACCTAAAGAGATAACCAACCAGTGGATAACTAGTAGCATTTGGTATATTATTGTACTCCAAACTGGAAGTGTGCATTGGGTCTGGTATTCTGCGGGACCATCCACCCAAAATAAAAAAATAAAATAAAATAAATAAAAAGAAGGGTGGTTTTTACTCTCACATAGGAGGCAGGAGTGGGCAGTCATATAAGAAGCTATATATGGGAGCATACTGGACACAGCACAGTCCAAAAAAGGAAGGAAAAAAGGATGAATGTGTATTATTTGTACTTGGAGCTGTGAAGGATGTAAGATGACGCATATTACAAAATATTCCTCCACAAGTAGTTAGCAGCAGCATTTTTCTACCAAATAGACTGAAATTACAATTATTAAAAAAATTATCTGAAAGTATGCTCTCTCTATCTCTCTCTCTCTTAGACAAGTGTTCCTCCAGCCTACTCTGTGTCCAAATAGCCATCCTCCCAGATGTTGTTCAGCTGGTTATATCTGGGGGAGAAGCATCTGTCAAAAGCAAGTATTTTCCATCTGTGCTGAACATTAGGCAGAGTGATACTGATCCCCATCAACAAACTTATCGCTCCATACATCTGCTAACCTGGAGGTCGCTATGTATCACAAAAAAGCAATGATTCTTTATCCAAAAAGAGCTATATATCTACAGATTATAATTTATACAGATATACACACACCATCCACTTTATACCTGCACATGCAGTTATCCAATCAGCCAATCATGTGGCAGCAGCGAAATGCAAAAAAATAAATAAATAAATAAAATTAAAAAATGCAGATACAGGTCAAGAGATTCAGTTAATGTTCCTAAAATGTTTCTGATTGTTTTTTGATTTAATTTTATATGTTGTAATTTCACATTGAGGGTGTAAAATCTTCTGACATGATTTATTTGGTTTAATTTTTTCTCCCTCACAAAAATCTACCATTTTAATAGTGGTGTGTAGACTTTTTATATCCATTATATATAATATATATACACACACACCTATCAGCCATAACATTAAAACCACCTGCCTAATATTGTGTAGGTCTCCCTTGTGCCACCAAATCAGCTCTGACCCATCAAGGCATGGAGTCCACAAGACCTCTGAAGGTGTGCTGTGGTATCTGGCACCAAATGTTAACAGCAGATCCTTTAAGTCCTGTAAGCTGTGTGGTGGGGCCTCCATGAATTGGACTTCTTTGCCAGCACACCCCACGGATGCTCAATCGGATTGAGATCTTGGGATTTTGAAGGCCTTGTCAACACCTTGAATTCTTTGTCATGTTCCTCAAACCATTCTTGAACAATTTTTGCAGTGTGGAAGGGCGCATTATCCTGCTGAAACAGGCCACTGCCATTATAGAATACCGTTGTCATGAAGGGGTGTACTTGATCTGCAACAATGTTTAGGTCAGTGGTACATGTCAAAGTAAAATCCACATGAATTCCAGCACCCAAGATTTCCCAGCAGAACATTGCCCAGAGCATCATACTGCTTCCGCTGGCTTGCCTGCTTCCCATAGTACATCCTGGTGCTGTCTCTTCCCCAGGAAAGAGACAGATAAACACCCAGCCATCCACAAGGTGTAAAAGAAAACATGATTCATCAGACCAGGCCACCTTCTTCCATTGCCCCATGATCCAGTTCTGATGCTCACAAGCCCATTGTAGGTGCTTTTGGCAGTGGACAGGGGTCAGCATGGACACTCAGACTGGTCTGCGGCTACACAGCCCGGTACACAGCAAGCTGCGCTGCACAGTGTATTCTGATACCTTTCTATCATAGCCAGCAGTAACTTAGTCAGCAATGTGTGCTGCAGTAGCTCTTCTGTGGGATCGGACCAGATGGGCGAGCCTTCACTCCTCATATGCATCAATAAGCCTTGGACGTCCATGACCCTGTTGCCCTTTCACAGGTTGTCCTTTCTTGGACCATTTTTGGTACGTATTAACCACTGCATACCGGGAACACCCCACAAGACCTGCCATTTTGGAGATGCTCTGACCCAATCATCTAGCCATCACAATTTGGCCCTTGTCAAAGTCACTCAGATCTTTATGGTTGCCCATTTTTCTTGCTTCCAACACAACTTTGAGAATTAACTGTTCCCTCGCTGCCTAATATATCCCTTATTAGTAACACTTAATTTAGTAACCAGTATAAATGGGGTGAATATTTAATGGGTCTTCCTAGATGACAATAATGGGTCATATTCATTCATTCATTCATTCATTCATTCATTCATAGTAATGAATGGTCAGGGCTACAGTGAACACTGGGTGTGAGGCAGAAATACATCCTAGATGCCTAGCTATCACAGGACACCATGCATGCAGACATTTGCACAGAGTATCGGATTCACCTGAGAACCCAGAGTAAAGCACAATGGGAGAAACTCCACAGACAGTAAACCAAGATTTTAGACTGGCCAAGTCATTCACCCAACTGAGCATACATTTAACCTTCTGAAGAGGAAACTGAAGAGAGAAATCCCCCAAACCAAACAACTACTGAAAAAAAGCTGTGCTACAAGTCTGGAATCCAAATGTCTTCAGTGTATAGCAAAAACAAAAGAATTGGCCTTGCCATTCCAATACTTTTGGAGAGGACTCTATATGCAGTACATTTTCTCCAGTGCTAAAGAGTTTATAAATGTATGTTCATATATGGGCATTTACCAGCATATGTCTGCCCCCTTCTCAAATGTTATGTCGGCTTAATAACCACTGCTCTACCATTCCCTCCTTACCCAACTCACATCCAAATGGAGTTGCACGAAAAAGTTTGTGAATGTTTAAAACATACCTGGTTTACTGTATTACTCATCCAAGTCATAATTTTAGACCAACTCATTCCCGCTAAGCTGGTAACACACAAACACTTGTATACTGTTCAAATATTTATAGTGTGTGTTTTAAAATATATGTAAACCTCTGGGCTTGCAATCAATGAGGGAATGATGAAATCATTTCATCAAGAACTTTTACAAGAGAATGTAGGGGCAGTGCTCCATCATCTAAAGGCAATAACCCAAAACACATAAGTGAATGATTTACAAAGTACAGAATTTATGTTTTATAATGATCAAGTCAGAGGCCAGTCTTAACCTATTTTAGATGCTGATCTCTAAAAAAGACTGTTCAACTGACCCTCACCCTAGTGCTATGGGAACTAACAGTCTAAAATTCTTACTCTGTGCAAGTCTTATCAGCAGCTACAGGAAACCATTGGTGGAGGTTTTTACTGCTAAAAGAGGTTCTACTAGTTCAAACTAATAAAAAGGGTTCAGAACATTTTTCTAAGCCAGGGCTGTGAATTATTAATCAAAGACATTAATTAAGAACTCTTTGAGTTATTAGTTCAGACAGAATGAGTTTATTATTATGACTTGATCTTGAATGAAGATCCGATTAGTTTTTATGAGTAATTAATACAGAAATCCAAGTGATTTCAAAGGTGAGTCCAATAGTCAAATCATTTTGAAAATGTATGCCCCCTCTCCGCCTGAATGTTTATGTTAATAGACAAGTGTAGACTTACCTGGTAGAGTGCCCAACTATGCTACATAGACAACAGTATGTGGCTATTTATTTTAATTTATGATACAGTGACATATTAAGGAATTTGCTTCTTACTTTATTGCAACAGTTGGGGAAGGCCCTTGGCCCTTTCCCATGTAACCATGGCAATGCCTCCCTACATAAAGCAAGGTCCATTTGCAGAGTTTGTTGTAGAAGAACTTGGCTGGATGGCATAGAGCCATCTTTGAGACGAAGTCTGCTAGTCAGGCCTTTTTACCCAACCTCACTGTCTATGTTTACATGTAGCTTAATAGTCCATTAATAATCTATCTGATAGCTCAATCAGAATAAAAAACATCCATGTTTACACCTCAATTGAAATACAGTAAACCAATTAAGGTCAATGAAATTTCTATTCGATTGAATGAGGTGGGTTAATGTCCTTTTAATAAGCTGTTAAATAAAAGAATAGCAGACATGTAAATGTTTATGTCCAATTTGGAATAGGAAAAACTCCCAGAGACAATATGAGGAAGAAACCTTGAGAGGAACCAGACCCAAACGGGAACCCATCCTCATCTGGGTGATAACGGATAGTGCATTTATAAATAAATCCTTTCTATAACTGTGTAATACATGGACAGTTGCAATAGTGCAACTGTGCAACCAGTAAATTCACCTGAGTACAAAACTGCTCAGGGCAACCGCAGCCCCAAAGCCATTATAGCAATTGCAGTCCCAAGCCAACTCTCCATATGAGATCCCCAGGCTATCTACACGGTACCTTCCCCAGCAATTCCAATTATTTTTCAGGCCACCCCCAGCAGCAGCGAGCACTCTCCAACCGATGAGAACTCCGACCAGAATTAGGGCATCAGGATGGATCAGGCAGGTCTGGAGAGCAGAATGAGTCAGCATCACTGGTATCTCAGGAGTAGCATGTGTAGCTCAACAGAGAGAGAGAGAGAGAGAGAGAGAGAGAGAGAGAGAGAGAGAGAGAGAGAGAAAGAGAGAGTAACCCATTTGGGTAACGGGACAGCATCCAAACATCCCAGTTCACCACAACACTCCATGCCTGTCAACCCTCTAGATCTGTTCCTTTACCTAAGAAAAAAAACTACTCAAAAAAGGCTTGACTAAACAAATATGTTTTCAGCCTAGACATAAACACTAAGACTGTGTCTGAGTCCTGAACACTAGTTGGAAGGCTGTTCCATAACTGTGGGGCTTTAAAAGAGAAACAAATAGCCTGCAGCTTTTGAACGAAGTAGGCATGGTGGATCGTAAAAGACCAAAAATTTGCTCAGTTACTGAGGCACGAGACCATTCGGTGCTTTATAGGCCAGTAGTAGTATTTTATAATCAATACGAAATTTGATTGTGAGCCAATGCAGTGTGGATAAGATAGGGGTGATGTGGCCATATCTTCTGGTTCTAGTAAGGATTCTCGCTGCTGCATTCTGGACTAAATGGAGCATGTTTATGCATCTACTGGAACATCCAAACAGCAAGGCATTACAAATAATCCAACCTAGAGGTAACAAAGGTATGAACTAATTTTTCTGCATCGTGTAGTGACATTATGTTTCTTATCTTAGCAATATTTCTGAGATGAAAGAAAGCTATCCTAGTCATGTTATCTACATGAGCTTCAAATGAAAGCCTGGAGTCAATAATCACACCAATCACACCAATTACTGCTACACATGATGAAACAGAAAGACCATCCATGTAATGTTATTATGTGATCAGAAAGCTTACTTTTATCTGGTACAAGTACTTCTGTTTTGCCAGAATTACGTAAAAGAAAGTTAATAAGCATCCAGTGTCTAATGTCCTTTACACATTCCTCAACTTCATTAAGCTGGTGTCTGTCATCTGTCTGTCATCTGTCATCAAAACAGAATTTTGCAGCACACCAAACTTTACCTTAGTATGCATAAAGAAGTCACCATTTACATCTACAAACTGATAACGATCAGTCAAATAATACCTGCGCCAGGAGAGAGCCGTTCCCTTAACGCCTACAACATTTTCTAGTCTACCAAGAAGAATAGCATGGTCAGTGGTATCAAAAGCTGCACTAAAACTGGTCAAAAGCTGGTCAAGCAACACAAGCAAGGAGACACAACCCTAATCAGAGGAGAATAGTAGGTAATTTACCACTGTAACCAGCGCTTTCTCTGTACTATGATGAGGCCTAAATCCTGACTGATACATTTCATGAATGTTATTCCTATGTAAGTATGAGCATAACTGCTGTGCTACAACCTTTTATAGGATCTTGGAGATAAAGGGGAGATTTGATAGTGGCCTATTGTTGGACAGTTGACAGGGGTTGGGGTCAGGTTTTTTAATCAGGGGTTTGGAAGAAATGATTATTTTTAGAAGTTCAGTTGCTTCTGGAATTATCTGTTTGAAGAAACATGTAGGTAAGGTATCTAGTATACAAGTTGATGATTTTGATGAGGAAATTAGTGAGATTAGTTCAGTCTCTCGAAGGGGAGTAAAGCTTTCTAATCGTTGATCTGATATCATTATATTATTATCTACAGGGTTAGTTATAGAACTGTCTTGTTTTAAATTAATAATCAGATTTTTTTGCCATCACTGCGATATAATGATAATGATAATGATATAATGATCATTCTATTGTGGTCTTATTCCTAGTTAATTTTGCTACAGTATTAAATAAGAATGTATTTTGTTATCTTCAATTAGGGTGCAGAGATACATTGATCTAGCAGCACTAAGAGATTTTCTATAGCTCAGAAGGCTCTCCGTCCATGCTGTTTGAAATACTACCAATTTAGTTTGATGCCATTTATGTTCTAATGTTCTAAGAATGTAAGTAAAGACATTATACTATACATCTGTTTTTACCAAGCATCCTTGTTCCTGAACGTTGGACAAATATGAAATGGCGAGCAACCATTCTGTGGTAACAAACGCTCTCACTGACCAACCTCACTATTACTCCTGTGACTGAAAATACAGTAGGCCTATAATTGTAAAAAATATTGTGAATGAATTCAAGGGAATCCCAATAGCCATGCCTCAAAATCTGGAAAGCATCTTAAATGTATTTAACAAGGAAGTAAAATGGAGGACCACCATACTCGATACTGTTCATAATAACAGCCTTTTTAACATTATGCCTCTTATTATGATAAATGTTTATATTGCAGGGTTTAGTTTTATACATTATGACTGTGGTACTCAAGTTTGGTAACACAGTGTTTTTGCATAAACTGTTAACACAAGCATGGTACAAATCAAACAGCCACAGAGTAAAAGTTTGGATATACAGTACGTGAATATACATTGTGTGCTTGTGACAGGACATTAATATTCATTTTATAGAAGTTGCTGCAATAAAGGTAAATGTTTTTTATGAGACTGGTTAATATAACATACATGGACATAATTATACAACACAGAAACACTAAATGATTTAAAATAAATCTAGTTATCAAATATCCATGTGACCTGGTTATCTTCCACTGTTATTTATATTATTATTTTGAATATATTTTTAAAAAAAAAACAAACTATCAAATAAAATCAAAAACTAAGTAAATGGTGGCGCACCTCCCCGTTATTTCAAAATAATAGTTGAGACAGATTTATTTCAGTTTTTATTTACTATATCAGATTTTCAGTGGGTCATGTGGGTTTACATACACTTTGTTAGTAATTGGTGGCATTGCCTTTAAATTGCCTTTTAATCAGACATTTGAGGTAGCCTTTCACAAGCTTCTCACAATACTTTGCCAGAATTTTTGCTCATTCCGCCCGACAGACCTGCTGTAACTGAGTCAGGTTTGTGGACCTACCTGCTCGGATCCTTTTTCAGTTCAGTCCACAGATTTTCTATGGGATTCAGGTCATGACCTTGTGGTGGCCACTCCAATACTTTCACTTTGTTGTTTTTGAGCCATTTTGTTGCAACTTTGTAGGTATGCTTAGGACCATTGTCCTGCTGGAAGACCCAGTTGCAACCACATTTTAAATTTCTGTCTGATGTCTTGCTTCAGTATTTCTAGATAATCCTCCTCCTCATGTTGCCATCTATTTTCTGAAGTGCACCAGTCCAACAAAACAACCCCAAAACATGCTGCTGCCACCCCCCTGCTTCGCAGTTAGAATGGTGTTCTTTGAATTAAAAGCCCCACTGTGATCCACAGAACTGATCATTATGGCCAAACATTTGAATTGTTAGTTCTTCTGACCAGAGAACACTCTTCCATAAAGCTAGGTTTTCGTCCTGGTAATCAACTGCTAACTAATTTTTTTTTTTTATGTCAGTTTGGAGTAGAGGCCTGATGCCTTCAACACCTTTACCAGTTCCTTTGTTGTGGTCTTGGGGTTCAGTGAACCTTTCAGACCAATGTGTGTTCATTACTGGGAGTTAAACTATGGTTCCTTTCTGAATGATGCAGTGTCTATGTGGTCCCAAGATTTTTACATTTTCATACAATTGCTTGTACAGATGCCCGTGGTACCTTCAGCTGTTTCGAAATTGCCCATAAGGAGGAGGTCTTGGCTGAGTTGCTTGGATGTTCCTATGGTTTCAAGGGCAAAAAGGCACTGGCTCTAGATAGACCCTTAAATACAGCCATAGGTACACTCCTGTTTAGCTCCCAATTATGACAACTGGTCAATCAGAAGCTTCTAAAAGTCATTACAACAATTTATGGAATCTTCTAGACTGTTGAAAGAGACAGTAAACTTGGTGTATGTAAACCTTTGTATTCTGATATAAAGCTGAAATAAATCTGTCTCTAATCAATTGTTTGATACAGTATATTGGAGTCATATTGGTCATAATTCTTTTTTAAAATAAGTCTAATTTACATGTACTATTTTTTCAGGAAAGATAAGCTGTCCAATAGGTAAGCTGTCATCTTGTGATGGGGACCCTACATCGCTATAAAAGCTTCCCAATATAGCATGTTCTTCCTATTTCCCATTCTCTTTTTTGCCTAAACTGGGAACTGGGTGACAGTTTGACGCTGGGAAACGACTGGTGCAAATACTCAAAACTTTCTTAGTGGGGCAGCACATCTCTGACCTCCATGAAAAAAAATGGTCCAAGAGTGGGATCTGGATTTGGTGGTGTGAACTTTGTGCTCATTGCTTTGTAGATATAAAGTGGATTTGGCTTAAAACAGTTTTTTTGCTGATCACTACAGTCAGACGAATCTGCAGATTGTATGGTCAGCACACAGTCTGCTATGGGGACTGGAGTTCAAACCTAAAGTCTCAGTCACCAATTTTCCTACTGTATTATAATTAGGGAATTATTCTGTACTTCAAATAAGGAATAACCTGCCAAATGAGTTCCCTGCAATGATTCCTTGCAATGGAGACCTTTCTATATGCAGTATATTTAAAGTTTTGGCTTTTAAAAATCCACATCATTTTCTAAAAGCAAAAATTCTTGTTTGAACCCACGATTATCAAGCACGTGAGTCATCACACACATTGGCTCCAAACTCAGTTTAAAAAGAGAGATTCAGGGGCTTGATTGACTGCTCATTTTATTTGCATAATTCATCAGCTTACTCAAATTTATTAAAAGCTTTTAATATAAAAATTTTGCCTATTAGCCGTATAATGTTATGAATATATATTACAAGATCTGATATATTTGTGTGGTAGCTTCATCATCTTGCTTTCCTTTTCAGCTTAGTCACAAAATAATGTATTACAACAATAGGCCTGGATTTAATATGCAAATTCATTTATATGGCCAGAAGATGTCACTAATGCATGGTGTTTTGAAGCACAAGTATGAGTATGAGTGATTCATTGTTTTGCATCAGGGTAGGAAGGGTACATATCAAGTGTTTCAAATATCTGCAAGTGCAAACAATGATTAATATAGACTTATGGGAGAGCAGGGTAAGTTGTTAAACTGCTCATACCTCCTACCTCCACCAACAGAGATGCTAACTTAATTTTTTTTGTGTGTGTGTGTGTGTGTGATTCAGGTTCTGAATTCAATTTCCTGATTAATGTGGTCAAAGGCACTCTAATCTGAGAACAATTACAATAAATGGCACTTCACATTTCATGCAGCAAAAGTATGTATGTTAAATATTCTATTTTTACAGTTAGTAGAGGAGCAGCAGTCCTGTAAGTTAGGCTTGTGATATAGCCACCATTGTCAAATAGCACACATCACTTTGGGGCAAGGGCTTTGAAGCAAACTGTCAAATGTCACATTTGACAGCTTGCTCTGGTATATAAATTAAGTATAGAGTTTACACAGAATCGTGCAATAAAGAAAAAAAAATCCAGTGAACGGCTGTTCTGCAGACAGAAATGCCTTGTTGATAGGAGAGGTCAACAGAGAATGGCCAGACTAGTTGGAGCTGACAGAAAGGATACAGTAACTTAGATAACCACGCTGTACAATTGTGGTGAGCAGAAAACCATCTCAGAATGCACATGTCATACCTTGAGGTGGATGGGCTACAACAGCAGAAGACCACATCAGGTTCCAAAACTAGACAGTTGAAGATTGGAAAAAACGTAGCCTGGTCTGATGAATCTTGATTTCTGCTGAAGCACACAGATGGTGCTGACCATGTGCATCCCTACATGGGCACAATTTACCCATCTTCTAATGCCTACTTCCAGCATGATAATGCACCATGTCACAAAGCAAAAGCTGTCTCAAACTGGTTTCATGAACATCACAATGAGTTCAGTGCTCTTCAGTGGCCTTTCTAGCCGCTGGATCTGAATCCAATAGAACACCTGTGGGATGTAGTAGAATGGGAGATTCACAGCATGAAAGTGTGTGATGCATGATGCAATCTTTTCAACATGGACCAGAATCTCAACTGAATGTTTCCAACATCTTGTGGAATCCATGCCTGTTATGAGAGCAAAAGAACGTCTTACCCAGTATTAGTATAGTGTACCCCTGTATATGCCCCTTTCAGTCCTTGCGCCACTGGTTCTTTGATTAAGTTGGTTTCGAATTTTACATTTAAAAAAATCAATATTTACCTTATGTGTTGAAAAAGCCAGTGCACACTCTACTTAACTGTCCACAACTCCATACTTAAATAACTTAACATTGTATTTGAGGCTGTGTGCCTGAGACTTAATTCTTTCATTTAGTACGACATTTATTCCTTTGTAATATATCATGTCCAAGAAATGTAAGAAACAGTAAAAAGTGTAACAATATTCCCTGCTCTCCCCTACACTTTACCCTCTGAATAATAACATTAAAAATGCCTAGCTAGCTCTCCACTCCACTGTTACAACCCATCCTTGTTTTATCATTGCTTGCATGATCAGAATTCAAATATCTGACTTCCCAACCACAAGCCAAAAACTTCCCAACCACTGCACCATTTGGGAATGGTTTTAAAACAAATAATTGGTTCTGTCCTTTGTTCACTGATTAATTCCAGGAGTCAGGTCAACTTGTAGGAGTCTGGTATATTTTGAAAAAAAAACACCTGATTTCACACTTCACCATTTGACTGACATAGCAGATGACCAGCTATAGAACTTTTCCGACAGTCCACTGGCTTTTGAAAAACATGACTCTGGGATTTATAAACTGAACAAAAAACTGAACAAAAGCACTACTTAAGTACAAAACTAAACAAAGTCAATGTCACTGCCACTGCTGGGCCCTTGAGCAAGGCCCTTAACTCTCAGTTGTTCTGGATAAGGGCATCTGCCAAATGTGCAGCTTTGTAAAGAACTTGGACTTATTACTTTTTACTTATTACTTATTACTTTATTACTTTATACATAATATGTTTACTTTCTTTACTGACATACAAACTTTTTTTTTGATGTAACAATGAATTATTTGTTGGAAAAGTAATGTTTGGAAATCTAAAATGTTTTTTGCCGACTCAACAATTCAGAAGTCATAAACAGCTATCCAAGATTAAATTTGTATTAGAAAAAAATAGGGTTCCTAAGACTTTGGCACAGTACTGCAAAATAAGTACTATAATCAGTTTGCAACCTTCAAGATTTTGAAGCTTGTGACAAAGAATATGAGGCTGAGAGTAACTTGTAGCATCCATGAATGAGCTATTTTTAGTTAGAGATGTTTGGATCTTCCGAACTTGATCAAATGCCGATGCTGCATGGCATAAATCTGTTCACTCTCGATGATGCTTTGAGTGGCTTTGTGATTCCACAGCACAGTTGATGTTTTTGCTGTGTTTTCATCTTAGAAAAATGGGAAATGTTTATTTAAAAAGCCTTTTTTAATTGTTGGCATATCTCAAGTTTACCTTTCAGGCTTTTGCATTTTAGTCAGATCTTTTTTAAATAAAAAGCTTATGACTGTCTCATATTATGATATACATGCGAATAAGCTACTTTAAAAATGTCATTAGATAAGATATGAGTTACTCTACAAAAACAGTCTTCGTACAGGGTCTTTTAATGTCTATGTTATGTTTTAACATTTTAAAAACATTGCAAACTATGTTAAGAAACTAGAATTATGTAATATTTTGCAATGCTACTCAGGATCTGACAATTAACTATGACACTACTTTGTGATGAGATAAATGTGTTTGAAAAGAGACTGCCTGAGACTCAATATTTCAGTTTAGGCGAGTGACATTTCCGAAATGCTTCAAATTGCCTTTCTGACCCTCTGAAGACTTTGGAAGCCTGGTCAGAAGGAAGCATAAATACTGCTCAGTACTTTGTGCTACTCCACAGCTTTTCAACACCTCCGACAGAGTAAGGGGTTTTTAATTTAGTTTTTATTTTCTTAACACTTACTACAGTAACAGTAACTTACTACAGAATCCCATACCACATACTACTGTAGGAAATAATATGTCAAATGTGTACAGCAATTATACTATCATTATTATTTTTACATACAAACTATTTGGGATCTGGACTTGAATGTAAAACTATATAAATAATTATACATACTTTCTCTGAAGACCAATGGCCATTATCGTGTTATAACTGGATTGCCTTTTTTTCCCAAATGCATCACAGTACAAAAGTCATTATTAAATGGTAACACATTTGATAAAAGTACATTTTTAAAAGAGTAATGTTTGGTGTTGTTTAAAGATAATTTCATGTTTTGAGTGCTTTAGAAACCATACTTAAGTTTTATCAACAAGAAGTGCTGTTAGAAAGTGCAGACATGAAGAAGCATGTATAAGTAGCCTTAAGATAAGACTATTCTGTCAATTTTCTATCATTTTCACACAGTTCAGCCAAAAGTCTCAAATCTCTGGCTATCTGTATGGAGCCATTAGTGTACTGAACTAGTTCACTAAAGTATCTACTATCTAGGAGGGCATGTAGAGATAGTACAGGATCTACAAAGTCAGATCTCAATCAGCCTATATGAATAAGAGAACAATAATCTGAGCTATGTACAGTATTTGAATGTGGGAATAAATAAATAAATGTATAAATGCAAATAATAAACTACCAAGGGTAAAGATGGGTCAAGGATGTGAAAAAGGCTATTAATTTCACAGAAAATTATTAATATGCAAAAATATTACATATCATTCTGCTGTTGTCTCAGAAAGGTGCTTACAAGGGGGGGAAATGTATATATTAAATGAGAAATAGTTTAGAAATGCAAAATTCTAATTCAGTATAATAGTCTATGTTGCAATGTCAACAACAAATGTTAATAAATAAATAAATAAATGAATGAATAAATAAATAAATAAATAAATTTCTGTTTTGAATACCCTTTTGGAAGAAATTTGGAGAAATTAAGGTTTAAATTGCAAAACTGTATTTCAGTGTAATGGTCTGCATCGCAATTACATTACATTAAATGTATGAATGTGTATATTTATGCATATGAGTAAAGAAAGAAAGAAAGAAAGAAAGAAAGAAAGAAAGAAAAATCTCTGTGGTATTTTTTAAGAATTTTTTTTTTCCTGTTTTGTAAACACTTTTTTTTATTCTGGAAGATCTAGTCATCCATATGTTGAAGAAACAATTAGGCTATGTAATTTCCCTTCCCTCTACAGTACGTTTGAAGAACCTGAAGACCGTTCTTGTGGATTTGACATGATCCTGGATTTGTCTGTTCTTCCAAGCAGTTGTCAGACAACAGGGGTGGGTTTCCCTATAACCATTAATCTTAGCGACTTACGAACAACTTAAAGAACGACATACGTTACGTACCATTCTGTTTTACGAGCGTTTCACAAAAGCCTTCATTATCTCTAAAATTAGGAGTTTTAAGTAGTTCTTTGTTGACTCTGCCTCCGTACCTGCACTGGAAAAGCATCGCCAGTCGAAAGCTAAACGACCAATTCACATACACTTTCTCGCTATTATACCACAAAAGTATTAAAACCATAACTTATAAAAACAATAATTATTACGCAAATAATAATAAGTATATAAACTACTAATGAATACTTATTAAAATGAATATTATTGATATTCTTTCTATATATTCTTAATTATTGAATATCAAGCCTATAAATAGGCACACAATTAATCTTTCCTGCATGAATCCAGAAGCAGGGAAAACCTGTAGTGAAAAAACTTCTCAAAGGAAGAACCAACCCAAGTGTTGGAAGAAATCAAAAACAAAAAACAAAGACATACTATTTTCCCAAGCGCAGAGAGTTCAACAAATACAGGAAAAAAGAAATAGGAGGATATTGCAAAAACCATAAGTGCCTGCAGTATCTTTAATAGATCTGCCACTGAAATCAGGAAAAAAAATGGCATGGCTTCTCAAAGTCTGGTAAATTAAAAAAAAAAGGGGGGGGGGGGGGGGGGTTACTGGGGACACTAGACCCAACGACAACTGAAGGGATCTCTGGAGGGTAGATGTATGCTTAAATGAGTTCCCATCTACCCCATCACAGCCTACATCCCCTGTGCACCCTTCACCAGTCCTGCATCATCTCCTTGGTCTTCCTCTGAAGGGTCCAGGCAAAGGGATCCATTTAAGCAGGCCACACCATAAAATACCTGTGGATGTAGTGGGGAGTTAATTGTTCTGGAAAAAGAAAGTCTGTAGATAGAAAAAAGAGCAGCTCACCAGTGGAGCTTCAGTTTACAAGGCCATCTATTTCCATGCCAATTATATTACCCTCTGAACAAGGTTATCTACTTAGCCAAGTAAAAATAGGAAATATGAATAGACTTTACTTTTACTCGTTTACTGATTTCTCTCAGAAGGAGCTATAAAATGCTTCCCATTTTGTGTCATTAACTTTAGCATTTTCTTTCCAGACCCCACTACCGCAGACATGGTGTAGCTGAAAAAGAGAGGCATGGGCAAGATGTTGTGTTTTCTTTTTCAATGTTTTTTGTATTTTACGCACTTATTTTTCAAGTGAATGGAAAAAATGAATAAAGTTTTCTTCAAGTAAAAACATGACACCCCAAAACATTGCATGGAGTTTTTATAAACATGTCCCAACCCAGCTCAACAACATATCCATAAAAAAAATCCACTTATCCAAAAAAAAAAAAAAAAAAAAAAAACACAGTAGGCGAAATCCCTCATGTTTCCAAGCCAGCCTGGTGAAGTCCTTTCCTCCTCTCTCTTGGTAATTCAACAGGAAAGTTTCCTTCCTCTCTCTCCTCGTCTTCCTCATTGGTAAGGCGTATCCCAGCATGCATGTTTTTTTGAGGGGGGAACAGCCAGTATGATTTGATTATGTATATTTTAAACCCTAGGGAAAAAACACCCACCTCCACACAGACAGTCATCCTTGCCCACGTTTGAACCAAACACCTTCATGGTGAAAGGTTATGACGCTACCCATAACCCATTGTGCTCTACACATGCATAGAAAGCTCACTGAATACTAGGAATACACCACCTACATAATTCAAGCTTGTACTTTTGATTTTTGCTGGCAATAAATGTAGGGAACGTGATGCAGTTGACGCGCTGTTGTCCTGCTTAGAACCAGCGCGTCATCAGCTCTTTTTTTTTTAAAGGGAATTTAGCGACCTCTGTCTTTGTGAGGTGGAACTGCACGCGAGCTCCAAATTACGAAGTACTGCGTGAATTACGAATTGGTCAGATTACTCGTACATTTTCGAACGAGGTTACGTAAGACGTTAGTTACGAAGGGATTCGGGAAACGCTCGTCAATTTAAGAACATTCTTAAAATTCCTTAAACTCCACCTGAACAGGCTTATTCAATTGGTTAAAAAAACAGCTATCATATTACGAAATGTAGATGGTTTCTGTTATTGCTAATAAACTTCACTTACCTAATGACAAAATGATGGAACAAGCAGTTTAGAGTCTCTGCCATGGCGTTATGTCTACAGATAGACATTTTAATTAGTATTAGCATGGGGATGTGAGATTTATTAAAATTGCCATCCACAGTGTAATTATAGGAGCATGTATATTTAAATGTTTTTTTTTTATATATATATATATAGGTCTATACAAAACAAAGGGTGAACCACGCCTATACTTAAATAAATAAATAAATAAATAAATAAATAAATAAATAAATAAATGTGCACGATTTGTTTAGGTGAGCAAAAATAAATCAAAATCTTGGAATCAGTGTATTAAACTGTGAAGATAATGGAGCACAGGATAAAATAGCTAAATCTTGATCAAAGTCTTGTGAGCTCCTGGCTCTGATTTATTGTCCCGAATCCACATTAAACTAAAACTGCGCAGGTCTTACTTCAGTGCGAGCAAGAAAAAAAACTCCTTCTCCTGACATCTCCAGGCTTCCGTAGTTTTGCGTTAAACCACTGTTCGAGGGAGTGCGCAGTTATCTCAGACAGCTCAGTCCAACTCAGAAGTTCTCAGCTGCGTGAAACTGAAATGATCACGATTAGCAAACATGGCATGCGAGAGATTAAGTATGGTTTTGTTAAGCGATGTACGAAGACCGGAGAAGTAGAACATTGCTTTCTCACAAGGGGGCGACATTTACACCCAATTCAACGCCAAAAAAAAAAAAAGATACATACATGGGAGAAGAGAGGAAAATTATTATTATTATTATTACTATTATTATTATTATTATTATTATTATTATTATTATTATTATTATTATAATAATAATAATAATAATAATAATAATAA